>KV441652.1:0-402242 GCA_001644535.1 Pyrenochaeta sp. DS3sAY3a | reverse complement strand
ATAGTTATTTTATAAGTTATAATTAGTTAGTTAGTCTAGTTTATTTTAATACTAGTTCTAGAGCGTTAACTACTTCTTCTACCTCTACGTAAGATGCTACCGCCTAAGTAAACTATACTAACACGTACAGAAGGGAAGGATCTACTATCTACTCCCTACACACATATAATACTTATTACTAGTTAAGAAAAGCAGTGTAATCTACTTAACAAATAGCCTTCTATCCGAGCTATACGGGCCTAGAACCTCTAAGGTAGTTACGAATTGGCGAGACTTTGCTTCCTAGCTCATTCGATAATTATGCAATGGTTGACCCCACATGCGCTTCACCCTGCCTAAGCCTTTGAGCACTGGCTTGGCTTGGATGCTTGTATACTTTAATCTCTAAATAAAACCCCAACTGTCTTCTTCCGATACATGTATGCATAGCTTCTCTCGGTCTCAAAGACAATTGAGCTCATCCATGCAAAAACTCTGCCCTACAAGAGCACCAGCGTACCCGGATTTCGCGATGCTATGCCTGGAGGTTTTGTTCAGGGCCTTTCTCCAAGCGGGATAAGGCGTGCCAAGGTAATTTAGTGCTAAGATAGCCCTGCAGCTCGTATTCGCGAGTCAAACTTTATCAGAGTTTTCATCTGATAAGATTGAACGATGATCTGATAATGTTTGAGCGAATAACCCGAGCTACTTGTCAAACCACTCCGACTTCACATAACCTTTACGAGATCAGTTAATGTGATCGTGCAGGACACCATGGTCTGGCCCAATAGGCAAACACATTGTGGAGTTCACGTCTTCTGGTCTTTTCCCAAATAGCGTGTGCTTCTCCGAGTTCCGCGTGAGATCTTGTGAAAGAGTGGTTCTTCCATGTGCGTCCACATTGCTTGCGAAATACTTTTCCTTTGACGGAATAGTGGGACGGCTTGTTTTTACGACATATGCTGCCTCAATCGCTACCTGTGGATCGTACTCCATGGTCAGGAGACCTCTCGCCTCACCTCCCTCGCAGGCCGATACGGTGGCTCGCATTTGAAAGCACTTTCACCATGTTGGCACTAGGGGTCTCGAATGAAATGCGGGCATTGAAACCGACTTCTCTCCTTATATAAAGGGCTTGCTTGATTTGAGACTTTGAGACACCTCCGCCACCTCAGAAGCTTGACTCCCGTGACATCGCCACGAAAGAAATGTCTCTCCCATATATTCTTGTGTTGCTCTCATCTATATTTCTACCTGCTCAATGCTACGATCCTGCAATCGAATGTATCAATGGCATTCGAACTGCAATTGCTGAGTTTCATTTTGCCGGATCGGCTGCAGATGATTACTGGGGAAGTCTCTGCACCAACAACCTGAGCGTTCCGTCTATGTGGGCAGCCACAAAGGTCTACTGTAACCCAAAGGAAATAGAGGCTGGTTCCAAGATGCTATCCGAATATTGTACTGAGTATGGGGAGGTCTCTCTCACTCCATATGCCGAAGTCCTCCCCACTCTAACTGATGATTTCATCACTTCACTTGAACTAGTAGATTACGAAGACTTTGACGAAGCAAAGATTTGGAATCACTCAATTCTTCTGTCGCCAAAGCTTTTTGAAGCTGGTCAACGGACAACTGTGAGTTTAAGAAGTTACATACTATTGGTCATGTTCTAACAGGAACCGAGAGTACTTTCGAGATGGAATATACTCTCCATCAAACCTTAGGGCAAGTAAATAAATGGAAATGAGAATTCAAGTCTCTTACATATCACAGTTGGGCAGTCTATGGGTTCTGGGGTTTGATTCTTTCAATCGGAATGGCCCACCGCCTGTCAACCTACATATTCTATCGGCGCCAAGAGCCTAACACAATCGATGTGGAGAGTACAGCTTCGAGAACCCAACCTGAAGCCCAAAAGACAACACTTCCTACCGCTCTCCTAGCCATACATGATTGGTTTCGTACAAACTTGATTGTCCCCGCTACATTTGGCTCGCATCACTTACGCCCTTTCTGGGGTTGCGCCATACCAACTCGAATCGAAACAACTATCATCACTCTGTTCTGGATTCTCAACCTGATTTTATGCTGCGTTGGTTACGAGATATTCTCACCGAACCTCTAGTATGATAAGTTCATTGCCTATCTTATTATCTAGAAAGCTTACATACCTTAAGTTATACCACCGCGATCCAGAACTGGCGTTATATATCAGACCGTACTGGTATTATAGCATACGCAAACTTGTCACTTATATGGATGTTCTCTGGGAGGAACAATGTGTTCATTTGGCTGACTGGATGGAATTTCTCAACCTTCAATGTCTTTCATCGACACATTGCTCGCATTGCCACAATACAAGCTATTGTCCATTCGATAGGGTATGCTGCTATCGAGATTAATTGTGGGTTTACATCCTTCCGCATACTTCTTATTCACAATGCTGATATAGGCCCAAGTCAAAAGTCTTGTCGAGGCACAGAAAGAACAGTATTGGTACATGGGTGCTCTCGTATGTATACTTTAGATATTGGGTACTATGTAGAAATCTGCTAATCACAATGTCATAGGCAATAATATCGATGACGATTTTGCTCTTGGCATCATCAATATATCTTCGTCAGAGGGCTTATGAGGTCTTCCTGCTACTCCATGTTGGGTTTTCGGTGATCGTGATAATTGGACTATTCTAGCAAGTCATCACCACCCCATCATAAGATGTCATGGAACTAATAGTCTTTGAAAGCCATACCGCTATTATGGATGGCGAATATGATGCATACCTATGGCCCTTGGTCGCCATATGGTCATTTGACCGAGCTGCGCGACTGCTGCGTTTGGTTTACTGCAACCTGCACCTCGAGCTATCGAGTGCACCAATGCACACCACCGCGACCGCCTCATACGATGAGAACTCAAACTTCCTCAGACTCCGCATAGTTCCTGGTACCTGTACCCTTAAACCTAAGCCCGGTCAACACTATTATTTGTATCAACCTTTACGGTGGAAGGGCTGGGAAAATCACCCCTTTACACTAGCAGCTTGGAAAACGATCGAAAATTCGCCTGGCAGGATATCTGAGCTTGCTGAAGGCACTCTCCAGGAAGTTTCAGGCGAGCAGAAAGAGATAGCCGTGACTCCATCGCATGAGACTATTGACCATACGTTGGACATGGGCCCCTCCACACCGACGACACAGTCCCATAGCAAATCTAACACGAGCAGAACAGAGTTGACATTCTTTATCAGGCCTTTTGATAGTTGGACAAAGCGTCTGCGAGACCAATGCCTTGAAGTTTCAACTGGATCGATCAACGCGCATCTTCTCATCGAGGGCCCCTATGGCGAGCGAAGTCCTATTCATACGTTCGAACACGTTGTATTCATTGTAGGAGGAACTGGTATTGCAGGAGCATTACCATACCTCCAAGAGTTTGTGAGTGCAACGACTGCAACGACTGTCGGAGGCTCTGAAGCAACTTTGACCCGTACGATCGATATCACTCTACTATGGGCCACAAAGCAAGCGGCTCTACTCCACGATGTATCTACTCACGAACTCCGTCATCTCTTTGGTCGGAACGACATGCAGATAAATCTGTATGCCACGCAGAATGCGGAGATGTGTTCCACTGCTATCAGTGGTAAGGAACAGTCCTCTGGAATGCCTAATACGTTCGAAGTGGTATATGGCCGGCCGAACATAAGAGACACAATCACTGAAGTCATCGAAAGAGTACATGCAGATGGTGCTACTGCGGAAAGGATCGCAGTGCTTACCTGTGGGCCAGCATCAATGGCAGATGATTCAAGGGCAACAGTTCACAAGGCTTTGAAAGACGGGAAGCGTAACGTCGAGTACTTCGAAGAGGCATTTGGGTAAGTTGAGTGACAGATTCCTGCTATATCGCCAATCGTACGAGTGAGCTAACAGCAAATCTGTAGATGGTAAATGCAAATACTGAATGCTATCGCTGTGGCTGGTCGGGGTAGGTAAGGACAGGAGGTAAGAGTGAAGAGTCGGGATTCATGCCGCCGCAAGATGTCAGACAGGTGTAGGCAGCTAGACCACCAATCAAGTTAAGTAGTTAAGCAAACATCTTATTGCGAGAATTTTCATGGCTGGACACACGCGGTAGGATTTCATGGTTTCCCGAGTATCGACAACTACCGCGCGTAACAGAATTCAATGCATGTTGGTGGCATTCTCCAAATTCGGCTGACCTCGAAGACTTTGCTTTTCATGCGAAATTGTGAGAACAGACATACTACGTAGTAGGTATCTCTAGGAAGCTTACTCAAGAAATTAATAAGCGCCTCTAGGCTTGCGAGCAATGAATGAGTGTCTCATCTGGATTCGTTTGTTGTTGGCCGCATGACTCGGTGCCATGTTGCACTGACATGGGCTGCAATGGAATAAAAGCTTAAGTCGTTGGCCGTCGTTCCACTCAAATACGTAAGAGTCTTGAAGCCGAGCAGGATACTATGCAAAGATTTAGATTAAATATAGATCAGCTTTGAACACTTTCGCATCTTCAGACGATATGTCGTGGGGTAGAACTAAAACGGCGCGTGCTTTGATCCACGCTAGGAGGCGTGCATTAGAAGCTATTTGTTCTGTCAGTCAGCCCGAACACTGGCAACTCGCCATCTGTTGCTTCGATGAGTGCGGCATGCCCAATAAAACATGGCATAAGTTCTGCAACGGATTTCCCGTTCTGCGCGTGTCCGGCAGATTGGGTAAAGCTGGAGGCAAGGCGAGATCTCAGCCGGCAAATGCTCTCACGTAGGAACCATGCACATCGATTAATTTGACGCCATTGACGCGTTGAACTGTTGCCTGTTCCATCACTCACCGCGCCCCAAATTTCACCCTTCAGTGGACGGGAGCTCTGAGGATCTTTAAGGAGTGATATCTGCGCTCGCCTTTGGCCTACCCGCGCCACGAGATTGGGAGTGGCGCTAGCGGGTAGATCAAGCGACAATTTTCAGGGGTTCTGCCCGATGGAGATCTGCCACAGCAGTGGGCACTGGCTTCTTCTAGGCCTCGACGCACTTGCAAGGCATTTGGGCTGGTTCTGACCATGTTCTGGGCGGCGCCAGGCTTGACATCTCAACCCTTTGTGGGCGAGACGGCTTGTCATGATTCGCGTAATTACCTTACTTACCCAAGTTTGGTCGTCGCCTTTCAGCTCCCACTACCTAGTATAGTCCTTCCAGGAAAAGCCATGACTCTGTGTCCGGCAATATTTTCTTGCCATCCCACAATTTTCCGAGTGGCTTGTTATGTACTCTCGCATCTCTTCTTTGCATAAACCTTGCACTCTCCACCAGACAATGCGCTCGCGCTCTCGTTAGTAGTCATTTATTCCTTGGGCCATTTACGGCTTCTGTTTGGTGTCATCCCTCTTTCTGACCCAGATAGCTACACTCGTTACTATACCACCTCTTCAATACCAAGAAATTCATTAACCCGATTGTCTCGCGCATTAAGCATGCATACAGTCTTGTTCTGGGCCCTGACAGCCCTCACAGCCGTCTCTGCTCAGAAAGTTAGCACGACAGCAAGATGCGGCGGGACTACTGGCCTCACCTGTTTGGGTTCTACATTTGGATCATGCTGTAGCCAGTTGAGTGGTTCCTTCACCTTGCTTGAATTGGACAACGTAAACTGACGCTGAACAGATATGGATATTGCGGATCAACCTCGGCGTACTGCGGTGAGGGTTGTCAACCTGGCTCTGGTACCTGTATCACCAGCTCCAAGATATCTTCAGATGGTTCCTGTGGTGGTACCAAGAGCTCTACTTGCATAGGGTCAGTTTTCGGTTCATGCTGCTCTCAATACGGATGGTGCGGTAGCACCTCAGCATATTGCGGAACAGGCTGCAATCCAGCTTTTGGTACTTGCAATGGCTCTGGATCGTCTTCCGCTCGCTCTTCAACTTTCCGAACAAGCACCCGAACATCTTCTACTGCCCGCTCTTCCACTATCCGATCAAGCACTCGAGCGTCGTCACCTCTTCGTTCCTCAACTCTCCAAATAAGCAGTTCGGCATCTTCTATCGCTCGCTCTTCCTCTACGGTTCGCTCCTCATCTAGTGTGCAGTCTGCATCCAGTGCTAGCTCCACTTCTGTTCGTTCATCGACTGTTGTAGGCTCGAGTTCTCAATTTTTGCCTGCTTCTTCGACTTCAGCTCAAGCGACAAGTCTCGCAACTTCGGCTGCCAGTATACCGACTACTTCTTCGGCGGCTGCGTCCTCCTCTGCATCTTCAATTGTTTCAACAGCTCCATCTTCGTCCCCCACGCCTGCAGTATCGTCCTTGTCCTCGTCCTGGTCCTCGTCCTGGTCCTCGTCTATTTTGGTGACCTCTTCGATTGTGGCCTCATCTTCCAGCATTGAGAGCTCATCTTCCAGCATTGAGAGCTCATCTTCGATTCCGTCCTCAACGCTTACGAGCTCTTCTAGTATTGAGAGCTCATCGTTCATCTCTTCTCCAGTACTTACGGGCTCCTTGAGTGTTGCCTCGTCAATACTTGCAAGCTCTTCAAGCGATGCCTCTTCTCGCCTTGAGGGCTCGTCGTCTATCCCCTCCACGACACTTACGACCTCCTTAAGTGTAACCTCTTCCACTACTGTAGAGAGCACATCTTCTGTTCCTTCTTCAACAGTTGCGAGCTCATCAAGCGCAGCCTCATCCCCCAACGTTGAGAGCTCTTCGAGTGTGGCCCCATCCTCTGCTGTTGAGACCTCATCGCCCAGCATTGCAGATTCATCGTCCATACCTTCCTCCACACTTGCAAGCTCATCCTTGGCTGTTTCTGAAGCATCTCCAAGTGCTAGTCTGTTCTCCGTATCCTCGTCTAGTGTAGAGGCATCGTCTGCTCTATCTGTTTCCAGTAGTTCTTCTACTGTCTCCTCATTCTCTTCAGCACCAAGTGCCGTATCATCAACGCTAGCAATCACATCTGCCACTTCATCTTCAGCTGCTTCCACTCCGATACCAAGTACTCCCTCGAACTTTTGTCTGCGAGTTCTTGATACAGGTGTGGGCACCTCCGCTTATGTGTTGAAGTACGCTGGCGCAAATCAAGATTACTCTCTGCGAGCTTCGACCTCCACAACTGGCACCACTGCACTCTTCTCTCTAGATGCGCAAGGTCATCTCATTGTTACATCGTCTAATCCTGATTACACCAATGCTCTCACAGTGGCTGGTTCAGGCTCGATTCGTAGCTTCCGGCCCCAGACAAACGCTGCGTCGAGCTCATTCGTAATCCCGATTTGCACGGTTCGAACTGATGTTGAAAAGTTTGCTGGCCGAGTGGTTCTGAAGTGTTCTGCGACAATTGGCACAACTGCATACACTGGGTTCCGTAGCTACAGGACGAGTACTAGTAGTACCCCCGAAATTTTCGCAACCTCAGACCTGACTACATCCACGACGCTTTCCTACCCTGTGGAGCTGGGGCTCTTCACTGGTACTGAGTGCACCACTTCCACTCTTCCCTCCATCGACTCGATTTCGAGCTAGTCTTTCGAATAGTCTACCGCTGTGTTGAATACTTAACTCTTAAGTAATTAGTAAAGACTCAAGATCTTGTACTCGTGTCTAGATACTTGAAGACTTTTATTTCATCTACCTACTAGATCCTTTAAACTATAAGTGTGGTGTATTATTTTTCGCTTCCTTTTTCCCGTTCTCCTCTTCTCGAGAAGCAAACCATCGGATAAGGAATATTGAAGATAATTGGAGCACACTGACTCCACTCATAACACTGAAGCCTAAATGAAACCTCGGAGCATATTTACTTACGTTCAAAATGAGCACAGGTACCCACGCAATAAAGGCCTGTCCAAATGTTTGAGCAACACCAATCACGATAGCCCTCTCTTCCATGTCTTTGTGCATGATCTCTATTGCCCAGGCGTACAAAACCGGCCAGAACCCCCATGATGTTGCATTTAGGAGATAGCCCAGGAACGTCGCTCCGTAATTGGGATACGCAGCGACTAGTACCATTCCGATAAAATTGAGAACCTAGAGAAAAAGTTAATCGGTGTATAACAGAGAGATGACACTTTGATCACCTACTGCCGGAATGACCAGAATTTGCCATCGCTTGTGAAGTCCATCAGCCAACCAACCGTAAGCCAAAGTGAAGACCAACCCCGTTCCCTGGGCTGCGGTTGGGAATAGATTGATCTGGTAGACTGAGAATCTGTTCAAGGACTTCAACCACACGGCGAAATAGTTCAGCGGTTGCGTGACAACGCAATGGCATCTATGACTAGTAAGTTCTGCGTATGGGAATGACCGCCTTCCAGTATGGGGAAGGCTTCAAGACTTACATCAGAGTGAAGGTAAAAACATAGAGAGGCCAATGTGTGAAAATCGACTTAAGTTTCTTCAAACTCAGAGGCACCGGCTTCCTCCTGTCAATATTATCCATTCGCTGAATATGTTTCTCGAGCTCCGCGGCTGGCATCCAACGAGCCTTCGTAGTATACGGGTTATCAGGAACAGCATAATAGCCCCAAATTGGACCCCAAATCGATATGATCCCACAGAATATGAAGAGCCATCGCCAACCGGCGAGTCCCGCAGTACCGTTCATCCCACGATAAATTGCTGCTTGAAGGTACCCGCTAAACATACTCGCAGCATATGATGCAGAGTAGAAGATCGCGATACGTTTACTTAGCTCTCGTGGTGTGTACCAGCTTCCCATGAGTGTTAAAACGCCAACGGCGAACGGTGATTCAAGCATACCAAGAAGGAAACGAAGAGCGAAGACAGTTTTGACATTGGGGACCGCAGCGAAGCAGAAAGTCAGAATCGACCAGAGCAACTCTACAGTTGGTAGATAAACACTTGGCCTGATCCGCGTCAGGAGGAACTGCGAAGGAATTTGACCAACTAGGTAGCCACAGGTAAAGAAGGTGCTGAGAAGGTTGTACTGGTTGCCATGGAATTTGAGGTCTTCCTTCATACCGGATACGTAGGCATTAGCTATGTAGAGTGTCAATACGCACTGTATAACGATATGCGCAACAAGAACTCACTGATGTTGGTAGAGTCGAGCAGACGAATAAAGTATCCGAAAGTCGCCCAACTCAATAGGTAAACGTCGAGCCTTTGGACCAGTTTTCGTTCCTCTGGCGTTCGAATTCCATCCCAAATGACAGTTTGGATCTTCTCCCAACGGTTGCGGGGCCTCCATTGGTCATTGTTTGAGGTTTCTAACTCATGCTCAACAGTGGTTGAAATTTCTTTAGCAGCCTGCTCGCTGCTTGAACGGGACAACGCAGCCATAATAATTGACCAATAGCGTGCAAAACTTGGTATAGAGATTGTTTTCCGATAGAAATTGAAACTAGAAGATGGTAAAGTGGAATGCACGAACGGGCCATAGACGGGCCATATTTGAAGTAATTCTACCAAGACCCACAATTGAGCATCAAAACATAGTGCAAATTGCGACATATAATAAGAGGCACAAGGAAGAGTAGGCCGCAATTTGCCCCTGCGATTTTCGGCCATAAGACTGACAACTGACTCTTGCATTTAGTCCGAGTCTTGGTAGTTTTCATACTTGTACTTGCTTCCCACGTGGTCAGCCCTCAGCTTGCTTTGTCCTGCGCCATATATGCTTTCTCTTAAAGTCAGACCTTTCAACTTCGCAGGGTACCTTCCTCTGCGTCGCAACTCAGGAACAAGAATGTCTACCAAATCCTCGAAACTACCAGGAGATGTGACATATCCGATATTGAAGCCGTCAAGATCTGCGACCTCCATCCATTCCTCTAGAACATCAGCGACTTTACTTGCACTCCCGACTGGAACAGGCCCGTTTCCACCTAAACTAACAGCTTTGCCAATATTTCGTGGTGTCCATGCAGGTATGTCATTCCCATGATATTTGAGCGAGTTCACAAGAGAGTGTACACGACCGTCAACACTGACATCATCCGGCGTAATCTCTCTATCAAGATCGTATTGGCTCAGATCAATACCAGCATTTGACGAATAGAATGCAAGGCCAGCCTCAGTAGAAGCATATTTCAGTGCTTTCTGATACTTATCTCGTGCTTCCTCGGCCGTCCGGCCAATGACAGGTGTCATCACAGCAAAAACCTTGATTGACTGTGGATCACGACCTAGTACTGCTGCTTCTTTTCTGATATTCGCCATTCGAGGTGCAAGAATGTGAGGAGAGGGTGCTGCTACGAAAACGCCTTCAGCGTGCGTTGCAGCGAATGTCATTCCAGCACTACAAGGGGTAAGCTGGTGACATATGAAAATCAACAGGGTTTGAACTTACGAAGAGGTACCCGCCTGGAATAAGAACGGAGTTCGTTGTGGTGAAGGGTCAAGAATATGCGGCGCATTAATTTTGTATCTTTCTGTTTCATGCTGAATCCATCTGATGCGGTTGAAGTCTGCATAAATTTCTTCCTCTACATCTTCTTTGAGCGCATCATCTGCCCAGGATGCCTCCCAGATCTTGTACAAACAACGGAGGTAATCATCCGCGATTGCATACCGTTTGTCATGCTCAACCATCGGGATTCCAACCGCCTCGGCACCTGAAGTTTTAAAAGAGGTAACAATATTCCAGCCAAATCTCCCCTTCGTCAAGTGATCCAAAGTAGAGAAACGCTTTGCAACAACAAATGGTGATTCATAGCTCGTACTTGTTGTTATTGCAAATGACAGGTTTTGGGTCACAGCGGCCATTGCTGTCACCGGGATTGATGGATCCCCCATTGGAAATTGGCAGGCGGTTCTAATTGTGGCTTCGGCAGAACCTTTGTAGACATCGTGTTGACCGTAGGTATCTGCAAGGAAGAGTGAAGTAATTTCCCCGCGTTCGAGTATTTTGGCCAAATCTGTCCAGTATGAAAGGTCTCTTCGTTTGTCCTTTGATCGGTCTCTAGGTCTACGCCATTGGCCGAAGCTCAAATGGCTAGGGGTGAACATGTCGAATCCATTTAGTAAAATAGGTTTCTGATGTTCACCATATGACAGTGATAGCTTCTGTCGTTTCGGAGGAAGGCCTTCATCATTGGTGTCTGACTGGTCTGTCATTTTGGAATTGGAGTTCAACTGGAGTGTCTAGAAAGCAATTAGAGTACAAAGAGGATAAAGGCTAGGCTCGTATCTTGCGGTGGTGACCTGATCGTACAGGTAGGAATCACTGGTGGCTCGCCAAAATTACTAAGACAGCTCCTCGCGCATTTCGTGACCAGAGATCTTCGGAACACTGCTCCCGGTTTATATGCACAGAAATGATAAAAAGGAGCCCTAAGAGTGGGTGCCGTTGACGATGTTCAACTCCCGTCTGACGTGCTCGCAAGGGCTTATGACTCGCGGCCACTAGATAGGTAGGAGGCAGCAACCTCTCGTAAATAAATGGCCGGAAATAAGCGAGGGGTTCTTCAGCACAAGAATAGACGATATATTATTTTGATGTCTTATTGAAGTTGGGCATATATCAGTCTAATTCAAAAATAGTAGAGAAAGAGTTCGACTTGAAGAGGAACCTTGACCTCTTTTTATATTGTGAAGGCGCTAGTGCTGGGGTTCGGACAAGTCTTTCTTGGGTGTGAGAGCAACTACCTGCGCACACCCGATGCGCTTAAAACCGAATTTCAAGTCCTCAACGGAGATAGAAGTAGGGTATTGATAAGCTTGCGATGTCGGCTTCATGGTGCGATTGCTCCACAATGGCGACATGCTGGCGGCTCCGTCGATTGGCGAAGGAGGTTTCGTTCTTGGGACAAATATTTGAGAAGTTACATTCTGCCTAGCACGTAAACAAACCATCATCATCATGACCTCCAAGAGTCGCCTTGAAGCTGTTCGGGATCACTTAGCACCAGCCTCTTCAAGTCCAACGATTGTCATACAGGAGAAATTGAAGGTGACACCAGGCAGTTTGGATCAAGGTCTCCCCCAAACGAGAACAATATTCCCTCCATTGGAACTGGAAGATCATGCAATCGACGATGTGAGGCCGTTGAGAGTGGCTGTAGTAGGCGCGGGCATCTCTGGGATCACCAGTGCAATCTTCTTGCCCGCCAAGGTGCCCAAAATTGACCTGGTCGTCTATGAACGGGAATCTGATATTGTGAGTCAAATAGCCGAAAAAGAGAGCAAGGTCGGAAAATCTCACCTCTATTTAGGGCGGAGTGTGGAACACAAATATATATCCTGGCGTACGTTGTGATGTCCCAGCCCACGCGTATCAGTCGACTTTTGAGCCATCCACAACTTGGAGTACGGCGTATGCTACAGGAGCGGAAATCAAGGCTTATTGGAAACAAATTGTGGAAAAGCATGGATTGGGCAGGTACATACGCTTGAACAGCAAAGTAGCGAAGGCGGAATGGGCAGAGGAAAAGGGAAAATGGCTCGTGACGGTCGACACGAAGGAGGGCACTCAAGTGGACGAGGTTGACTTCTTGATCACAGGTACAGGACATTTTTCCGACCCGAGGTCTTTGACTCCCTGTCCCCGCTTTCGAGACCCGATTGACACTCACGTAGGCTCCCTAGTTACCCAGGCATGCGTGAATTCCAGGGATTGCTTCGACACAGCTCCAACTGGGATCCAGATTTCGACCCTCGTGGAAAGCGCATTGCGGTGATAGGGTAAGTCACACAGTTTACATTCGCGTTTTGGTATTTACAAGGAACAGTAATGGCGCTTCTGGGTTACAAGTTCTGCCACCGCTTCAGTCAGTAGCAGCACGAGTCGACCACTATGCCCGAAACAAAACCTGGGTTGCAGCGCCGATTGGGGGTGAGAACTTTGAACAATTTGTTGCCGAAAATATTGATAAAGCAAGATCGAGCCCAGAGGAATATATCAAGTTTCGGAAAACCCTCGAGGCGGAATTATTTAGTCGATTTGGCGGCATCTTCAAAGGCGGCGACAAAAATAACACAGCACGAGAGACCATCACAAAGCTGATGTCAACTCGTCTTGGAGACCGACCAGATTTGCTAGAAGCAATCCTGCCCGATTTCGCCCCAAACTGTCGCCGTTTGACACCCGGTCCGGGCTATTTGGAAGCATTAACAGCGGATAATGTTGACTACGTGACAAATCCAATAGAGAAGTTCACACGGACTGGCATTCAGACCAAAGACGGTTCGTCCCGAGCTACTTGGCATCGGAGCATGCAATTAACACTGTTTAGGAATCCACCGAGAGGTTGATGCAATCATTTGTAGCACTGGACATGATATAAGTTTCAGCACCGCGTTTCCCATCATAGCGAAGGGCGTAAATCTCCAAACAGCCTGGCGACCTGGTGGCAATCCTGGCTTCCCAGACTCTTATCTTAGTATTGCAGCTCCAGGCTTCCCGAATTTCCTAATGTTGTTGGGGCCGAATTCCACAGGTCCTGCCGGAACACTCTGCCATTCAGTGGAGAATCAAATCACATACTGTGCGCGTGTTTTGAGGAAGGCGTCAAGTCAAGGCATACGCAGCATGGTACCGTCGGCTGCAGCAACTCGAGACTTTCGAGCATATTGCGAGTCCTTTTTCCCGCGTACAGTCATGGCTGAATCCTGCAGCTCGTGGTATAACGGCGGCATAAAAGGCGGACGAATTCACGGAGTGTGGCCGGGAAGCGGCAGTCATGTGAATGCTGTGCGGCGGTCGCCGCGTTGGGAGGACTGGGAGTACACTTACATCAATTCTCAAGGAAACCGTTTTGCTTGGCTCGGTAACGGATGGACAACGAAAGATGTCGTGGCATCAAATGGTACGGCGGATTTGAGTGTAGATCTGACTCCGTGGCTTCAGGAAGCCTCCTTGACAGGAGATATCGATCTACGTGGATATCACGAACAATGGTGGGACCCGTAAACCGATATTGACATGATTTAGTAATACTTTAAGTAGTTCCAATGGTAGAGGTCTTGATTCTTGAGCAACGTGAATACGCATTTGGCATCACTCAATGACTAGGAAATCGAGGAAATGTAATATTTAGCTTGACGATAAAGTAATGGTGAAATAATAGAGTAGTCGAGCAATGCATATAGAGGCAAAGGGAAGGGGTGATGGTGAGAATTTGCTGATCAAAATCACAATTCTATTTCTACTTCAGTGCTCCAATGCTACGGACACATGGGTATGACGAGAGGGTTGGAAAGCCCACCTTAGATGCAAGGGTGGTAGATTGATATCCCTAGTGGACACAAACAATGAGATAAAACATTACGCCTGCTCGCGACGCAAACCTGAAGACTAAGACCAAGGTGAGCAAGAAATGACAAGATCCGATACTCCTGTTGCATCCATCAACCCATCTGGCAGATGCTGGTGTATAATTGTATGAAGAGGTGCCTAAAAGAAACGCTATGCAGTCGTGATCATGAAATGTGCCTCCATGCAATGAAACATTCGTAGTTGTGGTTCAGGCCGTAAGTGTTGAGATGGACAGCGATGCCGATGCCGTTGGAAGCCGGAATATGCCCGCCAACTACGTGGTCTACCACGCGCCGATGCGAGCGGGCGAGCCGAGGCCATAGTTGCCACTCAACAACTGCTGTCTGATGGACATGGCATCGGCAGGGCCAGGCGTCGACGAGGCCTGGGCATCTGCAGCCATCCACCCTATGCTTCCGCGCAGCTCGTTGATGGCCTCTTGCATCCTGCCACCGGACGCCTCGTTGTGCTTTGCAATCTTCTGGTCCCATCCGCCATACTGCAACTGGATCCCACCAGCCTTCTTCGCCGCCTCGCGGATGACGATTGCCCAAGCCTTGGCCATTTCTTCATAGGCATCCTGCTTGTGTCGGTTGTGCTGGAAAGTGTCCCAATCGGGAAGCCGGTGGATAATTTCAGTTGCTCCGTCGAGGTAGGCGAGCGACGTGGCCGGCTGCTGCTCGTGGGGCGGGAGGAAGTGGGGCGTGAAGTCCTTGAGGGATTCGAGCAGTTCGATGAGGTTTTGCCTGACGCGGTTGTAGGCATAGTCGGACGAGGAGCGGCCGCCAAAAGGGAAGGCCGCCTGGAAGGCCGATTCGTACTTGGCCAGGACCTCGAGGGTCGACTGCACGCTTGGGCGGGGGGCCGTCGACGCAACCTCGTTGCCGATGTCTGGATGGCGCTGGCAGATGGACTGCAGCAGGGCCTGCATGTCGTGGAAGCTGAGCGTCTCGAGCAGGCGGTTCAAGGGCAGGGGCCGACCCGAGATGTTTGTGCGCATGCGCTTCATGCCGCGCGGCGGCGGGCGGGAAGAGAGGGCGGGAGAGGCAGAGGGCGAGGCCGACATGCGCTCGTCGTCGGCACCGCTGCTGCCATCGTCATCGGCTTTGCGCTTGCGGCTCGACGAGGCCATGGGGGAGAGGACTGCGGCACAAGGAGACAGGTTAGCTGGAGGCTGCGGGGGGCGCTGCAAGGGCTGCGGGCGGGTGGGTGTGGACGTACTGGTGCGGGTGGGCGAGCAGCGGGACTTGTTCAGGAGATGGGGAGGGGGCGTGGAAAAGTGGATTGCATTCATGCTGGCGGCGGCCCGCAAACGCAGTCGTGGTCCAGCAGGCGAGCGGCAGACAGCAGGCAGCGGTGGGCGGACGGTGGGCGGCGAGGGCGGGCTGGGTGTCTGGTGGAGCGAGAAGCCGAGCGTGAGAGAGCGTGTGTTGTTGATGGAGTGAAGTGGAGACGACAGCCAGTTGACAGAGCCAGCGCCCAAGAAACTAGCGCTAGCCGTCACGGCTGCGGGTGCGGTCAGTGCTGCTGGCTGGCCGACAAACTCCTTACTCACCCGCGCCTGTCCAATCACGTCACATGATTCATGCAGCCACTCGCTCCACACTCCACACTCTCGCTGCTGGCTGCTGGGACCGAAGTGGGCATAGGTACTCAAATGAAATCTATCCCGAGAACAAGCAGGTGCTGGGGATCCTCTGCTGCCTATAGCATAACGGCAGCCTCGGACCTAGTGCATTTTGTCCCAGCGTCGATGCAGATGCACCCCGTAACTCCATGTATCTATGCTGCACAATCCAGAGACGCCCTTGCTCGTGCGCCTGAGACACAGCCTTGTCCGGTGGCGCTTTCCTCCGCCATCCAAACCTACCACAAGGGCAATGAAATATAATACACGTCCAACGCAACCTCGCCCTGTCGCAATCAGAGGTACAGCGACTGAGCCGCAACCAAGTCCCTGCGGACCAGCCCCAGCGCCGCCGTGAACTTCTTCTCCAGCTCCTCGCTGCCCATGACCGTCGAAGCTTGCGCGACCTGCCGGAGTAGCTCCTCCAATCGCCTGAACAACCGGATAAGACTACCCTCGTACACTTGCGTCATTTTGCTACACTCTGTTAGCTGTCATCCAAAGCCACACGTATCGAAGCCAACTCACCATATCTCAGCAAACGTTGCACCCTTTGACCAAGCATACACAACTTCCATCAGCTCAAACTTGAACGTCTTGAGATACTCCTCTTCATTCAGCACGAGCTTGCTCTCCTGCGACGTTTTGGCAATGACACGTGCTTGTTGCAGGATCTCACGATACGGCTTAGCGAGCTCTTCCTTGAGTGGCGGCACATCTTTGCTCTGCTCCTCGAAGATGAAGCAGCTCAAACATGCCGCACACTGTTCTGGCGTCAGTTCGTTGAAGAATCGGTTAAACAGAAGTTCCGTCAACACCAACTCATCCCCAGTGCTGATTTCACAAGCAACCCGTGCCTTGAGTTGCACCACATCGGCATCGTCAATGAAGCCTAGACGTCGCAGAACCCGCTTTCGACTCTTCAGCTCATCAAGTTGAATGACTGACAGAGCACTCGCAATTTCTTTCTTGATAGCCTTGATCTTGTCACCAAGCGCAATCTTGCGAGCGTATTGATCGTGCAGCTCGGGTAGCCTAGGGGAATTGTGTAGAGGATTCGAGAGAAGACGTGATTCAAGTACTTCGATTTTCTGGGGACGTCAGTAAACAGCATCAACGCAATAAGAGCCAAGAACTTACTCGGAGCAACCGCTTGAACGCCTCGTCCTTGATCTGCATGTTTTCAATCGGGTCCAGGGTGGCAATTCCATCTTGGAATCGTTTCTTGACCTCATCGAGTGCCTTGCGCACTGTGTTCCTCTGTTCAGTCGTCTTGAGCTCGGCGGGTAAGAACACGCGAAGATGACCAATCGACTCGATGCAGTCCAGAACCACTGGCACAACCTCAACCTTACCCTTATCTCCTGGAGCAGGTGGACGAACACCGGGCGGTAGGCCATCACTCACCTGCGGCATGAACCTAGTATCACTCGCCACAGTGAGGAGAATGTCCACGATGTATGTTTGCTGAGGTGCCAGTATCTCGCCCTTACCTGCTCTCCGGGGTGTGAAAGCTACCACTGCGCCCCAACCAAAATCATGCTCCTTGAATTTCACCTTGACCAGACGACCGGCTTGTAGGAATTGCAAGCAGTAGCTCGGATGCATCATGACGTCGCGCATGTCCTTCGTGTGTGTGTCAAGCTGCTGGCGAAGAGTATAGTAGTCTTTTACTGTGGCCTCGTCTGTGATCACCATTCCTGACCTCTCGTGTTCAAGTTCTTGAAGTTCTATTCATCGTTAGTTATGCTCAAATTAGTTATGCAATGTGCGGGGCAACTTACTCTTCTCAAGACTCGAAACACCAGCTGTGCTTTGGAACTGGAAGAAACATCTCTCCAACATGAATTCCGGAGAGATGCCCTCAACTCGTGTTAGATTCAATATCATGTTGTAACCGAGATGGAATGCAGAGTTCAAGTTGTCTTGCTGTCCGCGCACAATCTCCTTCGCTACTGTAGGCTCCATCTGTTGATCAATCATCATGATGACAATACCACGGTCATCAAGACCACGGCGCCCAGCACGTCCAGACATTTGGATGAACTCGGAAGGAGTTACCCACCGTTGCGATACGCCGTCAAATTTACGCACGCTGGTGAAGACGACCGTCTTTGCAGGCATGTTGAGCCCAATGGAGAATGTTTCCGTCGCAAAAAGGACTTTGATGAGGCCCTCTTGAAACAAGATCTCAATTGTCTCTTTTAGAATAGGCAGGAGACCAGAGTGATGGACACCGATACCTCTTCGGAGCAGTGGAAGGATATGCTGTATCTGAGGAAGCTGCCGATCTTCTTCCGAGAGCATCTCGATAGCGCTGCCGAAAACCTTGGACACCATGGCTTTTTCTGATTCATCGTTGAAGGCGAGTTGGCTCATGGCAAGAGCATAGTTTTCGCATTCCCGCTTGCTGAAGCTGAAAACAATGACGGGATTGTAACTCTTCATCATGATCATCTTGACAATCTTGTAAATGTCGGTGTTGTCCTTGTTGCCACCCTTGTTCGTCTTCTTGTCCTTTCCTTTTCCTTTGCGCTTTGCCATAAAGTCGGCTGGATCGCTGCCAGCCTTGTCCGCAATTGACGATATGGCTTTCTGGAAGTTTTCTTCGCGAAAAACGCCCTTCTCATCGACTACCAAGTGGATGCCGTCTGCGCCTTGCGGGAAGAAATAGTGCTGCAAGGGCGTGGGGCGGAAATCGGTGTATACGACGTGGCATGGCTGGCTGTGTGTCTTGGTGATCCACTCTGCAAATTGCATGGCGTTCGGAATGGTGGCGGAGAGGAAGACGTAGCGGACCTTGTCTGGGAGCAATATGATGGTCTCCTCCCAGACGACGCCTCTGGACTTGTCTCGCAGATAGTGCACCTCGTCAAAGACAACCCAGGCCACTTCGCGCATGATCTCGGAGCCTCTGTATAGCATGGAGCGCAGAATCTCGGTGGTCATGACCAGGCATGTCGCGGTGGGGTCGATTGTCACATCGCCAGTCATAAGACCAACGTCGCCAAAATCAGCCATGAACTCTCGATATTTCTGGTTGCTCAGGGCTTTGATGGGGCTCGTGTAGATTACTCGCTGGTTGTTCTTTAGGCATTGCGCGATGGCGTACTCGGCCACGACCGTCTTTCCAGCCGAGGTGTGTGCAGAGACCAGGACGCTCTCATTGCGCTGGATGGAAGCAATGGAGACCTGCTGGAAGGGATCGAGCGTGAACGGCCACGTGCGTGCGGGGTCTGCGGGAGCTTTGTGTTCGGAGATGGGGATGTAATCGTAGTCTGGAGGGAGCGCGACTTGATGGCGGACCTGATGCGAGAGCACGACCGCGGGGCCTTCCTGCTGGGGCTGCGCCTGGAGGCCCGCGGCGGCGGCGACCTCGCGCGACTGTTCAGTCTCGAAATCGTCCGTCACAATGGGCTCGGGCTCGGCGTCGCGTTTCTGGCGCTTCAAGAGTTGCTCGACGCCGGCCCCGGGAGCGGACGCGGGCGCCTCGGGGGGCTCATCGGACATGGGCACATCCTCGGCGGGGGGTTTGACGTTGCCATTTGCCTGTCGCTTCTTGCTCTTCTTGGGCGCAGCGTCGTGCGCGGATCCGTCTTCAAACACGTCGAAGAGGTCGTCCATGGCTGGGGTTGGAGACAGCTCCGGCGCGGTGCCTGGCTCGGGGGACGGAGTCGTTGCAGGCTGCGCGCTGGTGGAATTGTGCCGTGGGCGGGTGCGACGTGGTGTTTGGCGACGGCGGCGGCGTCGCAGGGTACAAAAGTGCCTTCGAAAATCTTGAGCTTGGGCCTCCGCCAAGACCTGTGTTGCTTGTGCTGGTGCAAGCTGTGCTCGACATCGAACCACCGTCGTCCGCATCACCACCCTTTGTGCCCTCTCCACTCCACCACGCCGCCAGAGTACGCCCTCGCCTGCGCTAATTGCTCTCTCCGCTGACGTCTGCAGATGCTCGCCCGTGCTACCTTCCGCGCCGCCTCGGCCCCGTCGCTTGTCGCCCGTCGCGGCTTCCAATCCACTCGGGCCCAGCTCTCTAGCCCATACCACTACCCCGAGGGCCCGCGAAGCAATCTGCCCTTCGATCCCCTCAAGCGGGGCTTTGCCTTCAAGTACTGGGCTTTCATGGGTATGCTCCTACAGGCGGCCAATGGCTCACAGCGTGCTGACCTCGACCCACAGGCACCGGCTTCGCCCTTCCCTTCATCCTCGCTGGTGAGACCCCCAGCTATCCCAACATTACCCCGTGCAAAAGGCTAATCTTCCCGTTCCCACAGTCTGGCAGACGAAGAAGAACAAGCCGTAGAGGCACTGCAACAGAGCGAGGGCATTGGTTCCGGGTCTCGGGAGAACATGGAACATGTAGAATATGCGGAGGTCCCGTGAACGACTGTACTAGACATCAAAGCATCAATTTCATTGTCCGTGTTCATCTAGTTCAGCCTTCAGACCGCCCCCGTGCCTGTGACGTCCTCAGGACCCGCCCCGCATCCTCCGGACACGACATTGCAGCTCACTTATTTCCGGCGAGCATAAGTACGGATTAACAACTGTACCCAATTGCTCTAGTAGTCAATTGGCTGCTATATGTCAAGTTCTAGAGCACGATTGCGTTAACCCTCCGTGCGCGTGGTTTGATAGACTGTCCATGGACCGTCGGCAAAAGCTCGGCGAAGAGGCACCAAAAATTCGCGACCACTCACAGAGACTTATTACTACAAGGGCACGAACAAAAGTCCCTTCACACCCAACACTCATGACTACCCGGCAATGCGTAATCTCAAGATTGTGGGAAGATCGCTTCTGCGATTTTCTGGTGAAAATCCACTGCCACTGACTGCTACAGCCTGGGACCCGGCATCAAACGCACTCCTCTGCGCTTTTGGACCTTCGGAATCACGTGCAACCATTGAACTCAAAAGATTGCACTACACCCGCAACGGCGTAGAAGACCGACTCGAAAGCATTGCTTCATGGGATGCACCATGTCCGCTCCCATCGCTTGCCCATGACTCAATTCTAAGCCTGCACCATTTTTCGGACACATCGACATCAGGCCTGGTTTTGGCGGGAGGCGATATCATACTTGTGCGAGAAAACCCACTTTCGACGGAAGAGCTTGTCGAGATCGTCGGCTCAGTAGATGCCGGGATCACGGCCGCTGCTTGGTCGCCAGATGAAGAGTTGCTGGCCATTACCACACAAGCGGACACTCTCTTGTTGATGAGCCGTGACATTGAGCCTGTCGCATCAATCACTCTCGCTGCGGAAGATATCAATGTATCGAGCCATGTATCCGTAGGTTGGGGTAAGAAAGAAACACAGTTCAAGGGCAAACGTGCTAGGGCCCTACAGGACCCTACAGTGCCAGAGACGATCGACGAAGGAGTCCTCAGTGCATTTGATGATCACTCCGTCAGCATAAGCTGGAGAGGGGACGGAGCTTTCTTTGCAGTTAGTAAAGTCGAAGAACAACGTCGTCGTATGATCCGAGTGTATTCAAGAGAAGGTCAGCTCGATAGTGTCAGTGAACCTGTCGATGGTCTGGAAGGAGCTCTAAGTTGGAGGCCTTCAGGAAATCTTATTGCAGGTGTACGCCGTTCAGGTGGCAAGATTGAAGTAGTCTTCTTCGAGAGGAATGGGCTCCGTCACGGCCAGTTCGATCTACCAACAACAGAAGAGGATCTTCCGACTTTAGATGCCCCTCTAAACCTTGCTTGGAACAGCGATTCGAGTGTTCTAGCTGTCTCTTACCATGACAAAGTTCAGTTGTGGACTATGAGTAACTATCACTACTCTCTCAAACAGGAGCTTGTATTTCCAGAGAGCACTACCTCACAGTCAGTACTATGCACATGGCATTCGGAACGCCCACTCGCAGTGGCTGTATCCCTCCCTGGTAGGCAATATCACCATTCGAGACTGTTACCATCAGCTAATCCACCAAGGTGCTTTACAAATACTCGAATATGTTGCTGTGTCATCAACTGGCTCGATAGCTCCACCAAATGACTATGGTCTGGTTGCATCAATTGATGGATGTGAGTTGCTTTTTCCCATCATAATAATTGCTTCTAACTTAATTTTCTAGTGTCATTGAAGCTCACACCGTTGAGAATTGCAAATGTACCTCCGCCGATGTCTTTGCACACGATCACCCTCGAACAAAAGCCGGTCGATGTTGCTATCTCAAGCTCCGAAAATCGAATCGCCGTGCTTTCCAACTACGATCTTGTCGTATATGCTCTTGATCTAACCAAAAGACCAGTTGCGAAGCCTACCATGCTTTGGCGAAGCGAAGCGATCAAGGACCATTGCCCCCGTCAAGTTACTTTCATTGGAGATGACAAGATCTATGTTCTCACAGATGACTGGGATGAGGAAGAAAGCTGTCTCTGGCACTCTGTGGAGAATGAGCTGGCTCTACAAGGCCCTCTCATTGAGACAGAAAGACCCTCGACGTTGATATCCAGTATCAATCATGGGTCACTGTTCCTGCAACTCCAGAATGGGGCAGTAAATCAGATCGATTTGACTGACGCCACCGTCGACCTACCTCCTCAAAGTTCCTTGATGGCAAAGTTTCCCACCATGTCCCCAGAATTTCAGGTGGTTTACAAAGAAGGACAGGTACGACGAACGAGTTCCATCTAATTTTAGATCTGATCACTGACGACAATAGTCAACGACTTTCGGCTTATCAAAAAACGGTGCACTCTTTGCCAACGCACGAGTCTTAGTCCGGAACTGCACATCATTTGTGGTCACACCAGCTCATCTCATTTTCACTACTAGTCAGCATCTCCTGAAGTTTGTACATCTTACTGGCTCAGATGGTAAGTAGAATGTTCGACGTGATGAAGGTAGCGTTCGCTGACGCTAGTTAGACCTTGAGATTCCTGCCGATGAACCACAAACAGACGAGCGATGCAGAAGCATCGAAAGAGGCGCCAAAATTGTGACTGTCATGCCAACTACGTACTCGGTGGTACTGCAAATGCCGAGAGGCAATCTGGAAACGATATATCCACGCGCTCTCGTTCTTGCAGCGATCCGCCGTAGCATTGAGGCGAATCGCTACGATGAGGCATTCATCGCTTGCCGCAACCAACGCGTGGATATGAATATTCTACACGACCATGATCCTTCGCGGTTTATGCTGAACATTGAACAAATTGTTACACAGGTCAAGAGAATAGAGCATATCGATTTGCTTCTTTCACAACTACGGTGAGCTTTTCCTGCTATTGTTACGGTTGCGTGGGGCTAATTTCTTCAGGAATGAGGATGTCTCAGAGTCGATGTATAAAGAAACATTGAAGACAGTCGATATAGCAGGCAAATGGAAGCTTTCACAAGCAGAAGTTGACAGCAAGGTCAATCGTATCTGCGATGCGTTTCTGGCTGTCCTCGAGCAACCGCAGTACAAGAACCATCATCTGCAAAACATAATCACGTCTCATGTCAGCAAGGTCCCGCCAGCTTTGGAGATGGGCCTGGAGATGATTGGCCGATTGCAAGGTAAGAGATGCATTGGAAGTTTTGCAATCTCGGCGCTAACGATCCTAAGCAACACACGATGAACTCACAGATAAGGCTGCTGAGCACATTTGCTTCCTCGCCGACGTGAATCAGCTATATGATACATCACTGGGGCTTTACAATCTGGATCTTGCTCTATTGATAGCACAGCAATCGCAGAAGGTACGATAATTGCTATTTCCCGCTTATTGCTTCTACTGATATGGTAACAGGATCCTCGAGAGTATCTTCCTCATCTGCAGTCACTGCAGGACATGCCACCACTCCGCCGGAAGTTCAGCATTGACGATCAGCTGGGCCGACGAGCCAAAGCCCTCACACATCTCAAAGATCTACAGGCCTTTGATGAAGTCCAAGACTACGTACAGAAGCACGATCTTTATCCTGAAGCGCTGAGCATGTATCAGTATGACAGTGGTCGTCTGAAAGAAATCATGCGATTGTACGCAGATTTCCTTGGTCGAAACAACAACCACAAAGAAGCTGCTCTAGCGTACGAGTATTTGAATGATCACTCTGCAGCATGGCCTTGCTACCGCTCAGCAAACATGTGGCGGGAAGCGCTGTCATCTGCTACGCTCGCTGGTGTCTCCTCTGAGGAGCTCGAATCGGTTGCAGCATCTCTCGCAGAGGGCTTTACTGAGTCGAAAGACTATTTGTCCGCGTCGACAATCACGCTAGATTACTTGTCCGATCTCTCGTCGGCTGCGAAGCTCCTCTGCAAGGGCTGCTACTTCGCCGAAGCTGTACGAATTGTGACTCTACGTCGCCAACCGGCTCTCATCGCCGAAGTCGTTGATCCAGCTCTTGTTGAGCGCAGTGCCGATATGACAGAATTCCTTGCAGACATGAAAGGACAACTGCTCGCCCAAGTCCCGCGCCTGCACGACTTGCGCACGAAGAAGGCAGAAGATCCACAGGCTTTCTACGACGGCATGGACGATGGCGGGGTAAACATACCTGATAACATCTCCCTGGCGCCAACAGACACGACGTCCGGTGGCACATTCATGACGCGTTACACAAATCAGACGGGCACGGTCAACACACAAGCGACGCGGCGGACGAGCAAGAACAAGCGTAGGGAAGAGCGGAAGCGTGCCAGAGGCAAGAAAGGCACGGTGTACGAAGAGGAGTATCTGACCAACTCGGTTGAGCGGCTGATTGACAGGATTAATAGCATGCAAGACGAAATTCAGAGACTGATTGAAGGGCTGCTCAAGCGGGGTATGAGAGAGCGTGCGGATGCTGTCTCGCAGTCGGTGAAGGAAGTTATGGAGCGATGCCAGATTGCGGTTGCGGAGATTTATGTGTCGCCTGTGGTAGGGAATGGTGGCTCGTCAGCTGTGAATGGCATTAATGGAGTGCAGGTAGTTGAGGGCGAAGAAATGCTTCGGCCGACAGGTGCGGATGCCACGCTGTGGGATAGCTTGCAAGAGGTGGAGAAGAAAAGAGAAGCACCGGTAGTTAGGAAATTTGAACGGCTGAGTCTCTTGGGTTGAGAGGTCTGAGCAGGGACATGATGATGGCATCATGGGCGTTTGGGACGAAAAGGCCCAGAGCTCAGACAAATCCAGCACTGTTCCATGATAGGAAAGAAGCATATGATCAGGCCTAGACTCAAGGTGGGACTGGAGAGAAATGTAATGATGGACGTGAAGTTGATTTGAAAATACTTCTTTTGCTCGTATATTGTGCTCGAGGTCTATCTTGACTCTAAGTCTTTTGAATTCTACATAGCCGCTCCAAACGCCGTTGATGCAAATCATGATAAAACCGGATACAAAACTCTACCTCACCCCTGGGATGGGGCCCTTTTTCTCATTGGCACCCAGCTCTTCCTCGTTCCAACCACTGCCAGCGCCCACTTTTCTCCCCCCTTCCTCTCGCTTGACTCTGCACCACAGGCTGATGTCCTTGTCTAATACGAACTGCCACATGACATAGACCCAGCTCTTGTGCTGGGGAAGATCGTCATAGAACTCGTGGGCAATCTGGTTGAGTTTGTGCAGACGAGTCCAGGGGACAGCCGGGAAATCGTGGTGTTCATTATGCAGGCCGACATTGTAGGTCAGGATGTTGAGGGGGCCGTAGTACGAGTAGGTCTCGGGAAGGGGGATCTTGTTGGCGGGGTTGGCAGGGCTGGGGGGGTCCTTGGTGGGCTTCTCAAAGACGTAGTGCTCGGCGATGAAGTGGCCGGCGCAGGGGTGCAGCGAGCCGGCGAGGAAGGAGCTCAGGATGAAGTAGGCAAGTGCGCGGCCGCCGGCAAAATGGACCAGGACATAGTCGAAGGCGAGCTGGGCGACAATGTTGAAGAGGTGGATCTTGGTGAGGGGCAGGTTGTAGATGAACATGGGCCGCAGGGCGTAGAAGAGGATCTGGCAGGTGCAGAAGAAGGCCTTGCCGGCGATGGAGTCGAGGAAGAGAGCCTCAAAGGCCGTGGGCAGGTCAGTGTCGAGGCCATTGACGCCGAGGGACTTGTGGTGGGTGAGGTGGTAGGGGCGGAACGAGGCGCTGTAGGGGATGCCGATGGGCAGGTTGGCGACGACGGCGAAGAGGCGGTTGGCGAGGGGCGAGCGGAAGGCGAGGTTGTGCGAGATTTCGTGGATGGCGAGGAAGAGGTTCTGGTTGGCCGTGGCGCCCACGACGTAGGCCGTGAGCAGGAAGGGCCACGACAGAATGGGCGTCGAGCGCAGGAGCACGGCGCAGGTGGTCTGCAGGGCCACCACCAGCAGCACCACGTACTTGGTGAGGGGCTCGGGGCCGCACAGCTTCGTCACCTCGGGGTGCGCCTTGATGATGGCCATGCGGCGGGTGCGATGCGGCTCTTCGGTGTAGGTCCAGAAGAAGTCGCCATGGGGCTGCTCGTCGGCCGTGTCGTCTGGCTTGTCGGCGGCCTTGACCGTGAAGCTCCTCGCCGCCGGCTTGCGCGGCGGGATCGTGGCAGTAGAGGCCGAGGCCCGCATTGTGCCTGACTTAGGGCAGCAATTGGGCGCTGTGTGCTTTGGGAGGGTGCTGGAATTCTGGCGGGAAGCTGGAGTGTACGGAGGCACTATGTACCAAAGTTGAATAATGTTGTGCCTGTCGCCCTGTCTGCTCTGACCCTGAGCGGGCGCGGGTGGGCCCATCATTGGCTGACCTGCGTGCCTGCCCCTCGCCACCCTCACCGCCTTTGCCCGGCACACACGTGAAAGCGCGTCCAGTCCCCCTTCTCGTCCTCGCTCCTCGCCCGTCGGACCAGCCCGCTCTGTCTCACCTCGACGAACCAGACTGCACCCCAGTACATGCTTGGGGCCAGGCTGAACAACCATGCCAACCACAGCAAAAGCAGTGCTGTCCGCCCTTGGCCCACCTCCACTCCCACGGCTTCTGCTAAATCTCCAATGATCCTTGTCACCCCGACTACCAACACTGTCAATATCAACGCCGCGAGCAGGAAAAAAAAGCTTGCGAGCACAGGCCATGCAACGTTGAAGTAGACCAACAGCCGAGATTCCCGAAACACAATGGCTGGCACCGTTGACATCGCCGACATCCCTGATGCAACCGACGAGATGATGAGAAAGGCCATGATTGTCTTGCGCGCCGATGCGAGCAAGCCCGACAGCCCCTCGACCGACGACGTCAATTTGGCGAGCAACGGAACAGATATCCTCGTCCGTCCGATCACCACAGACGACTGAATTCCCCTCACGAGCGCGTCAATGCCTGTTATGCTCGTTAGCCAGAGTTACACACAGTGACCATAGATGACTCACTGTCACTGACATCGGCCCAGCTCTTGCATTCTCTGATAACCCTTGTCCCTGGACTCTCTTCTGTGACATTGCTTGTACATACAGACCCTAGATATGCGTAATACACCCCAGCCACCCCAGCGCTCTCTACGACACCCTCTACCACGGAATTGATCAACGTGCCGATGCCATCATTCACCGCATCCGTCAGATTCCCTACTATTGGATCCAGCAAGTCTCCAAGACCACTAAGGGGACTATCTGGATTCAGGGGATTTAGCGGACTGTTGGTAGAGAAGGGATTCAGTGGATCTGTCGACGACGAGGAAGTCGCTGACGGCGAGGTCGAGGTCGAGGTCGAGCTGGCTTGTTCAAATTTGATGATGTCCTGGCCTAGCCTTGAAGTGTTCAACTGCTTCCATTAGCTATGCAGCCGCACTTCGACTTCGCATTCGTACTTACAGACACTAAATAAACGCCCTCGAATGTCCCTTTGTCCTTCCCTGCCAGCAATATAACCAAAGAAAGGACAAAACTAGCCACCACGAAAAGAAAGGGTACTATGGCTGAGAATCGGTACTTCTTTATCACTCTCCTTGGAGTTTTTGGTGGGGCAGGGAGCGCCTTGTACGTGGATTTTCGCTGATCCCCTAGATCTGGCTCGATGCTTCTGTTCTCTGTAAAGAGAGGGTTGTCCATTGCGTTCATAATATTCCACCCTGATATCCTAGTATCTTTCTGGCTGAGTTGCGTCTCTGGTATCCGATGACATTAGATAGAAAAAATAGGCAAATTTCCCATGAGAAGGGAAAATCACAAGGGGGATCATGGCATATGTAGAGTGGTGGAGATAATAATGCCTGCATGACGCAACGCAACGTTTGCGTCTGCGCGAATTCCTTCAATTGGTCGTTTTTGAAAGAGCATGGATATTCGTGGTTGAGTTGTTGCACTTCTGCATAACAGCGGTGCAAAGACCTCTTCCAAATGTGGCTACTCCTGCGACATAGAATCGAGCAGAGGAAACGAGCTACACGCACAAATCGATGGAAATAGACTAAACATATCAGAGTATGGTTAAGAACGTGTTTGATCATCCGGTAACTTGGGCGTTCTCCATCTTGACTAATATCTGCAACGAGCCTCACCATCGAAAGCACGTTCACCAGAATTACATCACCTTCTCGACTGTCCAGGCGCATTGCACCATATATCCGAGGCTTGGAACAACAAAGCTCCTGATGTACACCAATCGGTGCATGAAAGTGCCATTTTCGTGGTCGCTGAACAGGGTTGGTCCCAGAAACCAGGTTCGAGCTGGAAACGCTGAAACAGGGACAGCGTCACACGTAAACATGGCGGACTAGTCGACTTCTTTCAGGTAAACACTGGGATTATCATACAGGGTAACTGTTTATGAACATCAGAGTATTGCATTTCGATCATGGTCGGTCTTTTCATGTATATCATGCCTCGTCGCTTTTGTTGCAGGCTGGTCTTGTACCTTTGCACGTCGATCGCATCGAGTAATCCCAAAGCTAGGCTTTAGAGATAAGTTTGGTTGTGTTAACCTTTAATTTGCTGAGGAAAACAGTTCTTTCGTGAACTTGATACACGATTCATATTTGATTCGTGTTGAGAAAACTTCTATCTGCGAGGAGGATTGCGAAGGATATCACCAGGTCCAAATCAACGCTTTACTGTTGTGAAAGTCCTCCCTTCGTCTTAGTATTCGAAAATGAGTTGTGGACACAAAACAGGGCTATTTGGGGCGGAGAACCTATCATGCATCTTCTAAAAGGTAGCTACTATCAGTACAAAAGAATCGATCAAAATGCTTGTTCATCCCATGTCGCAAGGATCATTGTGGGAACTGCCCATATGGCAGTTCAAAGTTCGCTGGTAAACCGGCCTGGCAATGGAATGACGTTAGCAGAGTCCTTTCCAGTCGAAGTGCAACATACCCAGCTGAATGTATCCACAAAGTTGTTCAAATCCATAGGTGTGTCATCCAACATGAATGGATTGGTGAAGTCATTGTTCTCAACTGAAAACCCATTGGTACCCGAAAAATTCGCAGCCATGTTGTTGAAATCAAACGAGGGTGCTTGTGAGGTAAACTCAGACTGCTCCGAGGCATCATCCGCCGCTGTAACGTGTTAATTGATTCGCCGCTGAGATGCATACGGAGCTTACTATGCAAGTCATTCACTAGCTGCCCACTACCGAGATTCGCTTTGCGGAGGACTAGTCTAATAGCTGCAGCAACTCTCCGAGCCTCGTTGGACCTTTTGCTCGCCTTGGACCATATTTCATGTACATCCTGCAGAACAGAAATGATTTCTTGTCGCGTAGGGGCTGGACGGTCCAGCCGAAGCCCTGTATGATTCACTACCTCCGTTGTTCCCTGAAGTGGTGTGACCAGATCCTCGTCGAGATCAAGAATCAAGATTGTGGTTGCCAACAGGAAGTTTTGGGAAACCACCGAAGACAGGTAATAGCTGACTGTGAATAGTTGCCATCCAGGGAACCTATTGAACGAGATTAACTCAGCAATTAGCTATTTGACAGATTGAAGATTTACACACCACAGTTTTCCGCCGGGACGTATTTCTGAGTCCAATTTGCGTTGGGAGTTCAGCATTTCAAGCGCAGCATTAAGACAGACTCTGCGAGAGTATTCGTATTTTGGATCAGTGCGCCCAGGGATCAGATATGGTCGGTGGAGCATCAACTCTGATATAAGGAAGCTCAAGCCCAGGTAATAGCGGCGCATTGAGCCTGGAGACTCCGTTGGATCATTATCCTCTATCTGTGTAATCTTGGACGAATCGGGAATTCTGGTGTAGACTTCGCGCAATGTCGCATCGAGCTCCATGATTTCTCGGTATGGAGGCTGACTCGTTGCATTCATCAGATCCATGACTCTAGCATGTACGATTCTGACTCGAGAGAGAACAATGGAATAGAGCAATTGTGTTAGCTCCGTTTCTGGGCGTGCTGGTGGTAGCTCGAGCATATCTTCTTGGAGGTCGTCTTCAGCTAGGTTCCGGGGTTCTTGCGTGTCGTACATGGCTGGCTGGATCATCCTTGGGAGACCAACCGAGGAGGAGGATATGAGGTCGAGCGACATAACCATTATCCACGCCCTGCGCCGCATTTCCCCGCGAAACGGCGAGATGTTAGGGAACCTCGAAGGATCTCTATGATAACCCATGCGGAAAGCCATGCGAACAATCATGCCTACCATAAGCCACATACTCATTTGGAAATCTGCTGACCGCAGATACTCGGTCCCAAAATACATCATGAAGGTTTCGACAGTGTACGGAGGGCATTTCGTATAATTGGCAAGCACGACACACTGCACGATCTTCTCGCGATAAAACTCCACACGGATCGAGGATAACGAGATACTCGGATCGCAAAGATTAGCCCCGTGCACTTCGAAGGTGGCTTGGAAAAGGGCACCGACAGCCAAAACACTATAGAGAAGTCCTAGCCACATGGTAGAGGTTTCAAAAGGCCGAATCCAAAAATCATTATACTATGTATCTTGTTAGCAATTGTGGAAATGCTTAATGGGTTGCAAACCTCTCTCAGGAAGGTCGACTTGTGCAACAATGCTACGACCGTTAGCTGATGCTACTTTACTAAAGAGTTTGACTTACTTGGCCCTGTATCCATTGATGCCAGACAAGTTTCAACTAATTGGTCAGCCTCTGAGCGAGGGGGTAGTGCAGCCAGCAATTCTTGCTTGCTTGCATGTCGTTGTCGGCCAAAGAGCAGATCTGGACCATGATTGTCGCCTTGACTACCACTGCTTTGGGCGCTTGTAGGGATTTGATCTAAGTGTTCTCTCAGTTCTGATATCTGTACGCCTTCAGCATATGATGGCAATAAAATAGCGGGACACAAACCCCGTCCAGAATACTAGTCCAGTGGCCGCTGTTCGTGTAGCTGGTGGTGTCATCGCTCAGTTTGACCCGATCTGGAGTACCGGGTATTTCCTTTTCAGTGTCACCATGAAATTGATCCATATGTGACATGATAGAAACTGAAGGACTAGGCTGATCGACCTCCCTCCCACTCATCAATGTTGTGACGAGTTTTTCAAGTTGATCAATCCTTTCGTGAACACTGTTGGGGATTTTCGGTTCTTGGTTGCCCACGGCATTTCGGACATAAGTGCATGAAAGTGATAGGCCTCGGTCTGTACATGTTTTGCATGGTTGTTGCCGGTCACACTTCAACTCTGCTTTGTCAGTTCGTGATACACGTGAAGGCCGAAAGACCCTGATGCGATATGGCTTACTTCGTTTCCTGCAAAGCTGGCAGGATATTATGGGTTTGTCTCTTCGTCGGCTTGGGGGTATGATGCGTTGCGAATGGGTATCTGGGCTCATTTTTGTCTCCATGATAATGCGCAGGTGGAATGAAAGATATCAAACGTTGATCGGTAGTCGGGTGCAGCCGAGCGCCGACGCTAGACTGGATACCTAGGTACTTAAGTAGGCAGGGTGGCAGGTTCTGCTTGCTTATTGCACGGTTTCTGCTGGCCTACCTCAGCTCCATGGCGTTCCATTCGTCCCGTGTTCCGTCCGTTCGGCTTTGTCCGCTTTCGTTCATGGTCTTTTAGGCGAGGTACAATGATGGTTTCGTCTTATTCTGGACTTCTCATTCAAAAACTCGTCTGTGTATGGGAAAAGAGCAGTGCATCCGTGCTCCACTCTTATGGACTTGCTGCGTATGTGATTAATTTTATCAAGTTTATAATAATTACAAAATTTGGAGAGTGTTTGATTGCGGCCAATTTGTGAATCGTGCTGAGAGTGAGCGCATCCTGTATCTTGGTGAGGGCATAGTCCATCTCCCAAGATTTTGTCTTCCTCCTATTTGAATCTACCTAATCAAGACTTTCAGCGTTACTTGGTTCATGCAGACCCTCGATCGAAAAATTGATATGTAAGAAAACGTCACGTGATCGCTTATTAATGCCGATAGAGCCGCGATGGAAGTGGGGAACGCTACATTTCGCGACGTCTATCTTCTCAGTATCGGCGTTAAGAACAATAGAATTCAATATCAATAGTTGGACCACGTTCCCTCTGATTTTCCTATCATTTCTGCATGGTTTGTGCCAAAATGCAGGCACCAAAGGAAAATCGGGCAACAACCTCATGTAGTGAATGCCAGCGCGTAAGATGCCATCTCCCGAAGTAGACTCGCGCACTATACTAACCAGGACGTTAGCGCAAGCAGAAGGTTCTTCTCATCTCGAAGATGTACATCACAATGAAGAAGCTAATTAGTCCAATAGTGCTCCAAAGAGTGGCCATGTAACCACTGCCAATCGAGAAAGGTCCCTCATTTATGCCAATTTAGTGTCAAGAAAGCACAAGACTCACCACCAGAATCGGCACGGTACGTCGAATCTTTATAATAATACACACTCTGCATGTACATGAGATAACACAACTCGTTAGAGACTCGTCCAGCGATGCTAGGGGGCAGAAAAGAAGCCACCCAGAGTCTGCTGAGGTGTCTTCCTTGCCTCAGGATGCCCAGCTGGAAGAGACTGAGGATGGCCTCAAAGTTTGGGGGTATATGCCAGGTCATGTGCATTATAAAGTTGGCGCTGTAGAGGATGTAAGTAGTGGGAAGACGGGGTTCTGTTCAACCTGAGTAATTCTCGCAAGTGCATTATTCCACGGAAAGACTCACCTTCAGAGATTGCGATCTCCGATGCTGTTGACAAGGTGCTATATGCCATACCACCACGGTCAATAACGGGTCAGTGAAAAGGCCGTCATACCCAAGCATTTTCAACTTACCAAGAACAGATGCCTTCGTGAACCATTTCCTTACGGTCGTCAATTATCGTTATAGCGCCATTTATGGCCCTACTTTAACACAACAGTACGTCCAGTGGTGGGCAGACCGAGCTTTAGGCAAAGGACTTTCCCCAGAGTTCACTTGTTTGCTCCTTCGAATTTGTGCATACTCTGTTCAGTACCTTACCCCTTCATTACGTAAGATGATTGAATTTGAGCTCGCGTGTAGTTCACAAGCGCTCACTGAGCGTTTCGCTTCTGCGGCGGAGCAACTGAGCCAAAGTTTTGAGGCATCAAATACGAGCATTGAGAGGGTGCAGGAGCAATTTCTGAAGGGCGCCTGGCTGAAATCAGAGTCAAAGATCGTCGAATCCTGGCATGCGCTCGGCTGCACCATTCGAGAGGCGCAGGAACTAGGTACTATCCTCTGTCCCAGGGGACTTTGTTGTACGGTACTGACAGTCCTCAAGGGATTGATAAGGATGCTGGAATCGAAGGAATGTCAGAATTTGACATTGAGATTCGAAGACGGATATGGACACTTTTATATATCTGGGACTGGTAAGCCGATGCAAACGCTTTACAAAGCTTTTGAGCTCATGAAAACTTAGGCAAATGTCTGCTTGGCTTGGAAGACCTAATTTGATCGACCAGAAGAATTTGTCATTCAGATTCCCAAACCTGAAACTCGACCAGTCAGCGACAGAGCCGAATTTGATTTCGCCTTTTGCTCACATGGCGCTTCAGGCCCAGCTTGGCCGGAGAGTGGCAGCGACTTTGGAGGTATCTAACGCAATTCCCACTAAGCTCACAGCCGAACAAGTCTTGTCCATTGAGTCTGAATGCGACAAGTTCATAGAAGAACTACCTGCTATATTTAGACTTGAAGATCCGGACACTTCCCTAGACGAGCGACATCCTTACTTTGTTTTCCAGCGGCACCAGCTACATTGCGTCGTTCTTGTAACGATGCTTGACTTTCTGAAGCCATATCTCACGCGTGATTGGCGAGACAAGGCAACGGACCGCGACGACGAATTCAGGGGAATGGGTGTAGACATAGCTTTACGCCTGCTGAAGGTCGCGCGCAAACTCTTCGATCATGAATTCCCGATCAATGCCAAATTCCATATGGTGGTATTTTCGATCTTCGATACCGCCACGCTTCTTTGTTCTGCTATCATCCATGACCAGGATCACATTCTACCTCATCGTGAAGAGGTTGTAGATGTGATTGAAAGCTCCCTAGACATGTTGCATCAACTCAGTCTTACCACAAAACTTGGAGCATGCTCGTACAGATTTCTTCAGAAGCTGGTCCAGGCTACGCCAGATTTATCTCGGAAAGGACCAAATGGCAAGCGTCAAAAGATGAAACTTTCTGAAGTGCCCACGACATCATCAGTTCCGCTTGCGTCCTCCAATCCTCCACCTACGACACACATTGAAGCCGTCTCCAATGGCATGAATTCGATAGACCTTTTGCCGCCTATAACAACGACAGATGATCTTTCATTTGACTTGGATCAGTTTCTTGCACAGAATCCATTTGGAGATATCGGCGATTCAACGACGCTGGACATGGGCGGCATGGAGCAAATATGGGACTGGGAAGATCTGCACCTGGACGGATTTTCGAACTCAGGCCCAACTTCATGAAAAAAATCGTGCGAATCGTAAGGCTTCCATTTCTTCTTGCTTCAGATTGAAAAGTAGGAGAGGCCCATGATGCTCAAATATTCGGTATAACCACGGCTTTGGTTCCGTGCTGGAAGAAAGGTCGACTAGGCCAGCCGTACCTTTGGGGAATTAAACAATTGGATTTCGTGACCATTGTCACTCACATGTTTTTCCCAGTAGCGGAGGCTCGATATCGTTTGTAAATAGTCCCACCGGTATAAGCTTATCCTCATCCAGTGACTTGAGGTATGGGCTTGTTGTTTCTTGTGGTTGCACCTTTGTGGAGAGTGAAGGTCGTCGCTGTTTACGACCACCGTCAGACCAGGAAAGAAGATTCTATATTGTTCGCATAGAGTATTGCGTGTATTCTTCGGAAAGCCCTGTTTCTAATGTAGCCAGCATCGTATTAGGACGGAACATATCTTACGCCGGACAAACAAGAGTTGTGAGACAGCTGATCGTAACAAACTTGGAAGGATGTTTCACTCATATGTAGCACAGATATAACTCCGAAAATCATCGGATTTCAAAGGCCACACCCGAAAGCTCAAGGTCAGTACTATCAACGCAAAAAAAAACATCAGTTGCATCCCGTGAGCGCTGCTTGCATATCTTCGAATAGACAAATGATCGTAGAGATGAGTATCTTCATAATTGCCACATTATTGTACTGTGCTGGGAACAAAAACTCTTCAGCGCCTCATAGTCTTCTACCAGTACCTTATTCCAGAAGTCATTCCCAACACCAACTACTTACATAAGAAATTGAAATTCTTGTCGTTCACAAATTCCGTGGATATGAGGTGTAGTGAGTGTTTAATATTTGGGTTGAGCCAAGATGAAATGTGCGGTTTTATGACGCCATCGGAAGACCTTAAATACAACAAGATGAGATTGGCGCGTTTCTGAAGCTCGTTGGGTCCACTTCGCGCATATGCACCTTGGTACTCATACGGCAGATTTGAGACGATGGGGAAGTCTATCTCTTGCATATAAAGTTTGAGGGACGCATTCCTGTTGAATGCCAACGGCGCTAGGCTGCCTCTTTAGACTGGAAAAGTTATTGAGTGCTACCATGCAACATTCTTTACTACATGAAAGTACTCAGTGTGACTTTGCAGACTGAGGATGCTTCCGAGTCGCGGAGCCGCGTCTGTTACGTGATGGTAACGGCTAGTTCGAACTGTGTGGGTAAAACAAGGGTCACGTGGCCGGATCAGAGTCGTATTGCCGCCTGTTGCGGTGGAGAAGACTCGAGGAAAACGGGATATTAATTATTTTCAAGAGAAGTGGCATGATGCTCATGTCCTGTTGCGCCGTTGACCCACATCAGAGAGTCAGCTCTCCGTCCGTCTCCATTTTCTCGTCACCCGAATTTGCGGAGATGGGAAAGAAAATTGCCGTTTGAATAATGGTGCACAGCGGAGTGCATCCGGGGAAAGCGTCCGAGCAGAGAGCTCCAAATTCTCAATAGAGATAATTTGTATGGCAATACGAACGTTCCGCTGATGATCCTCTAGTTTCCCATGGTTTTCCTTTCGAATATTCTCTCCCAGGGACCGCATACCTCAACTGAACATTGGATGCAGGTGAGACCGCTTATTGTCGGCCGAGAAATTTCTGATTTGATTGGAAAGACGTCAATGGGGGCGGTGGGTTATATTTTCGCTTTGCATGCTAGGTATTGCCTTTGTTCGCTCTTAGCAGTCATTGTGGGCGCGCGGAACTTTTTGGGTCTAGCCGCAGGGCAACTTGTCCGACGGCAGACGCTGTCATCTTTGAGGATGCGATCTTTTCTGGAGCGCATTGTTGAAAAAACACTTGAAGCTTTCACTTTTCGACAAATACCAGTAAATCGTCGTTTGTTCTTCATGGTGGCTAATGCATACATTGGTCCATTATACTGAACGATTGCGTCATTGCTGCGAATACCTGGGCAGGGAGGATAGCGTGGACGATGATATTGCGGTTCAGTGGGCGTGAGGATTAGCCCGATCGAGCGAAGGGAAGGTACGATGGGTGCGCCAATCATTGCGGCAAAGGCATGGGCGAAGGCAAAGCGGAAGTGCTTGGGAGGGTCAAGCAATACGTCACAGCTCGCCTTAGCAGTAGTAGCTTGGGTAAATCTGAGCGACTCCACACAGAGCATCTGTTGCCCCGAAGTTTTTCAAGGCCCTGTAAGTGTGCCGGGGATTTCAAACTATATGAATCGTCGATTCCTTTTTATTTTTCCCCAAAGATTGATTCTTTTTACCTCCTTTCTCCACCGTTTCATTAGGAGTGTTCGTTGCACCTGGGGAACATCTTCCAAATCTAAGCTTTCCAAGCCTCACAAGCCTTCTCAGCACCCGTGTCTCGATCAGCCATCGTGACGGCCCTTTCAAATCTCCTCGATCCCCTATCGCGACATCAACGACCAATTCGTTGGAATACCCTAGCAGCTGTATCCCACTAGCAACCCCCCCAAATTGTATCTACAGATACCTTCCCATAGCAACCAACCGCTTCTCGCATGCACCAAATCGAACAGCGTTCAGCTTAATCACCGAAAAATGCCTCGAACCATGTTCATAAACCCTTTCAAGTCGCACGACGTCTCGGAATTTCCAGGTGTCCTTGTGCCACTGGATGAAGCAACCCACACATCCATCTCCTCGCACCAACGCACTTCAATCGCGACATCGGATCGACGTGAAAGCGACCAAGCGACAAAGGAAGAAAAGCCAGAGAGCACACCAATACGTCCTGAAAGTGATGCGTCGAGTGGAATCGTGAACCACGGACTGACTATCGAGGCCCTGAAAGCAGAAATTGAGGCTGATGTAGCAGCTTCCGATACCGCCACCGCCTATGATCGTAAGTAATCCCGTCCCTTGCCTCTCTATGTACCTTGCGTAGCATATTATGAAGTTTTGCTTCTTGCTTCTCGAGGCAATGAACGGAGTCTGTGCTACACTTACTTGACTCTGTCCGAGAGTCAAGGAATTTATCCAATGTCAATCACATTGCGCTAAGACACTAACGATAAATAGGTAAAGCGAAGGTTATCAATAGAGCCCTTCAGGACATGGGGATGGGCAGGTATCAATGGGAACTATTCGCTCTCTGTGGAGGTGGGTGGATGGCTGATAACCTCTGGCTCCAGGTAAGTTCAGGTTATGGACAAGTTTCAGCCGAGTGATACTGATTACCACGAAGGGTGTTGCGCTTACCCTTCCTCAACTTTCCGCTGAGTTTGGTGTGAGCGAGACCGAGGTCAGATACACAACTTTGTCACTCTTCCTCGGTCTCTGCATTGGAGCTTCGTTTTGGGGGACGGCGAGCGATGTAATCGGTCGTCGTCTAGCCTTCAATTTCACCCTCTTCCTCGCAGGAGCCTTCGGTCTCGCGTCCGGTGGGGGTCCAAATTGGATCGGCACATGTGCGCTTTATGCTTGTATTGGCCTTGGTGTCGGAGGAAATTTACCTGTTGATGGTGCCCTCTTTCTCGAATTTCTGCCACAAACATCGGGCAATCTGTTAACATTGCTCTCCGTGTTTTGGCCAGTCGGCAATCTGATTGCCTCATTGCGTAAGCCTTTCAGAACGCTTGAATCGATTCGCTGCTAACAACTCGTAGTCGCTTGGGCCTTCATCCCTAAGTTTTCATGCGCTCCTGGTACTCCCTGCACCAAAGCTGACAACATGGGTTGGCGCTACCTTATTCTTACTCTCGGGGCGATCACCTTCGCTATGTTTATCTGCCGCTTTTTCCTCTTCCACCTCTACGAATCTCCAAAGTTTTTGCTTTCCCGTGGACGTCAGGCAGAAGCTGTAGCCACCGTGTATGGGATCGCTGCGTATAACAAGACTCATACCTGGCTTACAGAGGACATTTTGAACAAAATTGGAGGAGATCCAGACGTGACGGGTGAGGACACGAAGTTGAGCTTCCTTGAGATCATCACACGGTCGGTTAGCCGCTTCTCCTTGCGGCGCTTCGCGGCATTATTTCAGGATAAGAAGATTGCCCTGACCACAGCATTGCTCTGGTTCCAATGGACGACTATCGGTATGGCCTATCCTCTTTTCAACGCCTTTTTGCCTCAATACCTGGCCAATTCTGGTGGTGAAGTGGAGAACGATACGAGCACAGTCTACCGCAACTACGCAATCACCGCTATTGTTGGCGTGCCGGGATCTATTATTGCTTGGTATTCAGTCGATGTTAAGTACATTGGGCGAAAGGGCACAATGGCTATTGGAACAATCGTCACTGGAGTCTTCGTCTTCCTCTTTACCACATCGAAGGACTCTGATTTTCAATTAGCGTTCACTTGCTTGGAAGCGTTCTTTCAGAATATTGCCTATGGAGTATTGTACGCGTACACGCCGGAGGTGCTTCCAGCCCCGATCAGAGGCACAGGAACTGGCATGTGTAGCTTTCTCAATCGCGTGGCTGGACTTTGTGCCCCCATTGTCGCAATCCAGGCGGGAGGCTCAAATCCAAAGGCCCCAATTTATGCTTCCGGTGGGCTGTTCATCGCTGCGGCTATTAGCATGCTAGCATTACCGATCGAGACAAGAGGCAAGCAGACTTTGTAAAGGACAAAAGTTTGCTCAACGGGAACATTTATGCAGGCAGCTGTGTAGGACAGGGGATCTGTCCACATTCTGAACGCCGCAGTATAGTTCTGAGTAACATAGATTTATCAGATGTACCTACGTTTAAGACCACATGGAAGCGTTTATCTCCCAAATTTGTTGTTCCGGAAATGTGATAACCACTAGCTTCTCACATGTTAAATATAGACGTTACCAGTCATTCCAAATTTTGAATACAAACATCAATAGCGCAATTCAATTGAAAGTCGTATGAAGAATCTTTGCATTACTGTGTGTATGCTATATAGTCATGTTCAAAGTCGTTTCCCGCGTTAGAGAAATCGCAAAGACACGTAAACTCTTAAAACGTCCATGCATGGTGGGGTCTAGCGACGCGGACCCTCTCCCACTCCGCCCCACATAGAAAAAAAAATTCGTGAGAAGACTCTCATGAGAAGACTTTCATATTACAAAAACGATATATAACATGAATTCCAGAAATTTCCCATCAAGTCACGGGCTTGTGGTTTAGTGGTATAATACTCCCTTAGCATGGGAGTGGTCCGGGGTTCGGTAAGTTCAACTGCAACATGTCCCTTGTTCGATTACACGGTCTAACAGTTATGATAGATTCCCCGCGAGTCCAGCTTTCTTTTTTGCTATTTTTACCTTTGTTTTTGTGTACGAAAAGTGCTTCAATTGATGCTGAAGTAACCTGATTTTTGACCATAGACCAAGCGAAGACCAGATACATACGTGAACTTGAAAAGGAACACAGGGGCATACGGACCGCATTTTGATTTTAACCGCACAGCCTTTGAATACTCCATGCATTTAAAGGTTTTTTCCTCACTTGGAAAGTTCTAACTCGAAAGATTGTAATCAGGATCATTGAATCGAGACATAAGTAGCGTGAAGAAGACAAACTATCATCGACTTCCCAGGCTTTTGAGAGACTCTTGGGACAACCGTTGTGACCTTGTCTTACTCATGTTGTTTATATAATCTATTATCACTATGGATCTGAATTTCGGTAGCGAGTTTAGCTTGAAACGAACTCCCGTCCTGAAAGATTCTTCCGAAATCCGCTCTCCCTCAACCCAAACACTGAGAACTTTTGTCAACATTGATCTCAAATAGTCATTTTCTTGCAGAGCGATATTAATCCGATCGAGAGGTTTCCGCGCGATCTGCCTTGACAGGAAGCCAGTTTTGACGGTGGCCTCGCTGTACTTGGGTATACTTACTAGAAAAACACCAATAATAGCATGAAGACATATATGTGTACCTGTGCATAGCAACAACCGCGGTCCGGATTGATCCAAATGACCTGTCAGCTTAACAGATCCTACTTATGAAGCTGCAACTGGCTGTGCGGGGGAGCCAAGCTCACTTCGAACATCTGCATGCCACTTTCTAGATTGCATACGAATATTACTGGATCTAGATTAGTGGTACCCAAGGACGGCAATCATTTTCTCTTGGTTCGATCAATCGTGATGAGTAGATGGGATGATTCCAGGTACACTCCCCGGTAAAACTGTGCCTATGTTTAGGAAATCCAGGCTGGAAGTGTTATATCACGCTCTTCTATCGTATAAACACATTCAGGTACATTGCTCACCAACAAATTGTTTTGATTGAACCAAGCCACAATACGAGAGAATCAACTCGCTCGCCTTGATAAGAAAGGACTTACCGTTCCTAAAATAAAACTGTACTACCAGCAAACTTGGGTTCTCAGCTCTCCCTCAATAAACAATCATAGTGTCTCGTGACCAATGTGTGGCCGGATCGTTCTTTCCATCTACGAGCGACTCGGCGTCGGCGACTGTACTTTCGCCACGGTCGTGACGTGGTTTCTTCCATCGCAACCAATATCGACTCCATCTCTACCACCCCAAATTTGGATATCCTTGGCCTCTTCATAGAAATTTCTGAGCCCTACGTATGAACCGGTGTGGTATATAATGGCCTCGGAAGCTGCATGAGCTAGACGTATCATCAGCCAGTCCATTCTTTCGTACCTTCACCACTACTCTCATTTCTTAAAATTCGACAAGTGATTTCCACTACCATGAAGCTCAACGCCGCCATCCTTGGACTCGCCGCCGTGGTAGCCGCAGTTCCTGCACCAGTACCACAAGACAAGCCTTCTGGCCACGAAATCGAGATCCAAGCGGTCACCTATGGCGGCACTGGCTGCCCAGATAAGACAGTCCAAGGCCTTCTATCTGATGACCGGACCACCATCACTCTTTCCTTTGACGCCTACACTGTGCAGTCTGGCCCGAATATTCCTGCAACTGATCGCAGGAAGTTCTGTCAACTTCAGTTGAAGCTCAAGTATCCTGGAGGATTTCAGTATTCCATCTTTGGAGCGGATTATCGTGGATACGCGAGCTTGGAGAAGGGCGTCACCGGCACTGCACAAAGCACATACTATTTCTCTGGTCAACAGAGCCAGGTAAGACCATTCCTCTACATTGCATTGTAAAGTTCAGATGATTTACTGGCCGTTAGACTGTTATTCCTACAGTTTTCACTGGCCCTATGGATGGCAACTATCTCAAGCATGATCAAGTCGATGCAGGAACAACTGTGTGGTCGCCATGTGGTGAGCAAGGAATGCTCAACATCAAGTCCGAAGTGCGAATCACTCCAATGAGTGCTACCGGAATTAATCTGCTCACTGTTGATACGGTTGATGCGAAATTGTAAGTCCATCAAGTCTGACTCTTTTAGATCTATCTGACCAAGCCACAGCACGCAAAAGTACTTCGTTCAATGGCAGAAATGTGTTCCCAAGAAAGGTGGTAAGGGTGGCGAGTCGGGTGCTGTTCGCAACCCTGGTGTGGATGACCTCGAAAGGGAGGCTGACCTGGACGGTCGTAATTAGGCGGTCCTGCAAGCCACTTCAAGATTGTACTGTGCGATAATATGACTTCGTGAACTCTTCATTTCTTTTACTGTAGATATCTATAAGCCCCTTCTCTCACTAAGTACAGTGGAAATATATCTTGTGCTTAGGCCAGTTCTCTCTTTGTGAGCTTGCACAAAACGTTCCACTGCGTGACGAACAAAGCAACGTGAGTTTCCCAAGGCTGATCATGAGCCATCTCAATATCGAATCTACGGAGGACTTCAGGAACAATTTTGTTGATCTCAGATAGCGCCACCTAATGCTTGTCAGCGGAATCCAACCAAATGTTTAAGACAACACTTACATGCTTTCCAATGCAAGTTCTTGTACCGGCGCCAAAGTTCAGCATTGCTCGCTCCATTTGCCGTGTTCGTTCTTCGCTCTCAAGCCATCTTTCAGGTTTGAACTCATTGGCATCATCGCCGAAGACGGTCTTGTCCCTCTGAACGCAAGCCGGAGACATACCAGCGATAAAGCCAGCAGGGATGTGAATTCCGGAGAGCTCAAGACCTTGTGCGGGGGATACGCGAGGCATGGGGACCTGCCATGCTGGGTAGATGCGTGCAGCTTCTTTGATGACGGCTTGAAGATACGGCAATTTGATGGCTTTGTTGTACATTATAGGGTGTGAAAGAGATCCGTCTGCGAATGCGGCATCAATTTCAGCTTGAGCTTTTTTCATGGTTTCAGGATTCTTCATCAGATGGTAGAAAATGGTACGCATTGTTGCTGCAGTGCTATCCACGCCAGCGAACCTAGATGCAGTTGTCAGTAAACATCCACGCAATGCAATACCCCCATGATTCTGTCCGGCGACACTCGAGTGTAGAATCCGTAATCAGCTACCAAAGCCTTTCACAGTTCTCGACACGCCGTGTAAAGATTCTTGGAGAATGAAGACAAGGAAGCACTTACGTTCCAGCAACCATCTCGGTTCGTACTTCTTTGGGGGTATAACCGACTTTCTCGCCCTTTTGATGCACGATTGTCATGAACTGGGATAGTAAATCAACTCGTTTTGAGGTGGTATCCTCTGAGCGAGCAAGTGACGCTTGCATCTCCTTTTCCGCACGATCTGTAATACCGCCAACGGCGATGAGTGCCTTGAGGACTTTGGGAATGACAGCCCCTCCTCCAAGAATCAATGGACGAGCGTAACGTGGAGCTGTTGCAACAAAGGTCAAAAAGGGAAAGGCCAAATGGAGAGCATGCATAAAGTTGCCGTAATCCTTTCCTGTCTCAAGGAAACCGAATTGTTTCCCCATGAAGATGATGCCAACATTGTCGTATGCACACCTTGACGAGTTAGCTGAGATCAAATCAGTAGTGTTTTAGTACTTACATTTCAAGCCAACGACCAAAGTCGAAAGACTTTCCGGCTTCAGCAAATTCTCCAAGGCGTTGATAGAACAAAGCTAGAACGTCGTCAAGATTTGTCTCGTTCCTCAAGACATTGGTCATAGTATAGACGTTTCCAACGATGCTTCGATACTCGGCATGTTCTCGTTCATTATTGGACGTGAAGAGATCATCTCTTGCACCAGGTGAGCCATTGCGCCAAGCAATATAGAAGTCTGCCTTCTCGAGTGGCCTTTGAGTAGGATAGATCTTCTGGATTGCTTCTGGGTCTGCCGAAAGAACTGCACTGCGGTTAGGGAAGGGGCCTCCCAAGGTTCCGTCAGACTGGCTGAGTACTTGCCTTCGTTGGGCGCAATGCGGATGAGTGGGCCGTACTTTTCATGCATAGCTCGCATGTGAACTGTCAAGTCGCCTTTGTAGACATGGTACATGTGCCATGTTCGCGATACCGATGGCCAGAAATCACCTGGTACTTTGGCGAGCGGGTGTAAAGTGCGAGCATATACAATCCAAAGCACCCAATACGTTGCAAGAAGACTTGGAATAATGACAGTGACCCAAGTCTTCCCTCCAGCGCCCAGGAGAACATCGTTGAGGAAGGCCATAGTGACCCGTTGTCTCGGTACACTGGCAAGCACTTGGTGGGGAAGAGGGCTGAGGGGTGCAACGCAGGTCCTCCTCGCAGGCCCAGGCAAAAGTAATACCTTCTCATTCTATGGAGAGCCTCATGACTCGGGCCTGCATCTGTGCACAAAGGGGAGAACCACCATCGCCAGATGCGAGAGTCATGCAAGCAGATCGAAGATACCTAGGTTCCAGGCGCAATCTTGAATCCACCCTGCCGGCATGTGCCATGGGCTGGGCCATGGACTTCTGTGGTTGGGGCATCGAGGGCGAGCAGGGACGGCAGACATTCACAGCTAGGAGCGGCTCATGCAGGGCAGCGAGCCCACTCGGTTGTCGCACATGCTGTGGGCCGTATTGGGATACGGCCATGGGGTGAGGCGAACTGCATTGATGCCCATTGGCCAGGCGGACGCAAGCACGATGCCGGCCGCGAAGCGCGTGGGGTCTCTTAGCGTGTTTGGAGACGTTCTTTTCCTTGGATATGTAAGGAGACTTCTTCTCTCGGCCATCTCCTCATCCAGCCCATCATTATTAAGTAACAACCAACAATACTTATGATAAAACCCTTTTCGTTTAAACCCAAAGATTGACATTCGCAAGAGTTTGGGAAGTCAGAATGGTGATCGAGTTGTGCGCAAATTTTCACGTAAGCTGAACGCGCTTGGCGCTTCATGGGACGTTGCAAATGTGGATAAGGACGGGAGGACGGCTACTTCCCGGCTACTTCAGCGTTATCATTCGAGGAACCTGTGCGAGCAGCCCACGCTACGGTACACATTCGACAACACAGATTCGCCATCAGAACCTTAAGGCGGCCCGCGCGGCTGGTCGGGGGATTGGAAAGTGGATCGGTCCAAGCTGTTATTCCCTGGGTCTAACATCTGGATGGAGCCAGGATCAATAGTCCATACAGCCTCTCCACTCTCACGCCAGCCTTCATGAAAAGATCATTGTCGCTTTGCGCGCTGAGGTGATATTAAACGTGAGGAGGATGGGAAATCAACGCTCTTGGAGCAATCTAGAAACCTCCAGAATCGAGTGCTTTTCACCGTGTTGTATCTTCATCAACTCAAGGATAATCACTTTCCCACATGCCTTCAAAACACGATACCGAGGGCTTCGGAACTTTACTTCCGCTAAGTCTCAGGAACGTGGATCCTTCGCGTGCGCCCCATGCTGCTGGCGCGGCGCGGATTGACACTGTTTGCGATGTCGCCTCCACCCGCCAAATGCGAGCAAGGCTGGCTACAGCTCCTATTGGTCTTTTGTAGACTTGGAGCGCTCATCCTCGCTGAAAAGGATTAGCAGCTCCTACCATCCTGATGGTCGAGACAAACAGGATGGGGCCCCACTAAGAGACGGGAGACGGGAATGGATAGAAGGTGATAGCGAAAGGTCAGCTATGGCAAACCTGCTGTCCTCAACCAGCGGAAAAGCAATTGTGCCACCAAGGCACGGCACGCAACTGGCATTAGCATTGAGCTTTTCACGACCCGATAGATTGGCTCGCTTCACGGCAACTCGGGGGGAAGGCATCGAGCTCGTGGATCCTAAAGGGGGTTGAAGCCATTCAGGATCGCCAATCCCATATTTTAGATGGGACGGCCCTCTAGTTTGACGCCACTGCGCTTGCTCAACACTGTCATAGATACCTATTTGGTTCCCGTCTGGTGATATCTTCGAGTTTCCACACTTTACAGGCTTCATATGCGTTACGGCACTTCCAGGGTCTTCAGTACCTGAAGCGGTATACTTCTGATTGACGACCGCTCGCCGGGCTCCACGAGTGCCGTAGAACTGCGGGGAACGGTTGTGACCATCTCGTACGGGGGTACATGAGCGTCTGGAGTGGCCTACAACGATGCGGTTGGGTTCGCTCTTAACGGCTACAATTGCTTTGAGCTACGCAGCCGCTCAGAACATCAAGTTCCCGGCATGTGCTGTAGGTTTATTGTCTCAACCTTAAATCTCACTCTTCTAGGGCTGACAAGCAACTCAGGAAGAATGTCTCGGAACAGTGCTCCAGGATCAAGACGTCTGCAGCGCCACAAACACAACATGTATATGTGCATCCGAGTCACTCAACCAAGCAATCACCGCATGTGTGTACCAAAAATGCAGCGTGAAAGAGGGCCTATGTATGCACCAACCACCCCACAATTCCCATCGTAAACTACTAGATTCACTGACTCTTTCGACAGCGGCAGCAAATGCAACGTCAGTAATGTGCAATGCACCGATACGCAGCCGCAGCAATACCATCATGCTGTTTACCTGCCTATCTGCTAGCCTAGCTTTCATCGCGACATGTGTGCGCACATCGGTTGCGCTTTTCCAGGGCAGTTTTGGCCTAGATGACGCCAGTGCCATCATTGCCGAATTGACAAACATTCCGTTTACAGTATTCGTCGCGTACCTGAGCAGCATTGGCTTTGGGCGAGATACCTGGACCGTCGACCCAGAGAAGCTTTACACATTTCAGAAAGTGAGTTGTGATCACCTAGCAGGCAATCGATGTTACAAAAGCTAATATGTTGAAGCTCACATATGTCGGCCAAGGAATTTATTTCTGGGCATCGGGCTTCACCAAGTTGTGCTTCTTATTCTTTTTCCTACGGATATTTCCCTCCGAGAGGACAAGACTGTTCTGCTTCATAGCTATTGGAGCCAGTGTCCTATACACGCTTGCATATTCTATCGCAGCTTGGCTCCAATGCAAGCCCATTTCTGGTACATTCTCGCAAACTCTGCACTTTTACAAACAGTGTCGCTGACAGGCTACAAGCTTCTTGGGAAGCGTGGGACGGAGAGCATGGTAAACCGGACTATTGCATCGACCTCCACATCTTCTGGTTCGCCGCGTCCGGAGTAAACATCACCCTCGATCTCGTCATCGCCGCAATCCCCATTCCCGAGCTTCTCAAGCTGAACCTCAGTTGGCGAAAGAAGGCATCACTAGTCGCCATATTCGGCGTCGGTCTCATGTACGTTCATGATCCCTAGAAACAAACCTTTACACATTTCGCCCACTCCACCGCTAACAACTCATCCCAGCACCATCGTCGTCTCCTGCATCCGCCTCCCAACGCTCAAATCCTACGGCAACACTAGCAACCCTCTCTGGGACCACTCGTGGGGCGGCATGGTCAGCGCCGTCGAGCTCAACGTTGGCATAATCTGCATCTGCATGCCCTCGTTCCGGCGCTTCATGCAGCGCTTCCTGCCTGCCTTCTGCGGCGCAACCACGCACTCCGACTCGTACAAGCACTACGACGACGACCAGACGCCGCCGAACAGGCTCGAGAGCGGGCCCAAGGGTGCGCGGGCGGGGAGGAAGAAGAAGAGCAGTTTGGACAGCGATTTGCTGAATACGATTACCAAGACGGTGGATACGAGGGTGGGTGTTGTGACGGTCAAAGAGGAGGAGGAGGATGAGATTCGGTTGGTTGAGCTGCGGAATCAGAAGAAGAATGATGCTGCGGGGTCGGTAGGGAGTGCAGAGGGGCAAGAGAGCTTGTATAGTGGGTATAAGAAGCAGCATCAAGGTACTTTGCCGAGCAATTGGTGAAACAGAAAGGAACGGTCCATCACGGCGTTTGGAGACGGCAACAAAAGTCAACATGATTTGGGTAGCCTTTGAGGGCAGTACCGGCTTGCGTAACGACAATCTGGAGTCGCACATCTTTTCTTCCGACTGTATTGTACTAACGACACACCACCAAAACCCCGAGGGGACTCACGGCCGTCATCGTAGCATCACTTGTTCTAAGCAGATGGTACAAACTTAGAAAGTAGATTCATTCATATACTTGGTGACTATCACACAAAGCGTACACACATTAATCGTTTCGCAGCGGCTACGTGCTGACTTTTTCCCACTTCAAGCCGTCATTTAGATCGCATCGCTCGGCCTTCCACCGATCGACGAAGTAATTCTGTCTGGGTCTCCATGGACCCCTTTCTGCACATTTTGGCATGCCGTTTAATGCACTCTTGACGTATGTAGAGTTCAATGGGCTTGCGAGCACTTCTCGTTTCTTATCCTCGTCGGAAATCGCTGGTGTCACAGAGGTAAAGCCATTTTCGTTCTGGTGTTTGATAAGGCGCACAAACAGACGGCTTGCAGTATCACTTCCAAGAGTCCTGCACTGAATAAGAACAAGTCAAAACAAGGGGCAAGTATAACTGACCAAGAAGCATTCCAGTAGCCCATGATGTTGCCAAGATTAGGGACGCCAGTAAGCATGCTGAACTGCCAAAGATGCTGTGAAGGAATATCGACCTTTTTGCCGTCTACAGAGAAGTCTACGCCCCCTAGAAACCGCATATTCAGCCCGGTGGCTGTAACGATGATATCGGCATCCAGCTTCTGCCCGCTCGTCAACTCAATGCCGTCACTGACGACATTCTTGATAGTGTCAGTGACGACGTGTGCGCGACCAGAAGCAAAACATTTGAAGTAGTCGCCATCCGGGCAGAGGCAGAGACGCTGTTGCCAGGGATTGTAGCCGGGTTTAAAATGCGGATCCATTGGAAAGTCGGCAGGTAGTTGTCGTTTTGCTTCTTTGCGAAGGAAGGCGGCGGCGCGAGCGGGGAAGGCCTGACAGAAGTAATAGAGAAAGAAGGGAAGCAGGGTAAAAACGAAGCCTGCAAGTTTGGGAAATTGATGAGCGAATGTGCAAACCAATGGATGAGTGCGAGTCTTTTAGGGGAGACTTACGTTTGTATCTCAACACAAACCATTCTGGGGCAAACTTTTCCCACCAGTTAGGGTTCTCCTGAGGGACGCTCATAACGTAACTTGGACTCCTCTGCAGCTGCGTAACACTCCCAACACCCGTGTCAACCAGGGCGGGTAGCAGTGTGATGGTGGTAGCGCCGCTGCCTATGATGACCATCTTCTTGCCCTTGTAGTCTAGGTCCTCGGGCCAAAACTGTGGATGGACAGTCTTGCCTTTGAAATTGTCGAGGCCAGGGATCAGGGCTTTCAGGGGTTCGTCATATGAATAGTAGCCCGAACCCATGATGAGCCACTTTGTCCAGTATGTGACGGTGCGTGGGGCGACTTCGCGGTTGTCAGACGAGATACTAACATCGACTTTCCACCGCTGCTGGTCGGTCCTCCAGTCGGCACGCAAAACCTTGTGTCTGTAGCGAATATGCTTCTTGATACCAAACTTGTCCGCCGTTTCGTGCAAATAATCCATTATGCTGTCGCCACTCGCAATTGCATGGCTCGCCTTCCACGGGTAGAACTGGAAGCCCAGGGTGTGCAGGTCTGAATCCGACCGCACGCCGGGGTACTTGAATTGTGACCATGTCCCACCCAGCTCGTGGCGCGACTCGAGGATTGTGAAGGAGGAATCAGGGATGAGCTCCTGGACGCGGTAGGCGCAATTGATGCCACTGAGGCCGGAGCCCACGATGATGATGTCGAAGTGGGTGGACGTGTGGCCATTGGCAGTCGCGGCCCCGTTCATGGTTGCTGATGATTACTGACCCTGGTGACGCGATCTAGTGCTGATGCAGGATCCGCGACGCAGGTACGCGGGGGGAGCGGGGGATCGTGGAAGGCGCGATGGGGCTAGCACAAGATGGACGAGGGCAAGTTTCAATGTAGTATGTCTGCCTTTGAATACAATATCAGCTCAAGTGTGTCCAGCAGGTCGAATTGAGGCGGCTGAGGTGACACGAGGTGGAGGAGGCGAAGGCTGCACGTACGAGAAAATAGTCACGTACATATACCTACGACCCAAGTTCCCCCTCATTCTCCGAGTGCTACCCGTCGCGTGCCCTGCGTCGAGTCCCACCCCGCCGCCATGTCGTCGTGTGCAACATTGAACCAGCCGGAAGCCTGGGCTTGCGCGCGTCGATTGATTACTTGTCAGCATGCACGCCGTCTTTGGGTGTTGCACTTCTCGTCCACAGCTGTGTGCCTCGGCATCTCCCACTTCGAGCTTAGTGCACGCACCGACTACCGCATTCTCCAAAGCACGAGCGGCCGCCTGACGTGAACGACGGGCAGACCCAAACATTTTGCTCGCTGAATCTCGGGCCTGTCGTGTAACTAGAGCAGAGGGACTATAGTCGGACGAAACAGTACGGAGCAACTTCACAATTGAACAAAGTCTATGTTGCCAAGATACCAAACCCGAGTCCTGCATGACGAACCAATGTATATACAATAGTGCTGAGCCCATTCTCTTCTTTTCTATTTCCTTGCTATGATGCATCTATTTCAATTTCAGCATGCCCCATGTCCTCGATAGATATAACGAGAAGGTTACAACATCGAGAGCTCAGCTCAGGGCCCGTAACAGCCTTCCACTGTCTAAACTCTCCCTAAAATAACCATCTCGCCTTCTGCACCACTATCACTTGTGATATACATCCGTCCATACCTGTCCGTTGCAATCGACACAGGCCGGAAGCACTGCGTAGTCGAGCACTGCTCAACATGATCGTTCCAAAAAATATCTGTCCAACCTGCCGGATCACTCGTTGGGGCCTTTGGGCCGAATCCGCCCGCGCCCTTGGCAAAGGGCACGTCGATGACTTTGTATCCCGTTGATGGGTTGCGGTTCCACGACCCGTGGATGGTAATGTACATACTTGTGAAGTCCTTGTTGAAGACGGCATCCAGTGGTGCAGAGTGAGCCGGAAGAGTGAGCCTCGCCGCTACAGACTTGGATTTGCACGTGTCGTCTGTGAACGTAGCGTTTGGCTCAAGAACAAACTGATCGCCAACAGTAAAATTCCGGTCTTTGATCGATTCGGGGTGAGACACGGTGTAGCATGTTGGATATCCGAACCACTCGAGATTTTCTTTCGCTGGGTCACCGAGGTAGTTGATCTCGTCTCCCGGATTGTCTGTGTGGATATCTATGGATACGCCATCGATGGTTCGTGTAATTTCATCAGACGAGTTTTCCACACCCCATAGCATGCCGTCTTGGTCGAAAGCTAATCCAACTTCATTCCGTAGACCATAGCCCATCTGATATCCGCCACTTGCGTAGTCGTATCCATCGGCTGGTGTAGTGTTGATATTGAAGACTTTGACGCATGATCGACTCACCTTGATATCTGCCGAGCCGTAATCGAAGTTATCGTTCGAGCCATGAGATACAACAAGGAGATTTGGATGCTTTGGTGGTATAACCAAAGTCCTAGTAACGTGACCTCGACTATCCATGCCAGAGACGATCGTCGTGTAATTCTCGGATACAGTCATAGTGGCAGCATCGTAGTTCCAGGCGAAAACAGATGTAGCCGAGCTGGAATAAAGTGTTTTGCCATCCAGACTGAGAACGATACCGTGATTGAGGTTGCGCTGAGTCAGAACGAGTTTGGAGGATGCAAAACAGCCATTGGGTCCAATCTTGTGTGCAGTGATACCCAGTCCATTTTGAATGACCAGAAGATTACCTGCAGAATCAAAGACGAGACCACGAGGTTGGGTTAGTCCCCCTGCTACCTTGGTAGCTTTCCACCCTTTGGCTGTGTTTACCGGGAAATGGAGTGCAGGAACATCAGCGCACGAGGAGGGTACGCCTGTATTTGTCGGAACCGGTGTTGCTGACGTAGCAATACTTGTGCTGAGAGTGGTTGGTCGCAAACTGAGCGTAGAGCTGACTACTGTCGGAGTACCCGACGTCGGAGGAACATCTTTGACAAGGTTTGCCGCCACCAACTTATCAAAATCTGTGTTTTGCCCTTGAGTAAGATTTAGCTTGTAGTTCCCGAATGAAGTATGCACATTGAAGGTGGATCTGTTATTTGCTGGCTGGGCGGGCAATTTGCTTGCCAATCCGTAGGCGAACTTCTGTGCTGGTGCTGCGGCGTCTATGGAAACCAGATTTCCGTCCACGTCGTGCCATTGCGAACAGCCTCTGCAGCGTACATTGAGTGTCCAATGTGTCGTGTTATATCCAGTGCCTTTGATATACGAATACTCCGCCGCATCGTACGGCTGTGGTAGACTGAGGCCGCTAGAGAGTGTAAGTATGGTTACTTTTACGTAGTTTGAATTCACTTACTATGCTATCCTTGACGAGTAAATTGCTGTATTTGAGGCGTTGTTGACCCAGCCAATCGTCAGTGGAACATATGGCATCGTGCCTCCCCAAGAGAACCCAACCCAGCCATTCTTGATTGGTGAAACTATTTGTAGAACAGTGTCGAAGGGTGCGGCTTTGCCTTCAGGTAAAGCAATTCCGAAAGTGATGCCATTATTCGATGTCCACCCAGAAAAGCATAATGATGTTAGTGGATCACAATAGCGTTTAGTCGTCTGTGAGGATGCTGAGTAACGGATCAGTAACGTTCATAGGAGCACGAAGACCTTGAGTACCTGGAATGGCGAGACTGGCAAACCACAGTGCTAAGTCGGAGGACTTCATGTTGGGCGCAACGAAAAGTGAAAAATTGAGAAGTACCCCATGATGTAACAAACTCAGGAGTCTTATCAGAACGGCGATATACGCTACTGATACGCGATTTGCGCTGCGCACCTAGAAATTAATTTGTTTCCTGAAGACACGATATTCGTACCTGCCAGGGGTTACAAGGGAATATGGCCCAAGGTGCCCAATCCCGTCGGCGCGATTGCATATCATGCGATCGTCACGCCTCGCAGACCGACTTCAAGCGCTGTCAGATAACCCGCTCGTGCGATGGTGGCATTGTGGAGTTGTAAATCTGTGGCCGGTAGTACAACATGTGGAGCGTGGGGTTCGCTTGGTCGCTTCCAGAGTTGTGGAGGTCCAAGGATTCTCTGCATCTTCCTCCACTTCCACCATCCGCAGTCACCTTTTGAGTAAATTGAAAGCAAAAAAAGTCTTGGTTCTCAATGCCTAGCTGTTTGCGTTCCCGGATAGCGGTCACTTGAGCCTCATGCTAAGGCGGTAGCAATGAAGCGCACCGGGCAAAACATTCGAGAGCCTGTTCGTACGACCGGGAACGATGTTTCGGGATTATTTCAATATGAAAGATGATTGTAAACGTGGTTTGGTCGGATGACAATGGCGCAGAACGAGATTGGGCAGTGTCGCAATAAATTCGAGTAGACGGATCGACAGGGCTACTTAGATGAATTAGGGTGATTAGCCTTGAAACGTCAGCACAACATAGATGACTCTCGGCACTGAGTAGATATATATACACGTTTGCGCGAATATGAGTCTCTGCCTGTCATAGGTGGTTAATCTTCGGTCCGATCGCCGCAGCGTGATGATGAATATAACATGAGCAGTTGAAGGCGATGAGAGAACCGCAGCCGCTTTGGGATTAGCAGCTTGCTCGAGGAGGACCAAGAAGAAAGGAAATAAATGGAAGCAGCCTTGACCTCATATAGTTTGCATGTAGCAGATGTGGGCCTGGTATAATGACGAGCAGTGAATGGCTGCTATCAAAAAGCTGATACTGCTCGTGAACTCTGGTGGGAGCGTGATTATACCTGGACCGATTGCAATTTCGACGACGGTTGCTAGCTAGCATAATAAGTCTTCGGAACTTCGAACAATGTAATGAGAATACTTCTAATGAACTTCCTGAGGAAAATTGGTCCAAGACCCCCAGACCTGAATATCGCCAGGTTTTGGACGAGTCTCTCCCCGAATCCATTGGTATGAGCAGAAAACGAATATGTCATGATGCTTTGATTTCAGACTCGCGAGGTATTTCGCATTTATACAATCCGATCAACAGCAGTATGGTACGTGTGTACTCAACAGTTTAGACCCGACAAGCAGGGTCGAATGAAAGCTGACATACGTTCGACCTGGTTGGTGCGATGCTCTCATCTCCTTCCGGGCCAAGTGGAGAGACATTTCCCAACAACAGAGAGCCCCCGGTATTATAGTCCTCCCACAATAGGGTGGCATGATCATAACTCTTCATTTGATGAACCATTGATGCATGTACTTGTTTCGCCATCCGGTGCCAGTACTAAATCTTTGCCTTCGCAGGGGCAGTAACCATACGACCGTGGACGTAGCAAATCCCCCTGATTTTCTCGGCTGCCTCCCCCCAAAGCTCGTTTCTCAACAAACTGTAAACGCCCATCTTGGACTTTCCTTGCACCTGGTTCGCTTTCTTAAGTGCAACCTGCAACATCTCTTTCGGTTCTGCTACCTCATCGACGATTCCATCAACAAATGCCTCTTTACCAGTCCACTTGTGGGCTTCGAGCAGCATCTTCCGTGCAATTTGCGGGCGAAGTTTGAGGCGAGGAAGGAATCCAATTCCAGGAAAGTGCAAGCCGAGATTCACAGGTGGCATGGAGAAGAAGCCGCGCTGTGAATTCATGATACGGTAATCGTGTGCGAGTGCAAAGGGGCAGGCGCCACCGAAAGTGTGCCCTGTGAGTAGAGCAATTGTTGGAAAGGGATAGTCGAGAAGAGTTGCTAGAAGTGGGAAGAAGCCATCACTATTTGCGAATGGGTTGGTATCAGATTCGTCGAGCTCTAAACCAGTGCACCAAAATTTCTCGTCGTTCCCTTTCGTAATGACACATCCTTCTGAGTCTGGGCCTAACTCCTGCTCAATATCCCGCAGGGCTCTTATTATTTCCTGTGCAAATCGCACGTTGAGTCGATTCTCCGGCGCCTTCTGCATCGTGATGACGAAGACACGATCGTAGCGATCAACATGTAGATTCCAGTACTCTCCTATCGCCATGGCGTGTAGAGAGTGGTCTTGATAATCGGAGGCTGCTAATTGAGAGTGTAGTTATCAAATCTAAGTGGCGTCGTTATCTCTCCGAACTTGCGTGAACAAACTCCAGTGTGGTTGCAAATGAGAGCTGGTGGTGCTCAGGCCTCGGCACGCGAATGCGGAGACGTGGGGAAGACCCTTGTCATCCGACGGAGTTTCTCGGTAATTCGCTTTCCATCCTCCAATGCTGACTCGAAAGACTTAACATATCCGACAACTTGAACCGATATGCGAGATTGGGATGCTCGGATTTAGCAAATGTCAAAACAGTACGCCCTGGTCCCAATCCACCATGAGCCAATTCCCCATGCCGTAGGGTCCAAACCAGTCCTGAGGCTGCAGTAGAGTTGGCTCAAGTGTTGCACCGGTGGTAATCTGGTTGTTCATCATCTGCTGCTGCGCGGCGGCATTCGCAGCAAGGTCGATATCGAGAGGCTGATTGCTTGGTGTCCTCAAGCCCTGCAGAATGCCCGCCATCTCAAGTTCTCTTGGCGCAACAGGCACGATCTGAGGCATTCGTTGGTGGATAGGATGCCACATCCGACAGAGATCAGGCCCAAAGTCAGAAAAGAATTGAGCTGTTGAGACAGAAAAGCTGACGTCTGGAAAGTGGCCGAGGTGTCCGCGCTGGGTAACCTTCTCGCGCACATCCATGAGGTGTTTCAAGCTACCAACGGCACTTGGCCATCGTCTGCTGAGCTCTTCGAGCGCTCGAGCCAGAATAGTCAAATTCTCTTCAGCCAAGTCCATCATATCCGAGTATCGATAGCACGACAGCTGCGCCATGCCTGCAGTGAGACAATAGAACGTAAATATAGGTCCAAGATAGCGAAGTTCGTCTCGAGCCATGAAATCTTCGAAAATGCCTGCAATGTATGACGAAGCTAGCAAAGAGGCCGCGGAGGGTGCTAGTTTGGGATCAGGAGGGCGATTCAAGATAATGAGTACAATAAAGTACTGTATGTGAATTTGTCGCGCTTCGAAATTGTATGGTTTTAGAGGCCGTCCTTCTATGGTGCGCGAAAGCTGCAAATGCTCAGGGAGAGTTTTCAACCAGCGGAAGAGTCTGTCTTCGAGCGAACGTTTGTGCTCCTGAAGGCCGTGTTTCCGCAGATAGGATTGTGTTAAATCGCCTACATAGAATGTTAGCTATGCGCCGAGTAAGGCTTTGTAATTGACAGAACCAGCAGATGGGAGCACCAACCAAGAATACAGGAGATGTCAACATATGCAGAAAATAGATCCGCGGGTGCTGAAGCACCATCAAAATCAAGAACGGTGATAGGTGACACATCGGCAAGTTTGAGGTCGATAGCTCGGGGCCTACCATGTCCAGCATTGATCAAGCAATCCCGAACAGCAAGTGCCCACCATATTCTTTTGCGCAAACCTGCGTCAATTTTTCCAGTGGGTTCCCTGTGCAGTCCAACCTGGTACGCAAGGCCAACACACACCCGAAGCCAAAAGCTGCTGGTGTCCAAGCTGACTCGCTCTGGTCCTTCTGGATTGTACCAATGTAGAAGGCAGGCTGCAGCAATCGTAATTATCGAATTTTCTTCAACGCCCATCCAGAAAAGCACCCTTGCCTTCTTATAGAAATCTTCAGGCGGATAGTTCTGGAGTGGTGAGCTGACTCTGCTGCCGGCCAAGAATATAGCGTGCTGTAGGAGAAGTGACACTTGGTTTGGAGGTCTATCCTCTACCCAGCTGCGTTCCACGACGGGCGACCATGGGTAACAACGTGTCCAAAACGCGTCCATCAAGCTTTCCCGTATGGCTCTTGGTGGTAGTTCAGATACGCGCTGCACTCGCAAAATTTCGACGTCAGTTTCCGAAAGTCGATGAGGCATCTTTCCAGGTAGACCAGCGTCATCGTTGACCGGGACATCATTTCGAAGATATTCCAGTCGTCCAAGGTAGCTGACACTGTTTGATGATTGGTATGTCGAGTCGGTCATATTAGATGGGATGCTTTGGTGTGGTGTCGGATATCCAGGTTCCGGAAGCCGTTCGACAAGAGGCGATGGCTCATGGAGGCTTGCGGTGCTCGACATCCGTCTTGCTCCGAGCTCACTTTCTGACTTGAAGTTCTGGTCTCGCGGGATGGTGAGTCCACCAGTACTAAAAGGTCCATTGCTGCTCCCAACAGTACTGCCTTCGGTTGGGTCCACTGCAGAAAAAGTCGTCTGGCTGCCTTCGGGCAGAGTAGGGTCCGTATTATGCACCCTGCCGCGCCGTTCATTTGGAGGTGGGGAAGGGCTGAAGGTGAATCGTTTGCGCTTGCGTTCCCTCGGCACACAATCATACCCGTCTCTTTGGCATGGAGTGCAGAGCTCACCCTCGACTTCATCGATGTCGCAGCGCACTTTCTTCTTGTGACATATGACGCACGCTTTGACCGTTCTCCGAGCTCGTGGCTCTTTGTCCTTCGGCGGAGCCATCTCCTCTCTCACCATTCAACACGCGTAGGCAGGATCATTATCATCAAATAGGTTGTCCGATCATGTTTAAAGGTGAATCTGGGGTAATGGACGAATTGCGGGGATAGATGGAAGCATGGAAGCGATGGGTTGATGGTGCAAGGTTGCCATCCCATGTGGGCGGGGCCGCATTGACCAAGCTCTAGCCTGCTGAATCGCCATTGCCGTCTCTTGTTCGGACGCTTTTTGTCCATCTCCATACTCGCTTTCACATGCACTTCAAGTTATAATTTTGTGTTCGAAATGTCAGCTACAAACCGGGATATCTCCACAGCACCATAAGAGTACAGATGAGACTTCCCAATTGGCTGAAGATTGTACACTTGTCTAATCGTCCTAATCGAGATCAGAGACACAGGTCTCTCGTATCAAGTTGAAAGTGGCGCATCGCGTACCTCTTCTGTCAGCACAAGAAGAGGCGAAATTCTGATATCCAGAAATACGTGAATCTCTGTGGGCACATCCTTGCCTTCTGAAGGGAGAAGGTTAGACACGTCTGAATCCTTGCAGACCCGCATTGCCACAATTGTAGCTGCTCCAGTACTGTACAGTCCCTGAGCGCGGTCTCCCTACTTTCAACTTTCTCTGACGTAGGAGGGTCAGTGTTCAACGAATACTTCTATTTGCTTGGTAAATCTAGCTATGTGCATGAGTATCGGCAATGCTAGAGGACTTCATGCTCGCAGTTCATCGATCGAGCACGGGTGTGTTCGAAGAGTCAAATGATGCTTCGAACTTGGTATTCCTGAAAAGTAATAGGAAAGGTACGAAGGTTTTTAAAGAAGGTGACTATCGGCGTTTGATTTTCTTACTGCAGACAATTTTTCTGACATTTGGCCCAGTAACCATTTTCTTATCCTTTTACGATTGAGGCACGGCATGCAACGACCGGCTCCAGAAAGACATGAGAAAACATACGGAAATGAAAACAAGACAAAATAAACGTGAAGCTTTCAACTCGCCTTTGCGATCCTCCATTCCAAATTTCTAGGGGTGCCGGTTTCTACACATCAAATATAAGATGCTTCTCGAAGATGAACCCTTGGCCCAACACAATTTTGAGCCTGTAAGGAACTTGTCATGCTGCCAACTCTTGTCTCCAGCCTCGGCCATATAGTTTCAGCCTCAACTTACGGGCTCAAGTATCTAAGATGGCGCTAGAAGGTCTGTCGAATATTCTGTACAGTGCCTACATATGAACGATTGCAGAGCGAAATGACCACCAGCCCACGCTACAATTTGTCTACAATCTATTCGACGCTAGCAGCTTCAGAATGGCCAATTGACAAGCCGTCCTTAGATTTGACGTTTGGAGAACCCCACAGTCGGGTTTCATGTTTCATGGGGAACTTGGGGGCTGGTGCCGGGTAAACTGCACTGGTAGATGAATATTCTGCACACTTACCCGGAATGCATGGACTTGGCTAATTTGCGATTAACAGGAGAATATACTCCTCTTGGACGAACATCCGTTCTATGCAGTCGCCAAAGGTGTAAGGCGGACATGTGCGCATGCCTCCTAGCGAAGTACCATTTGCGTGCTACTGCGCCGCTTGAAGGTGATATCGTAGTCAATGCTTCTTCGCCCCAAGCACTTGGAACTTTTCAGCATTATTGTATTATATGGCGGGCCGACGGTACCGAATATGGATTATTGAAAAATCAATGGACCATGGTCGGGGATACATGCACCAAGCATCTTGGAATCACAGCACATGATTGCGTGCATGTTTCCTGAGGCACGCCATCTCGAATCTTGTGCTAGTATATAAGATCTGGGTACCTGACTCTTGTACTCACCACCACTGCCGACTCGAGATCTTTCGTTCTGCTCACCGAAGTCCTTCACAATGGTGCAACTCACTCAATTTGTTCTGGCTTCTGCTGCCTTTGCGACTGCCGCAGTCGCTGCTCCCGGTGCTCCCCCGGCCAGCAATGTGACAGCCAATCCCTGGATTGGCAAGGATCGTCATGTTGTCCTATCCTACGGCAAGAAGCTAGACCAAACCATTGCGGCTTTCGAAGCCCGCAATGATACGCTGAATGCGGCCCGAACGCGCGTAAGTTCTTCACCTGACTTTTCCCATACATAATAGAATCTAACGAGCGTTTAGACTGTCGCTCAGAAGATCTCTACTTTCACCTGGGTCACCACGCGTGCCGGACTTTCGAGCATCACCACCACTATTCAGGAAGCTCGCGCCCAGAAGAAAGGACGAAAGAAGGTCATCGTTGGTCTAGTTCTATACAATCTGCCCGATAGAGATTGTAGTGCGGGCGAATCGGCCGGTGAGTTAAGCAGTGATAAAGATGGTCTCAACATCTACAAGAAGGAGTTCGTCGACGAATACGCCAAACTGGTTGGCGCAGCAAAGGACCTCGAGTTCGCTATTGTCCTCGAGCCTGATTCGCTTGGTAATGCCATTACCAACCAAGGCATTCCGTTCTGTGCCACTGCCACACCCATTTACGAGGAGGGCATCGCTTATGCAATCTCGAAATTGCAATTTCCCAATGTGCATCTGTACATCGATGCTGCCCACGGTGGCTGGCTAGGCTGGGCTGATAACCTGAAGCCTACTGCTCAGATCTTTGCAAAGGTTGTCAACATGGCAAAGAAGCTCAACCCTGCCGCTAAGATCAGGGGTTATGCTACCAATGTTTCCAACTACAACCCGTTCAACGCCATTGTTCGTGAGAACTATACTGAATGGTCTCCATCTTGGGATGAGTCTCATTATGCTTCTTCTCTTGCTACGCATCTCGCGGCTGAGGGCCTTCCGACCAACTTCATCATTGATCAAGGCCGTGTAGCCCTTCCAGGAGCCAGGTACGTGAAAAAAGACCCCTTCAGCATCTAGCATCTATGACTAAGTACTAATAAAATCTACAGAGTAGAATGGGGAGAATGGTGTAATGTCAGCCCTGCAGGTTTCGGTGCCCTTCCCGGAAGCAAGCAGAACAATACCAATGTCGACAGCATTGTCTGGATCAAGCCTGGCGGTGAGAGTGATGGCCGCTGTGGACTTGAGGGTGCTCCTGCCGCTGGAGCTTGGTTCGACGAGTATGTTCAGATGTTGGTTAAGAATGCTGAGCCTCCTCTAGAGCCAACATACTTGAAGAAGCCAAAGTCGAAGTGGTGAACAGCGATCACACGAAAAGTAGCACGGTCACACCCTGTACATAGACCATTTTATTGATTTTTGTATATATGCAATCAACTATATTTTAGAAAGAGGTCATGATAGATGCCATAATGATGTGGAGAACAAGGGCCGAGTCCGCGTGATGCAAATAAATCTTGAACTGGAGCTGAACGAAAGCCTCTCTGCACGCGCAGGTATTTCCGTTTTGGAGCCATGAATTTTGAAGTTTTGGACATTTTCAGCTTGTAAATGATCTATCTAGCTACGAGTCGAGAACACCCCAACTGTTCGGCGCATACACGACACGTTCGATGATCCATAACAACGACCCCCGGTACATGCTGAAACCGATCTCTTGCATTGAGTCCCCATTTCCACACCAAGAATGGGCTCACTTTTGCGACGACGTTACTTTCCAGGTGACTTTGAGGACTCGTGGGCATGACCAGCACCGCCATCGTTGAACTTGTCGACCCACCTCTTAGCCTGAAGATAGGCAACGGAGTAGGTTGCATTGTTTTCTGACGCTGAAAAGAGGTTGAACATGGGTTGAAAAGTGTTTTCCGAAGAGTTTGCATTGTCTCTTGGCTCTGGAAAGGCGTTTTGCATGGAATCCATAGTCTTTTCCGAGGTGACTCGTTCATTTGAAGTGTTGATAGAAAGACCGGGAATGTGGTCAATTCCCTCGTCCCCCTTTGCCATGGTGTTGGATGCTTCGCCAGGCTCACCTCCCTGCCCGACAGCATCATCCACGTCAGTCTGAACCCTTCGTTCTTTCCTCTTCGAATTGGCCGCCATTATTTGTTCCATCAGGATCTCCCTTTTTGGAATCCTCGACTCCTCATTTCCGATGAGCCCCAGTTCTTCAGACAGTTTTTTCAGTTCGTCTAGTTTCTGCATATCTTTCTTTTGATCTGCTTCAAAAAAATTCTCCTTCCAAATTTCCTTTGCAGCTTCTCTCCATTGAGCATGCTCTGCCTGACCTCGTTTATCGTAAACATCGTTGAGGAGCACGCAGTTCTTGATGTAGAAATTCCAAGGAGTGTCTATATTCCTGAAGATAAGTGTCAGTTTTTAAAGGTTGAGATGGAGTAGTACACTCACAATACATTCACACTGGCTACATACATGCAGGCATCTAGATCATTCTCCTCAAGTAGTTTCTGCGCACACTTGTACAGTGCTGCGTGTGCAGTTGCAGTTGAAGTCGCCATTGTTGCGTGGTTAGATTAGAGCACGAGATGAAACCTGGAAGACTGAGAAGCAGCTGTAAGGTACTGAGAAACGGCACAAGATACACATCAGGAAACTTTATATAAGGATGGAATCTTCTGTCTATTTGCGTATTTCAGAGGTTTGGGTCAGGCGTGGGTGCACAAGCACTCGTGATCTATATTCTAGTCATTCACTCACGTGGAAACTAAAAACTATTTGCGTCCTACAAGCACGAGAAAGCCACACTCTCTGCTTCGATACGCTTCGAGGGATACCTGATTCCCTAAAAACCAAAATCTATACGAAATCCATTCGGAAATCTGTCTTAGTATGATTCAATAGAAGGACACTTGCTTGATTGCAGAACCCAGAGAGCGCCATGAATTTATCTAATGAGTACATCCAAGTGCTCTGCGGCGAAATATCCTTGTTACAATATGCTACAATGATTATACCGAAGCATTTCTGGCAGTCTTAGACTATCCTTCCATAGCAATTAACATCGGCTACTTGAGAGCTATCGGTGCTCGAAGTTGGTTGCTATCCAGGCAAAGATATTGGTCCTCGGCGATCAATTGATATGACCACCCTTGTTGTGTTTTGTTCCGACTTGCCTGCTCGCTTTACTCCAAGACTCACCTTAACATTCCTCTACAGCGTTATGTAGACTGGAGATGCTAGGTGTGGGAGACTTGTAGTCCCTTATGTGAAGCAATACGGTGAATTAAGCAGGACCAGAAGAAATATTCAAGGATCCGAACAAAATAATTCTTCAATACATTGAATATCTATACATTATCGTGGGAGATATCTGGACAAAGGTATTCTAAGTGATGTTCCCTCCCGACAGTACGTCAAGGTAGTCTAGTTTTCCTTGACTTCAGCCACACCCTCCACAGCCTCATCACTACCGCGATTCACAACCTTAGCGTGTTCCGCGCCGGTAATACTCTCATTACCCATGTCCCAATCCTGCGCAAGATCCTCAAGAGTGCGACGCTTTGTCTCGGGAATCAATAAGGTAGTGAAAATACCTGCAAACATGAAAGCAGAGAAGATCTGCATAACATGGTTGAGCCACGGGTTGGCGTTCTTAGCAGTAGCACCACGAGTTCGTAGAGGTGAGATCGCTCCCTGGGCAATGATCGATCCGATCTTTCCGGATCCAGCGGAGATACCATGGGAGGTTGATCGGTAGCGGGTAGGAAAGCATTCACTATTTGAAGTTAGTCACTAATCAAGGTCTGCAGGGCTAAGGACATACCCAGGAACAATGAAAGTAGTAGTGTTGGGTCCCCAGTTGAAAAACAGCTGGATCAGAATATAGATCGCGAGCATGCCGTGTTTGGAGATGTGATGGTACGCGAAACCCCAGACAATGAAGAGGATGGTGAGGAAGGTGAATCCGATAAGCTGGAGAGGCTTGCGTCCTACAGTATCGATGGTTGCTACAGCCAGCCAATAGCCTGGAAAATCGAGCGTTAGTATTTAGGTCAAAATAGGCCAAAAGGACTGATCTTATCACTTACCTGGAATGGCCCCCGCGCAGATTAAAATGCAATTTCCCGAAGCAAGATTGAACAAGATGTGGTAAAGATTTTTTCCACCGGCGTAGCCAATAGCCTGAAGAACCGTGGAAGCATTGAGGCCAAGACCGTACTGCAGCGAGTCAGCTCTGTTCACCTTCAAATATATATCAGGAAACCTTACAAAGGCAACATCCAGGAGAAGCCAAGACATCGCAGTTCCAAAGAGGATCTTGCCGTTCTTGATCTTACCGTAGAATCTGAAGAAATCCTTGAATGAAGCTTTGGGAACTTCAAGTTGAGCGACTGATTGACGGCGAGCTGTAGCCTGCATGATCTCGTCTGGCGATGACTCGCCCTTCTTTCCAGAGAGGTAGTGCTTAGCGTCCTCGTTTGCTTTCTCAACATCGCGAGCAACATCAAAGGTATAGCGGGGAGTTTCGGGGATGGTAAGGCGATAGTAGAGGGCAATGCAGGCAGGGACAATGCCGATGCCAATAAGGGCTCTCCACATCCTATCTACCGCGACTTGACATTCGCCTTGTTTGGTCTTAGTGTCTGGTGCTAGTTGAAGCATTAGGAGTGAAACTTACCTGTGCAAGCGGCGTAGCTAGCAGCAGGTTCCAATTTATGCTTGAAACCAGAAACAAGGCAGACCATAACAATCGCGCCTCCAAGTTGCCCAAACTGGGGTGCTATTAGCAATCATTCGATGTGCAATTTGCTGTAGCCTTGAACTTACACCTTGCATAGAGAACACGGCTCCCATCATAGCACCACGCCACTTGGTAGTAGCAAATTCAGAGGTAATGATAGATGAAAGAGGGTAATCGCCACCGATACCTGATTGATGTTAGAGAGCCCAAATCACGTATGTTCCAAAACATCAACAAGTTGATTGGGAAGCATTGCTGCGCTGGTAACTTACCAATGCCCATAAGAACACGCCAAAAGATAATAAGGCCAACCACGCTCGTTCCTGGGCCCTAGATTAAATATGTTAATCGATTTACTTTCCTTGCAGAAGAGTTTTTAAAACATACAGGGCCGACCAACGCTTGAGCTAGCGTAGCGACGATGATAAGGATCAACTCCAGGCCATACATCTTCTTTCGGCCAACAATATCAGCCAGGGCTCCAAATCCTACTTGTCCAATAACAGTTCCTGCAGAGGTTGAAAGTTTGATGGCAGTGTCTTGAGGGGTTGTAAGAACACCCTTATTGTCGTGCTTGTAGACGATACCAAGCATAATCGTCAAAAGTGAAACACAGAAGATGTCATAGCTGTCGGTGAAGAAACCGGTGCCGGCGACTAGAATAGCACGAACGTGATACCAGCCGAACGGTGCTTTGTCGATTTCGGCGAGGGCAAGACGACGTCGCTCGTTGGGGTCCTCAATATGAGCAAAGTCACTACGAATATGTCAGAGGACTGCAGGCCGACTCCATGCTCGTGTAAACTAACTTGTGGAAATTGTGGAAGGCACTGTTGCCTCCCGCAGTGTTCTGTACCATGATGGCGAAGCTTTGCCGAGCCGGGTGACAAGAAACTAAACGAGGCTTGAGTGCAGGAAAGGAAAGTGGCTGCTGAAAACGACCTGGGTGCGGTACAGCTCGAACTTATAGATTGCTACCAAGCATTTTCCCAAGGGTTTACGTCTAAATCGTGCAAGTGAGCAAAAAGGGATCGGACGAATGATGGGACGCAGGGCAGGCACGTTTACAACATTAGCCTTTCCCAGCTCAGGTGAGAGTCCGTGAAAGAACGGCGCGACAGCGAGTGAAGAAGCCAATAAAAAGCCCAGGCCGCCACAAATGCTTGTTAGTCGTTTAATGGCGCGGCAGCTGTCATCTCGTCTGGTCCTGGTCGTTGGGAGAGTGGGCCAACTGCACATGGTGGTTGCAGTCGAGTGCATCATGGTGTCGGCCAATCAGAGCTGGTATACAGCCCTCGTGGGCGCTAGTGTTCGGCCAGAACCATGTTCCTCATCAGCATCCCACGACAAAATCAGCACCTCGCGAAAGGATTGAAGCTTCTTCACGCCCAGCTGTGCTTGTCAAGGCTTGGGGGCTCTTCCATGACCATGTGGCGTGCACATCAACACGCGATCAGCATCAACACATCTGATTCTACTGTTCATGAAATCACTTCCGGGCCTAAGTGATCAATTCGGCTTTGTTTTGCAGTTGAAGTGGAGTATATTACAATGAATTTCTTCTAGGCTTTGTATGCTACACCCCACGATGACAAAAAGGGGAACAGAATCAGCCACTTCCTCAAGTACAACACCTGCCATATGGCCGCGTGTTCTAAGTGGAGACTCGTTGCCGCAATACCCCTTCTCGGGAACCCCGTCTACTGGATTCGGTTGAGACCGAAGCGCGTTTGCTTACCAGGAGAGTGGTTGAAGAAACCATTCTGACTGGGTGCTTCGGCATGATACCCAACCAGGGGCGACACCCACCTTGCGTGTATTCCAGAAGCAGAAAATCACACTACCTTTGCATACTGCAGTAAGCAGCCGCCACCACTACTTCCGAGTTGAAATGTCACTGAGCCCATCTAGAATATCGAAGTCACGCTGTGGCATGGCCACGAGCTGATACCATCTGTGAGGTAAAAAAAAAAAGGAAAAAGAAATCCCACGGCTTCTCCGACCGTGCGATCACTTCAGTAATCCCCACGTGCTCCCTTTGCATGAATTCAAGGTCAGTCGCTACTAAGCTTGACAGAATGCTCTCGAATTAGTTCCTGACAACCAGAAATGCATTCCTATACACCAATGTATGACTTCTACACGTCAGGAGAGTTGGAACCCCCATTTTCAAATGCCCTACATCGGCAAATCTCGGAGCTTTTCAATCCAAGGTACACACATAAGAAGAGCTGAATACCACGGGAAGTATTTGAGCGATGGTTGCAATAGCCGCTGCAGCTTAGTTTCCATATCATGACTGCTAACAGAGGCCCAGAAACTAATCCTCCAAATCGTCATCCCAGCTTATCATCAGCACTATGATGGTATGGTTAGGTATACAAACACGAAGTTCAACCCTCAATTCCATATTGAAAAATTCGAGAAGCGGACATCTTCCAAGGCGGCCCATTACCTTCGATCCGAAACTCTGGAAATACATCATACTTATGAACAAAGGATACTCCGCCTTGCCTTTGGATGGACTCCGATAAATTCTGGAATTCCCTTTCTCAAAGCAAAGGAGATTTCGCCACTCAAAGCTGGAGCGAGTAATCGCAAGCGAAGTAAGAAATACTATTGTCTGACAATATCCTTCAAGATAGAGTCTACAAGAAGTTTGAATTTGAGAATGGGAAATGACAAGGAACTTCCTCTTTTACTTGGGGCCAGACGGGAACAAGGACCAGGAAACCTTAGCAACCATACTCGATAAGGGAAGACTGGAACATCACGCGGGTAGACTGGGCTAATAGGAGGATGTCTTGGCATTCACTTGTTTCCGCTTGTCTCCTCCACGGAGCTTGACATTCTCTTGGCAACAGAGTTCTCGACTCCCCCGTCATTTAAACGCTCGAGTGCGTGAGGCATGGTAAAATGAGAAGGCGTTCGTCTCATCTTCTCTGATAGGGCGGCCGCGGAATGAATACGGAAAACGGCACAGCATGCACAGAAGATGCAAGTCTTACTCGACCTTTAACTCAAAGCACAGCCGTGATCAGTGACAGCGGTGGCAAGCACTGGTGGAAGCGACTAGCATAACCATGCTCGACAAATTTCCCCGCGGTGCCAAGAGCGGACGATTGCCCAGTTGCTCGCTGGGGAAATCTGGGGTTTACATTTTCCACCACTCACCATGCTCCGCCCCAGCCACACTTCCAACATCGCGCATCTTCATCTAATGTCCCTGACGACGTGACGCATCTCGGATAAGGTGAGCTGCAGCATCACGATGTAGATGCTTGCTGCATTCGCGGAGATGGGGTCCCTGAACCAGGCACGCAGGCACGCCATGGGTCATTCTACCGGAAGAATTGCAGCAGCATCTGGCAGCGTGCAGGTACGCCAGCATCATCCTAGCATAATGTTCTTTTTCTCGAGAAGATCGTCTCTGTATAAATACTAGGTCCATAGTGCTCCATGTTATATATCAGACCATCAACAGCTTTCAAGTCTTCAAGTTTGGTACCTCTCTGATCGCCACGATGAAATTGTCAATTCTATCTTTGGTTTCCCTCGCAGTCTCCGCGACTGCTGCACCAGCAGGATGCGATTTCTCTCTTGTTGGCTTTGCCAAAGATAACCCACTGGGCCCAACTACCGGTGGGGCTGGCAGAAACAGCAAGAAGGTCACAGTCACAACCGTCCAGGAATTCCTCGCGGCTATCAATGGCACTGAACCGACTATTGTCTACGCCAAGGGCTCCTTCAACTTCACTTCTCGCCCCAGGATTGGAAGCAACAAGTCTGTCATTGGAGTTGGCAAGGGTGGTAGGTGTTTCACTGCAACACATTGAACCAGCAAAAGCATGACTAAATTTTCGATAGCGGAAATCACCGGTGCGGGCCTCACAGTTGCAAATGCAACCAATGTCATTATCCGAAACTTTGGCATTCGCAACATCGTCAACAACGACGGCATCACCATCCAAAACAGCACCCGCGTCTGGATTGACCACAACGAATTCTCTTCCGGCAATTTCCCCAATGCTGGCCCAGATTATAACGATGGACAATGCGATATTATCCGTGGTAGCGATTGGATTACGGTGTCCTGGAACTATTTCCACGACCACTGGAAGAGCTCCCTCATTGGCAACAGTGATGCCCTGCGAGCTGTCGATCAAGGACACTTGCACGTAACTTACCATCACAATTATTGGCTGCGAGAAGGCACGAGAGGTCCTGCTGGACGTTTCGGTCATCAACATATTTTCAACAATTTGTACGAGGACTTCCTTTACCAGGCCATTCACAGCCGTTCCGACAACCAGGTCCTAGTCGAGGCTAATGTCTTCACTGGCAAGACACGCGAGGCTTTGAGCACCTATGGCTTGGTCATTCCTGAGGATAGCCCAAATACCTCCCCTGATGGTGACTTTGAGATCGACGGATTCGCCAACCTCGGAGCTAGTAAGCCACCACTTCATCTTATCATAAACACAATGCTAACGAACATCACAGAAAATGATTTTGGCAAGGCCACGGTCAACATTACACAAGTCGGAACCTTCAAAGTCGCACCCTACAGATTCCAGCTTACTCCCTTGAAGCAGGTTGAGAAGGTTGTCAAGGCTGGTGTCGGTCTTGGCAAGATCTAAAGCATTGCTGCTTGAATTTCGTTGTACATAATAGACACAGGCTTGTTTGCAGTACTTGTAGACTATAGCTCTTGAATCTAATGTTTGAATACTGAACTCAGCTATTGTTGCAGCCATGTCCTGCTCTTCAAACTCCCGCAGTTCGTCAAGATCTTTTCGGAAGTATTCAAGAATCCGGATTGAGATAGGGTCGTCCTTTTGATTAGCATCGAGGAATGCTGTAGTGTATGCTTGCTCAGCGGCAAGACGCCAGACCTCAGCATTGTCCCAATCGTCATACGCAGCGGCGATGATGATATAATTCTTGGTCTTGTAGTAGACTGATAAGCTGATATCTCTAGTGAGAGCCGTGTCAGTGCGTGAGCATAGTAGAAGCTATGAGAGCTTACCTGAGGCTAGTCTTTGCGGCACTGATACATGATGCCATGTCGCCTGTCTCGAAGAGGTGGAGTGCATTATTGTAATGCTCTTGGTAGAGAGTTGTTCCTCCGAAGGCTGGCATTGGTAAGATTATAGAAGATAGTTCTGCATGAATCAAGTAAGAAGTAAAACGTGTGTGAGAGAAAACCAGAAAATTTTCTGCACTATTGATAGTAAAGGCATTACCGACTGATACGTCTCACGTGCACCAGGTCCACAGTAAAGGCAGCCACGCAGACAAGCACGGACCAAACCTAGTTACTTCAATCCACATGCACCTATATACTTAACCACCACTACGCTTCTTACATCTGTTCGTCTAGTTCTACACAAAACTTTTCCCCCGCCACCAGTCGTTCACCGCAAGCCACTCATCGACCGCGGGCCACTCTTCCACTCCAGACCAGTCGCCTACTCCAGGCCAGTCGTTCAACGCAGACCGCTGTTCCAGTCCGGGCAACACTTTCACTCCAGACCAGTCATCTACTCCAGGTCACTCTTCCATTCCAGGTCACGGCAGGTGAGAGGCCCACAAACAACCACGAGACTGCGAGTTTAGAACTCCAAACAGACTTTGCTAATGTGTAACAGCATGGAACGACCAAAGAGAACTTCTACCTCTCGACAATCGTACTACATCCCGGACTCCCAAGACGAAGAAGAAAGCATTAAGGTGCCCAAATCGCAAGACTCTGCAGATAGTCTTTCGTCAGAGGAGCAACCGACGCCAGGCACAAGAAAGAGACCAGTGCGACGTCGCGCCGCCTAGGCAAACAAGAAGCCATAGAGGCTACCAAGGCAACACACACCAGATGCGCCAGATGCACTGAATGCATTGGATGCACCAAGTCAAGATCGCACGGAGAAGAAAGTCCGAATGGGATCCAAAAGTCCACTGCCATACTCGAACCTTTAATACGCCGTGTCCACCAGGCACCCATGTACCCAATAAGTACAAAACAGCTCCCTTTACTACGTAGAAAAAGTGCGCTTGACACTCTACGGGCTCCTTTAAACAAAATATCTGATCCTGTTAATCGCCTCAAGGTCCGACAGAATCCTATAAAGTATTTTAACCGATAACATAGTCATGCACTAAGGCACTCCAGCCTGGACTATAGATTCCAACGAAAAAAATGCCAAAATAGTGTGAGCCACTCAGACTTCAGCAATTTATCAACTAGCCTCGCTATACATGCGGTCAACGTACCCGTGGCATGTTGTATCAATAGGGAATTTGGCTAGCTTTTGAACACATGGCCAACATAGTACAGTCAATTGAATTTGCAAATCACCCAGCATGTGCCAACGAGAGCCCACAGAGGTTACTAAAGCGGCACACACTAAGCACTTTGAGTCGAGGTCGACCCTCAGAGAGCGCAATCATATACATTTTGCTTTCGATCGCGGTCCTTTGACCAAGCATGTCTTGATAAGCTGCCTACCGTGCCATCTTAGTGGGGGGTCGATACTGTGAAGGCAGAGGTGAAGGCTACCGACAAAATACATATCCCCCCGGATAATATGATCAAATACATCAACTACGTCTACTGGAAGGTCTTTGGCTACTATGGATCAGTGGAAAGCCGATGAAAGAGTTCATGAGTCCAGGCGGGCCTTTTGGAGGTCAACCACTTTCGCAACCCAGTTTAAGAGCGTCGCTGTATCCCCGGCAGTTGCAAAGACTATCTCTGGACCCGTTCTAGGGGTATTTCATCGCCTTCCTTTCGCCCAACTCGCCCTTGCTATGCAGAGTGCCTACAAAGTCTAGAAACAGAAAGCCAACGTACTCAGTGCAATCAACGAGCTCTTCGTGTGTGTAGAGGAGCTACGTATAGGGATCTCAAAACTCAATGCGGCCACTCACTGCCAATGTGAGGGTGAAGATCAACTCCAAGAGGCCCATTACTGCATGTACTGTCTTCGTCTCTCACCTTGCTCTGACCTCGCGTGGACCACGGATAATCCCCTCATTTGCCAGTATCATTTCAGAAACGGTCCACCTCCGAAGCACCTTGTCCTGAGAATGAACTTGCAAGTATCACTCTTATGCGTGGAATTTCGAGACAACTTCCCCACAAAGCAAGATCGCAAGGATATGGTTACTGTCCTTGTTAATGACGACTGGCTTTCAGAAAAAGGTTACCGGGACATATACGGTGGAGAAAGAGATCAGTTCCAGGCCCACCCGCATCCACTAAGGATGAGTATTGAGGCCATTTTTCCGGTTTGGAAGGCCGGAGAGAAGTTCTACTGTCACCATGCTGAGAATGTTGGATTGACAGCCGAGTTCCTGAACAGGGCTAAGGGCGATAATATCCCCGTGGTGCTAGCAATCGCATCAGAAGCTGTGAACGCGCGGGACATGGGCGACCTCGAGCGGCTGGAGCTTGCATTTGACCATAAATATCGGATGCGAACAATACCCCCACTGGCACAACTCGACAGAAGGAAGACTGCTGCTAGACAGTCTAAGGCCTGGTGGGCACGATTCATTCAAATGGCAAAGTATGGTGTCTATGATGGAACCCGACCTGTCGATCCAAAGTTCGAGTTTCGTGTTACAAGCACTGCGGTTCATAAATCCGGATTCGCATGGGATTTCCCAACGATCATATGCATCAGCAAGATCTGCCTGGAGATTGAGAGAAGCGCGAAATATCATCCGAAGGGTTTACGCATGTCACGTGGTCCAAGTTTAAAAGGGAAACCGGGTGCCCCTTGACCGTTCAACCCCGCGCACCAATTCGAAGACTATGATTGGGAATTCATAGCTTTCGTATTCGGCGAAAAGTTCGAAAGAATGGATCAGGTGTGTGATTGGTCTCAGTCACACGATGAAGAGAGCGCCGAAACCTTGTTTCGCACTTGTGCTATCCTATGGTTCCAACATGACGGTGGTAAAGACGAGATACTCAACCTCCGTATGCCGGTTTTCGCCCGCCACCCATTACGATTTTCCATTGGTCGCGCGCTACACGTTGATCCTGGATCAATTATGCTAAGTGGTTGGAACCAAAAGCATCCATCTTGTCTATCTGAATTTGATCCTCTCAAACGCACAATAACATTCAAAACATGGTTCATGAACAGAGGCAAGAGCTTCTATGCAACAAACAAAGATAACATCGCGCTCTTTCACCAGTTTCTCTCTGAAGTACCACTTAATCACCCCATGTGGCCAAACTATCCTCCAGTTCTGACAGCTACAAAGTTGCATCTCCCTAAGAGTTGTAGTATCTGGGGTCTGGGAGCTGGTTGGGCTGTTAGACGGGCATATAATGCGGTTATACCATACGTGGAGGATATTGAAGAGGTGGACGAGATGGATGAAATGGAATAGTCGCAAGAGTTACAAGGTATGGAAGACTTTGAAGGGAGGGGGGGGATGCAGGGGATGGAAGGCATTGAAGACACGGATGAACGATATTCGCATTGCCACAGATTGAAGTGGACAATAGTGCACTGCTCAAGCGTGCAGGCTATCTGGAAGAAGACCACGATACCGCTGAGGACACCGGCAAGACGAAAGACTTCCAGAGCGTCGACGACAGAGTTGCTTTCCTTCCCGCCTTCCCATCAATGGCTACACAGGACCGAGCCCGCCTCCACAAGCAATACATTGAAGCAGTAACACACCTTGGTATTCTGGCAGCACAAGCGGAATCTCCTACCTCTACCTCTCCTTCTCGAATGGACATCTTTCGAGATGCTGTAAGGCAAACCATCACCTCAACACGATGATCTTCGTGGGACATCCAAGACCTAGCCGATGCGTCACTTAGGGACTGGCGAGAGTATGACACGCGGATTCAGACGCCATTTTCATACGATGAGATTGCTTCATTTCGTATTAAATTGCAGATGCCTGAACATAGAGCTATGGATATACTCGGGCCAAAACAAGTTCCCAATGCGCGATGAAGTCGATGATACGATGGACCTTCGCAGCAATAACACGAGATGCTACTCCATGAAGTATGTGGAGGGCATGGAGGGCTCTCTTACATCAGCAAAAGCCAGAAATAAGCAACAATACCCTCAACCCTAGAACAGGAGACAGGGTTTCTTCTGTGTGTTTGTATTGAAACTGCTCATACCTCTGTTTCCTCCAATGCAGCACAGTCGAAAGATGAATCCTATAGGACTTTAATTCTCTATTATAAGTGTATTTAGTCGTTAAAAAGGTGCCAGGCTTCCATCAGACTATTTTATACGTCCGAGAGGGGGAGAATAGAATTCAGCCTGGAGTAGAACAAAATGAAGTCTGCATGATATCATTCAATATTCTAGCATACCCGTGCTAACAGAACGTTCTACTAGTATGTAGTTTTCTATATCCACACTCATCTATCGTACACTACACTCGTACATACCTAGTATACACACAATACCCCACCTCATCCATATCAAATATTCTCATCAAAAAACCCATGATCACGATTCGGCACCAACTTCCTCAGCACCGTCATAACACTCTCCAAGTCCCGCTCATTCGGGTGCCACAGTGGCCGTATCTCCTCCCACGCCCGCAGCGTCCTGTCTTCATCCGCACACTTGCTGAAAGCCTTCAGCGCGGCGATGACGGCCATGCTGGAGAGCCAGGTGCGATCCGGGTCGTTTTTCAGCGCTTTGAGGTACTGCTTCCAGAGTTTTTCGAGCCGGTCGTGCGTCCAGGATGTGTAGCGGGCGCCGCCGAAGGTGTTGAAGCCGTGGAAGATGACGATGAAGATTGTGCCTTCTATATCCACTGAGTTGTAGCGCATCTCTTGTAGTAGTTCGTTGACGCGGTCGTAGTCCCCGATGGTGCCTGCGTGATGCCGTATCAGTAAGGCGTACGTCCTCGAGTCTGGCGCTACTGGGGCGTAATCTTGCAACTGCTTCAATTGCTCGTCATCCCCCACAGCCTTGTACTGGCGGGCTTCGTGCGTTAACATCAAGGATAGCTGTCGACGGTCCCGCCAGTTCCGCCTGAAAAATACGTGGCCAGGAGCCGGACGCAGTCTTTCGGCGTTGAGACGTTTCATGCGCTCAAAGACGTGTTCTGCTGCTGATGGCTCGCCAGCGCGGATCAGAGCGGCAATGACCGCGTTCAACACGACTGTATCAACGACATCCCCGGCAGAAACGAGCTCCTGATATGTTTTCCTGACCAGATCGCCATTCTGGAGAACGCCATAGTAGTACAGCAGGGAGATACGAAAGTGGCGATAGAAGGGCAGATTCCGTGCTTGTAATTCTTTCATGAAAGTCTCGGCCAGGGTATACTTGCCAGCCTTGACTGCAACAGTGAAAAGAACATTTAGAGTGACAAAGGTAGCCTTGAGGCCGGCTCGTTGTTCCATATCTCGCCAGATGTACAAGGCCGACTGAAGCCCGTCTGTGGAGAAGTAGCCTGTGGCGTGTCCAGCGAGGTGTATAGCCGATGTCCATTCCGACTCGATGATGTGTATATGTGCCGCCTTCATATCATCGAGAACCGAGAGGAAGCGTTGCATGGCAAGTGGGGTAGGGCGCTCGACGATTGAGAGGTGGCGAAGGAGGGTACGAATAGTTTCAATGGTGAGGTAGACGACGCCCGGGGTTGGAAGCTTGCGGTACGTCTCAAAGACTTGGTCGTGAGGTGCTTCGTCATCTTCGAGCAGCTTTTCTAGGCGCTTCACGTGCACAGTATCTGCTTCATCGCGGAGTGGCCATGGCTGATGGGCGTCGCCGACGTTCCACACCAGACTTCCGCCGTCTGGGACGGGTTCTTCTGGTCTCGTGTCCAGCTTGATGCCATAATAGTCCACCAGAGCCTTCAGTTCGTGCTCTGCAAACTTTCTGACCTTGTTGAAGGGCCCTCGACACTCGGGGCTTGTCCCGAACTCTCTCCTGTCATAGAAACGCCATTTCCCTCTCTGCTGCGTCTTCGGGTGCCGCGCAGAATTCTGTTTGCTATTCTGGTGCGTGGATATGTGCCTCGCGTGCTTGGGACATGAGCCAGCCAGGGCGAGGGCCTTGATGAAGACATCCTCGGTTGCGTCAGTCGCATAGTCGCCGCGCGAGGGCCGGGTTATTGCCTTCTTCTTGAAGGTACGCTGCGGGGTCGCGGCTTGCAGGGAGGGCCACAGGAAAGAGAGCAGTGGACGGGCATGGGCGGCATTGGCGGTATTGGAGACGACGGAGGTCCTGGCGAGGGTGCGGAGGAGGGACATGAGAGGTCGAGCATGTTGTTAGCGGACATGGGCGACGACGTGTTCCATAGAGTATGCGGCCAATTGGATTATGGGCCCATTGGGGGCTTCTGGTGAGTGTGTCGAGCTGTGCGGGCCACTGTCGATGCTGCGCGGGTCGGCGAGTTGGTCTAAAGATTTCGCGATGGAAAATCTTGGCATTGAAGCGTCGGAGCTCATCATGCTTCAACCAGTCCCACCAGCCAAAACATCATACCGCGACACTGCCCACGAACCCCTCACTGGTCCTCCACTACACCCTGCTGTCTATTCGAGCGCCTGCCCATAGACAATTGCCCCCTAAGCCCAATTGCCCGCCATGGGCCGCTACGACTTCCGCGCTCTGCGTGTGCGCCAGACAGCAAAAGCCCTTTTCGACTCCAAGCGCAACCACAACCTGCCTCAATGGTACGACGTAGTCGGTAATATTCCTCCTAGCGAGACGCTGGCACGTCCAGTGCTCCGGGTACCCAAGATCCGCCACGCAAGGAAGGCCAGCAAACTATTCAAACCACTGCCCATCGCATATCCAGAAGACAGGCTCCGCTCAGAATTCTTTGGCGACCACCCGTGGGAACTGGCGCGGCCGAGATTGGTGGTAGAAGACAGCGGCAATGACGCAAAGGGCTACGACTGGAGCAACATTGTGCAGCCGGGGAAGCAATTAGATGGTGAAAGGTATGGATTCAATCTGCACTAGCCTCACACCACATTGGATGCTAACATCCCCCAGCGTCGTCCAGCGACAAATGTGGCTCATGAAGCACCGCTCCCTCTCCAAAGCATCGGCCTACGATGTCGCCCGCCGCGAATTCTACCACCATCGCCATCTCTCCGAAGTCCGGTCACGCATTGCCAAAGAAGAAGCCCTGCATGTCGGCGCCTACTTTGGAAAGGGCCCGCTGGAGATTGGTATGGAGCTCGAAGACAAGTCCTGGGAGAACTGGAAGAGGTGGGCCGCCAGCCAGATTGAAGACGAGCAGGCCATGCGTGCACAGCTGTTCAGCGGACAGCAGGATGAGGCTGCTGGTGCCGAGACGAGCAGTGCAGACTACGAAAACGCGATAGAGGAGACACAGGACGGTGCACCAAATACACCGCAGAGTACAGTGACATAACTAAGGAAGATGATGTAAAGATATTGTACGTTCCATGTAGATATATCATGAATGACTGAATTGTTCAAAGTCACACACACAAACTAGTCCTGGAAGTCTTCAGGAGACTTTTGCCGATAGAATTCCATCTTCAATATTACAATTTCGTCACCTCTGACAACTGTCACTTCAAATCACCTCTACAACTTCGACTTGGCCTTCTCTGCCTGCCTGTGGATCTTCAAAGCTTCTCGTACACCCAGATCAATCAAAACATCCTCCGAACCTCCAGGGACAACAAAGCTAGGAACCGCACGGTAGAAAGACTCGATCCGTGCTCCTTGACCCGTCTTCGTAAGCCCAAGACTAATCATACACGTCAGTGATCATTCTCAATCAATAAAAGTCAAGAGGGAAAGTCACTTACCCGCCCATAATCTTCAAGCACTCCTCAGCAACATACTTGCACACAAACCCAGACTCAACCTTCAACAGCGCCGTAGTCCCCCCCAACAACCTCGCCCCATCCGCATCCGACAAGTTCTCCAGCTCATAGATAATCTGCTCCGTCCACGCCTGCAGCGACTCCACCATGCGCCCCATATTCCCAAACTTGTTCCTCACAACCGGCTGCTCAATCAGCGTCTTATCAAACGCCTCGCGCTTGAGCGCCCACGCAAACGCATCCTGGATCGCAACCCGGCAACCCCGGATCGCCTGGAACGCAATCCACAGCCGCTCGTGGTTGAAGTTGACCATGGTCTGCTTGAAGCCCTCGCCCTCCTTGCCGATCAGGTACGACACGGGCACTTTGACGTCCTCGAACGTCACGTACGTGGTTGCGGATAGCGGGCCCGCGATTACGTCGAGTTTGCGCGTGCGGAGGCCTTCTGAGCGCGGGATGAGCAGCATCGAGATGCCGCTTGCGCCTGGGCCGCCGGTGCGGACCGCTGTCATGAAGTAGTCGCTGAACATGCCCTGCCAACATAGTTAGTTGACGGCAAGAGAAAGCGGAGTGCTCTGCTTGCATTGGTGATCCATTTCTTTTCGCCGTTGACGATGTAGTGTTTCCCGTCCGCCGTCTTCTCAGCCGTCGTCTTGATATTCCTTACATCGCTGCCAGCATCCGGCTCCGTAACCGCAAGGCAGATCCTCTTGTCGCCAGACAGAATCTCCGGGAAAATCTTATCCTGCAGCTGCTGGCTCGCGAACTTGAGTAGCGGCGGCGCCCCGACGACCAGGCCAATGAAGATGGACGCCAGGCCCCCGGAACGAATGAGCTCGTCCCAGAGCACGAAGTCGTGGAAGCCGTCCCACTCTTCGGGTTTGATGCCTGCGATGATGGGGTAGTGCGACCATTGGGGTGGGATGGATTTGCCAAAGGCGATGGGCACGAGGAGTCCGGCTTCGGCGCATTTGTTGTAGATTGCTGGGTCGACGGCGCCGGCGTTGAGCCAGTCGTCGGTGTGTTGGGCGATGTTCTGCAAGACAAATTGGTCAGAATATGAGAGAATAAAGATAGGTACTTCTTCGAATGAACATATGAAAAGGGCGTCAACAAACCTCTTCACACCACTGTCTCACAGCATCACGAAGCTTCCTATGACTATCCTTGTAGTACGGCGACGGGCGTCCAGTATACCTAGCACGCATAAGCTCTTCCTCTTTCCCAAAAGACCAATATCATCCATACCAAGCTGGTTCCGCCCACGGCAGCGAGCTCCCATACGGTGCCGACAATTTGCTTGCCATTGTGTCTTTCCTTTCGCTTCAAAGCCAAAATACACAAGTATACAAAAACAGATTTCAAGATCAAGAGAAAACAAGTACCTGAGGCCAACGAGCTTGATATTCACATTTACATACTTGACCGACCGCGAATTACCGACTGAACAGTGGCCGAGTATGATGGTACGGCTGCATATGACGAGCCTCGGTTCCCCAGGGGTTGCCCCGCTTTAAAGGTGGGCGGTATCTTTCGGTATCTTGTGTGGCTTGGGAGCTACGTCAACGACAGCTACAATAATCGGTGTATATGGTGGATATACTCGTGAAGTTCGAGGTCGCGGATGTCTGGCCGTGATGCGTGCATGGCGCATGTTCACGTGATGAAGGCGTCCGTCGGGTTCGTCCATTCCACAAGGGTCGGAATCTGTGTACCATCGTTCTCAGTCGTACGCCTCATTTAGTTTGAACCAGGTCTATTGTACGCACGATGCATGAATGAAGTCGGGCCACGTTATGCTCTTTAAACGATCATCGACATGAAACTTTAAAGAAGACATTCTTGCACGCACGTCTGCGCATGCGTAGCGAGAGTATCATCAACGATACGTTGGCGGGTAATGCACAAAGGGCATTGCATCTCTGCCGGAATATGTACCTCAGGCTTGATTATGGAGCTCTACTACTCGAGGTCTGAGTCTCGAGGTCCAAGTCTTAAGGTCTAAGTCTTAAGGTCTAAGTCTTAAGGTCTAAGTCTTAAGGTCTAAGTATTAACGTCTGAGTATCGAGGTCTGAGTCTCGAGTTCTGAATCTTGAGGTCTAGGTCTTGAGATTTAGGTCTCGAGGTTTTACTAAATGACAAAGCTAGCCAAATCATTGCCAGTGATAGTGTTTCAGGTTCTAGCTTTACTGTGTGAAAAGCTGCACCATCAAGGGTTCGTAAAGCGATGTTACCTCTTTAACAGGCGGCTTTAGTCTAACCAAGCTATCAAATCACTGAAACTCGAGGCGTAGATCGCTACATCCCAACTGCCCAGTCCCGACGATCCTTTTGTCACTTGCGCAAAGGCCACGCGCAACTCCACTAGAACCATGATACTTGTCGCATCCATACTGTCGGTACCGCGCAATATATATCCTAGTCCAGGTTCGGAACTAGCCGAAAACTCAAGGGTGACGGTTTAGGAGCAAGAATTCTCCGAAGGTGAGGACCATTCGTAGACTTTCAAATACTAAATACTCCAGTTCTGTCACCGTCGAATAGAAACGAAAGAAGCCGTTCGCAGTGTTATTTTCGTATTTTAGATGTAGAGTTGTGATGGCCGTCGCCTCGTGGTCTGCACTAATCTTGCAGCTACAAAGGTGCGTACCTAGCTGAAGAGGGAGACTTCGCGTAGGTTGCCACGTAAAGGTTTGCTAAGCAATCTTTGTGCCCCTTTCTGGGAGCTTCCCTGTATGAACACCTCCTTGGTGTGCCTAGGCCCCTGGTCCCAAAATCGTCTACGGTTTACGTTGAGCCACCACTATCGCGGCATGCCGGGAAACTGCCGATTCTTGCGGCAGACAGCTTGTACTAAACCCGTTTTGAGGCGTTCCCTCTTCGATTCGAGTTTCTACTGGACTTTGGAGAATCCGATGTCTGGCCATCTAGTCTCTGTGTATCCCTGATATCGTGTTCCCACAGCTAGAACGTACAAGTCCCAGATGATTCAATCGGCCCGCACATAATAGCCTACTTTCTTGCCAACGACAAGCCTCACGAAGAGTCAATCGCTTCCAAATTGACATGGGTTCGTGCATAAGATTCTTAGGAACACGCCAGTTGGGCTGATGATACCTTGACTAGTCCTCATTGATCAACGACAACTATGCCGACGTACCTAATCCGGAGTATTCCTCCACCTGAAGATCCTCTGGGAAGAAAACTCGAAAACTTCGACTCCCTCCTGTTCCGAATGATCTCATAACAATTTCGGGGCTATCATGAGAAGATTGGATATTAGACACACTGTTTCATTTCTCAATTGTGCGCAAGCGCATCTTTGCGATCAAAACTTTTCCATGTCGATCTGTTCAGCTCCTGACGATCAGAAACGATGAATTCATTGCGAGTTCGGCATATCATAAGATCCAGAAAGCCAATGCTTCTGCAGTCGTATGATCGAGTCACGTTGATATCTTCTTCGATCGATGAAGATGCCCTAGTTTAGCGAACAAGCATCCTGCACGATCGAATCCTGGGGAATCAAGGCCGAAGCACACAGGAACGACAGGAATATCAGCACGACGTTAGCCTACGCACATCTGTGGATACAACACAACGTTGGCCACATGTCAATCTCCCAGATAGGGTCGAGACCATCTTGGATCGGCAATCCACGTTCGCTATCCGAAACTCTTAACACATGTTCTTAAGCTTCAATAACACCCTGATTTGATGTCACACAAACAGATTCATGTTTGAGATCCCAAGGATTCCGAACAATTGCGCCTCGTGAGACTTACGGCATTGACGGTAGAATGCAAAGGTCAAGAGCGTCATCGCTGTCGATATCGTACCATTTTACTGCCCCTGGAGCACTGATCATTACTCGACTGCAGACTACACAGGGGTAATTCGAAGATCGTGCAAGAATTTGACAGTCGAAAAGCGAGAACTCCATGCAAGAATGCGCGCCACGAATAAATCCCCTGCATTGACTTTGCGCCTTCACACCAAGCAGCTGTCACGTCCAATGAGTCGCTGTCACAGCTTCGGCACTCGCTAGCGTGCCGCCTCGAACATGTTTCCGGCCCAGGTATCCTTGCACACACGGCTCACAGGTGGCTCAGGATCAAGCCCAAGTCGTGATTCTTCGTTCATGGGCGAAGGATGGTGTTATGGAAGGTGAGACGTAGTTCCCCGCAGTTCGTTGGGAATGTCGCATCCTATATCACTTTCCCGTACCTCTTGAACGCCATGGAGTACTGAGCGATGTTCGTACATTTGGCATAATGTCTAGTTATGAGGAATTGCTGCTTGCAGTAATTCGGAACCCACCCGATCCCAATGAGCCTCAACCACTTGCGAACCGTAGAAGTACGATCTACGGTGTATCGTTGACCTTTCTGGTAAGATGCATTTCCTAATTTACGTTCATCCAACACTGACAACACTCCTAGATCGTATCATGGATGGCGGTTGGCTTTCGTCTTTGGGTCCGTCTAAAGGTAGTTCGTGAGCCTGGGTGGGACGACTTTACAGTCTTGTTAGCAGCAGTACGTATACCGATCGTCGAAATAGAGAAGATGACACCAATAATTGTCTTAGGTGTGCAACACTGCAGCAACAACATGCGTCTGTCTATGTGAGTTATCCATGTGTGTGAGCATGTAAAGCCTTAGACTTACAAATATTAGCTGTCGAAAGTGGACTTGGGCAACATATGTTGTACATTGGAGTGGAGAATGTCAGGAGATACCTCTTAGTACGGCGATCAGGGTTCCTAGTTTCACGACTGTACTGACCTCACAAGTTGTTCTACATCGAGCATTCCATGTACATGACTGAGTGTGCTGTCATAAAAATCTCCCTACTTCTACAGTATCTCCGCATCTTCAAGGCCGGCGTAATGCGATGGATATGCATCATCCTCCTCAGCATAGTCAGCCTCTGGGGTCTCGGATTCTTCATTGTAGGCTGGTTCCCATGCTTTCCGGTCCGAGGAGCATGGCAGCGCGAACTTAACGCAAAGTGCTACGGTTTTGGTCTAAAGGATGTTCCAAGCTTCGTCGCTTTGTTTAAGGCGTTTTCTACCTCGAACATGGTATTCGATATCATCATATTCATTGTACCCCTCGTTTTGTTTGGAACTCCAAAATTGAGAACGAAGAACGCGATCGCTATGTCTGGAGTCTTCGCCTTCGGCGCTGTGTATGTTAAATTCCCAGTCTCGAAGCGAAAGAGATTAAGAGAACCTGCTGACCTCCTCAAGTGTCGTAGCTTCATCCATTTGGAGGCTCTATGGTATTATAACCACACGTACGTCCCACAGAAACCTTACACGACTTACAACATGCTGAACTTCACAGGTGCCGGAACATACCCCTACGTCGACTTCACCTGGTGGTCGCCCACCATGATCATACTCTCCTGCCTCGAGATCGATCTCGCCATCATCTGCGCGTCCATGCCTATATTCTGGCCCATAATCGAAAAGTCTCTCTCCGCCATTTTCGTCACATTCGACGTGGAGGTTGTGGAGGAACGGGTGAGCGATCATGGTCTAGCGTACGAGCTCGAGCACAGGACAATAAGACAGGGAAGCATCAAGAGTAACGACACAAGTACGCATGAGCTTATGAACGATGAAGAGAATGGAACTGCGGTCAGGAAAGTGTACACCGTGGGAATTGATCCGCTGGACGAAGAGGCTCGAACTACCGGGCTGAGAACAGATGTCAAGACTGCCCCGAAGCCAAAATGGGAGCTGTAGCAAAAGTGTATACGACGACCCAATTGAATGCAAAACATTAAATATGCTGAGACTCGTTCCGTTATTGGGCAAGATGTCGCTGGAATTCATACGTTTTGTGATTGGTGTATGTGTGAGCCGCCAAGTGAACACGTAAAAAGGAAGTTTCTCGATACGCATGTAGAAGATGATAATGTGTCAAGGGCCTGTTGGCAACATCTCTGTTGTGTGACGTTGACACGAATTGCTCCGATATATTGCTCGTTACCAGTAGCATATAGTATCCGCTTGAATAGCTTTAGTGAGCAAAGCACTTGGGATATCTCGTGTCCTGCACGTCTCTTCAAACTTGATTCTGAGGAAGGATTTAACAAGTATTCACAATTCTAAACCGTCATAATTAACCAAGATCAAGCCGGTGATCTCCACATTTCACTATTCAGACTCAGCCGAAAAGACTCAAAATCAAATTCCTGGAGTATCCTTCTTTCATGTTGCAGTTGCTCTGGAGACATATCCGTCGGATCTAATCGAATAGGAACTTCCTGCGTTCGCACACTGATCGATCTCGACATCTGGGGTCGCGCAACGGCTGTGGCCTCGACGATGATGTCGTCAAAGCTATCTCGCGCTGGTGTACTGTCCTGCGAATATATGCTTTGAGTGTACTCGCTGCTTCCCAGCGAGCTTGGGAGTGCGTATATGTCGTGCCGTGGCTGGTTTGGTTGTAGTCTTGCCTGTTGTAGCTGCAGTTGTTCTTCGAAGTATATGCCTCGTTCCTCGTCGGACTGCTTATGCTCTGACAGTCGTGAGTCTGTTTGTGTGGTCTTGCGGGAAGCACCCCATAACGAGCTTTTGCCGGACTTGGAGGATAAGGCAGAGAATGGCGCTGATGCCCAGGAGAAAGACTCTCGTAGCTTTCTGCCTTTGACTTGTATCAGCTTTGGTAGGCATAATGAACAGGCCACTATGAATCCAAGCGATACTTCGGCCTCAGTCCAAAGACCGATGAAAAGTCCGTTATGAGATACATCGGCCTCGGATATGACAGAAGCAATTCGCATGGTAAACAATATACGCAATGCGGATGCAGCACATGCCCTGTGGCCGTGTAAGTCTTTAATCAAGGTCTTAAATTGACACGTATGACTTACAATAGCCCTGTTCCAAACATCAATGTGATGAATATCTTTTTCGCAAGAGGAACATTCAGCTGCCATAATGAGGAAATTGGAAGAAGCAAGACCACAACATCGGAGAGAATGTTAAATCCACCTTGGCTAAACAGAATGATGTTCACATCCATACAGGTGCCCATTTCAAGTTTGTTCCAAATCATGGTTCTTGGGGAGCAGTAGAACAATGTCCAAAATGTAAATGCGGTATATGCGACAAAGGTGGCTGCGACGGTGCACCATGTTCCGTACCACATTGCTGGGTTGTATTAGTGACTGATTGTAAACTCGTCGTGGTTGCGGTGAAGGACGCCGTGGATACGTACTTCTATTTATGCTGCGACTTGGTGCGAACAGCTGGAGATATTGAAGCAGAATGGACATTTTGACAAGAAAGCAAAGCGGACAGTAGATGACCTGGGCAGTATTCGCCCACTAGACGCACAGTTAGGCTAGATTCTCGAATGTCCTGTATGCACTTACGAAGAGTTGATTAAACAGTTGTTCAAGCGTGACTTGCCACTGATGTACACCGGCTCCCCATTTGACCATGTACCATCCCATCGCTATCTCGACCACGATCAAGGGCTGGTCTCAAATTAGATGACTTCAGATTCTCCATTTTGTTTGAACTTACGAAAGATAAGAATAAGAAATCTGCACTTAATTAGCAAGTATCTTGAACTTCCAATTGTCAACTTACAATCCACTAATTCCAAGGACTTGAAGATCGCAAGCCTTGTGTATATTCTTGTTTTCTTAGAGATATTTAGAGATTTAAGGAGCTTCTTTTGCAATACTAACCGAATCATCAGAAAGAAGGCGGGCACGGCAATGCACGTCACTGCAACAACGAGATACCAAATTTGATCGGGGCCACTTGTGGTCATCGTCGTATCAGCTCCAGGAGGAATTTGCGCTGGACCCAATGCAGGTAGCTGGAGATAGAACTCCCTGGGATCCATTCCAGGCGGGATCTGAAGACCGGGGGGAATGATTGCAGCCATATTGATTAGGCACAAAAGCACCAGTGTCTTAGAGCGGTAACATGGAGACAAAAATTGAAAACAACATTAGGCGGCTAACATAATGATAGAAGACCGGTTTAATAGACATTCACAAAATTGTCGGCTCCGGACATGTAGTGGCTATGCATATCGCCTGTGGGTCAAAGTTTTGGTCTCTGCCGCAGAGAAAATAACCGAAGCCTTAGTATAAGCAGCATCTTCCTTGTGCTAGAAACAAATACGCCCTGCTCGTGATGCGCTGTTGGAACGACCGTTGCGCTTCGCCAGGATTTCTACACGTTGCGCAAGAGGTACCCGAATCCCCGCCAGATGACCGGGGCCAGAGAAGCGTCATTTCAAACCAGGAGCATTGTCGCGAGGAGCTTGTCACTTTTGGATTTCAAAGATGCGCATCTTGGCTCGGAATTGCAAAGTCGGTGAGATGTAGGTAAGATCTGGCGGAGACGGATGAAGCTGCGACATGATTGGTCCACATGCATCTCATACGGAGTGGCTTAACGGTGCGCTGCGCAATTGTTTCCAGCAGGGCTTGTCTTAGCTATATTAAAAGACCGCCACGTGGGACATGATTTCGGTATAGCTGTTGGTATTCATGATGCTGGGATCTACGTAGTAGGCTAGAAGTGAGCATTGGCGAAGAAGTCCGAAGGAGCCTCACAACGGAGTCGGTTGGGTGCACGAACAACATAGCATCCGGGTGCAAAATCTGGCGAGCCTGAATATCTTTGCAATATCGTAAAGGTTAGATATGCATTCAATTATCCACATCGAAGTCCCGCGTGGCTCCTTATTTGCACGCCTGGCGAACCCGGCATGAAAATGTTGGTGAAGGATTTCAGTTAATCAACAACAAACTTATAGCTCACATCGCTACACTGAAGGTTCTCTTGCTCTCTGAATACGTTTTCCTGCGTAAGGGAGATCGGGTAGCTACAAGTCGCTACGGTCCCCTTTGGTGGATGACAAGACCACAACGTACTCTTTCTAGAGACTGCACGGAGGACTTTGAACGTTGTTCTTACAGGGACCTTTCTATGTGTGTGACAAAATCTATACTGCAGAGCCTCACGCCTGACTTGCAAATGATTTCACTCGTGAGAGTTGACTTCAGGCTCCAGGTCCTCGCCAGACATGGCTGGGAACGCGTCGGGCACGTGATGTTATCGATAAACCGTGCACGCTCCATCGTGTTTCTGCTGCGCGTGCTGCGCGTTAGGCCGCGATGTCCGCATCATCGCTCTCCACTCTCAACCATCACGTCCCGAACACCATCTTCTTCTCACCTCCACACAACCATATCTCTATCTCGTTGACGCGGAAACACCTCATTCCTCTCTGAGAACAACACCATGATGCTCACGACTTCCTTCTTCGCTCCTTCCATGCAATATCACTCGGCCTACACGCCACCGCGACCTTCGCCACTAGCCGAACGATCAGTCAATGCTGTCCCGCGATTGTTCGACTTCAGCATGGCTTCGCAGCCGAACGAGAAGAAGACGCCCATGTCAAAACGCGCGTACAAGCCGAACCCACTGATACAGTCGCGCGATGCGGCGACCAAGAGGCGGCGGGACATGTTCTTCAACCGCGTCCAGAACAGTCGTGAGGATAAGCACTGGGAGAAGCGCGGGGAGCAGGTATGTTTCGTCCGAAGAATATAAAATCTTTTGAGGCTAATAGCTCCACAGATCCAACAACTCGATTTCGTCTCGGAGCGCAAGCGATGGGAGGCCGAGAAGGCTCGTCAGGCACCACCGGAGAATGACGAAATTGACGAAGAAGATATGGAAGACGCGTCCCTTCCAGAAATGTCAGAGGCCGATTACATTGCCGCACAAGAGGAGTACGACTTGCAGCAATTAATATCATCAATGGAGCCTGGCTCGGACGCCAATTCGCAGCATTACGGTAGCGATGACGATGACTACGACTCGATCTTCATGGAGTGCGCAGTCACTGTGGACGAGAACTATCAACACCAATCGCATCTCGCGCAGGCCATATTCGACAACGAAGATGTTATGGATGTGGACATGATAGACGGCTGAAGGAACGCCGCGATGAACATGTTAGATAACTGGAGAAATATGGATGGGTCTTTGTTGCAAATTCTCAACACTATATCGGCCTTTTTCCTTTCCCAGGCTTTTCGCTGAAGCATGATACGAAGAAATTTGTTTCTATTCCCACCCAACACAGTAAAAGAAGACGTAGGAAACCAACATGTGTACATTGTGGGTATCAGGAGAAGAAGGATGCTACGAAAGGGGTGTAAATAATTATTGTGTTGGGCACCCTTGATCCATTTCTTGTAGCGCCTCCTGTGCGGCATTCATATCACCGACGAGATCGGGTGGTGGTGAACCGGCGGCTTGCATCTGGGGCAAATTAGTCATAAGAATCATCGCTAATGGATGATAATGTACATACCTTTTGCATTCTCTCAACAATATACTCCCTGTCACTCGCGTTTCCATCGCTGTAGCCCTTCCTATCAAATCGGGCTACAATCTCCCTCACAAGAGTCTGTTGTTCCTCGTACCGCTTCAAGTCATCCTTGGCCACCTTCTCCTTATTGTCCTGCATCCACTTTGGGAATTTCTCATCCAGTTCCTTCATAGGCTCGTACAGAATATCTTTATTCGTCAATTGCTCCATCATGCCCATCAAAACTTTGCTAAAGTCTTCGTCGCCGCCTTCGCCACCGAAACCTCCAGATTCCATGGACGCGAGCATTTGCGCAAGAATATCATCTTGAGAGCTCGAGGCAGCAGCCGAAGTAGCATCGTCCGAGGAAGATTGCATACGCTCCATGGTCTTCTTGATGGTATCTTGGAAGTTCTTGTCTGCTTTTGCGGCAGACTCCTGACTTGGTGCGGCCTCCTTTGCCTTGCCCGCATCTGCGATTGGTTCCAATGGGTTTGCGCCACCCATCTCCTGGCTCATCTCTTTCATGATGTCCTCAAACTGCTTCTGGAAATCGCCTTGCCCGAGGAGTTGCTCCATCTCTTTCTGGAGCTGTTTCGCGAACTCATCTTCGTTTTCGAGGAGCAGTTCAGCGGGAGAAACATCTTCAGGTCTTACAGGACCAGAGGAAGATGGAGCAGCAGCAGGGGGTTGCACTTTTGCTGCAGGCGCAGCGCTTTTAGAGTCAATTTTGGTGTTTGCAAACTCGTCTAGCACATCGTCGAGGTCGGAGAGGTCATCTTCCTCGGGATCAGATGCAATTTCGGGTGCCGGAGCAGGTGCGGGTGCGGGTTTTGAAGGCACATCTTCCGCCGTCTTTACTGGCACATGTGCCATTTCTTCTATTATGTCCTGTACTGTTATAGAATGCGAAGGAGGAGACAGGGAGGTGCACGAGACCAGCAAGTCAGAGACATGCAAAAGCCAGTTACGCCGCCTGTGCCTGCCACCAACGTCAGCCTCGGCCCGCCCACAGGCCATGAGTTTTGGCGGGGCAACTCTTAGCGCGGGGCATGGCCAAGGGTCGTGGCTTCCGTTCTAGCCTCAGATCGATAATTGTTCTGGTCACGTGGGCGCGTAACTTCAACTTCACCTCACCACCTGGGCCCTCCACCTTCACTCTCACCACTCTCGTTTGCTTGGTAAGCGACGCACGCCACAGCACTCTGCACAACGTTGAAGTTTGCCCTCGCCCGCGACTTCAACCTCCTTCTCATCCTGCAAACTAACACAACTTCTCGATTTTGCGCGCATCCCCAGCCTGACGGAGGACGATAAGCCATGTCTCTCTGCATGAACCGCCTCTCGGAGGAGAGGTACGCACACCCATTTCCGAATACTTGACGCTCAGAATCTGACTATTAATATAGAAAGCAATGGCGACGCGACCACCCCTTTGGCTTCTTCGCGAAGCCCATGCGCGGCGCAAACGGAATGATGGACCTGAAGAAGTGGGACTGCGGTGTACCAGGCAAGGAGAAGACCATCTGGGAGGGCGGCTTGTTCAAGCTCGAGGTTACCTTCCCGGATGAGTACCCTACCAAGCCTCCGAAGTGTAAGTCTTGACGGCTACAGTCAGAGTGTTCTGCCAGCAAAGCTAACATGGAGATCACCAGGCAAATTCGTACCCCCGCTCTTCCACCCTAACGTCTATCCTAGCGGAACCGTCTGCCTGTCCATCCTCAACGAAGAAGAAGGTTGGAAGCCCGCCATCACGATCAAGGAAATCCTTCTAGGCATCCAGTCTCTGCTGAACGAGCCGAACCCAGATTCTCCAGCGCAGGCAGACGCGTTCAACTTGTACAAGAAGGACAAGCAGGCCTACGAGAAGAAGGTGCGCGGAGTCGTCAAGGAGAACCCGGCGCCCTAGAGAGTCGCGACAGGCCTCTCAAGAGGAATCACATGCGATTCGTACTGGAGCTAATGGCTTGGTAGCAAACCCTTTTCAGGTTTTTTTAGAGGAGAAGAGATAGCGCTACCAAGAAGCTGCAGAGGTATCGGGGCGCTTTGGCGCCAATTCTGGGATATTTTGTGAGCGAAGATGTTTGGGTTTGCATGTAGCGCCGAGTAGGACAGAAGCGACGGCGCAAAATTCACGGTCTGGCGTTCTCATGGCGCGAATCACGGCACCTGCGCTGCTCTGACATGACAGTTAGTGCTATAGATGGAAGGAATTCGTCCTTTGGGGAACCATGATACCTAGGTGCTTCCTTAGTTTCCCCCAAACAAGCATGGAGTCTTTATGCAGGATTTCCTGATCCACTGCTTCCGATTTGTATGCTCTGCCGTGGTGATCGTGATAATGTATACCCAGAACGTCACAGAACGAAGCTCACGGCATAGACATTCAAGAAGTTGCAAACAGCCCAGATGGTGATTAAGTATCTAGAATTACAATGGGATCCGTCTGCATGATTCCCGAAATGTCAGAAACCCAAACCACCATCGATGTCGGTCTTGCACCTGACAGTTGTTTTTCGCAACTTGGTTCGATATTGTACAAGCCTAGCTACACCTCTTGCAGGCCAACCCGCAGTTTCGATTTTCCTACGGCCCATATCTTCTCATATAGTAGCGAATCTGCTGAATCTTTGACCGAAGTCTTTCGCTTGCGTGTTCTTCGTTGTCTCGACGTGATCTAGTATGGGCGGTAGCCGGAGCCACCTCGACCACCACGGTATCCGCCTCGATAGCCTCCTCCTCGAGGAGCGCCATATCCTCCTCCGCGACCATAGGGTGAGCCACGACCGCCGTAGCCTCCGCCGCGGCCGCCTCGGCCACCGCGTCCAGTTCGCGTCATGCCGGGGAGATTGGTTCGCTTGGGGACGACCTAGACACATGTCAGTATTAGGAGCAATGACGGCAGATTTTGAGGATAAGCCGTACCTTCAAGTTCCTAGTGCGGAAGACGCTGTTGTCGAGGACGAGGGCCTCATTGACCAGGTGTGGTTCGGTGAACTCAACATACGCATACCTGCACACGCTCATTAGCGTTCTGAATTTTTCTGCCAAACTCTTGCCAGGTAGCGCGCAACGGTCTTCGCAACAATAAAAGCACGACGTGTTCACGTCATGAAGCCCGTTGCACGGTAAGTGAGGCAGATGGAAGTGTTGCAAACAACGGATCTGTCAAAACAGAATTAAGGCACGCAATAGCCCAAAGAAACCTTCTACTTACCCTTTGGGATGGCCGGTGAACTTGTCAAGCAAGATGGTGACGCGGTTTATGCTGCCGACGCTCTGGAAGTGTGCCTGAATCTCTTCGGGGCTTGCGCCGTAGTCGACGTTGCCGACGAACACACTACGGGCATCGACGTCTTCTTTGCTCTCGCGCAATTCATGTCGCTCGTTGTCGAGGTTCTGCTGCATCTGTCGGAGTTTTTGGGCTTCTTCTTCCATTTCCTCAACTCGTCGTCGCATTACGTCTAGATCTTCCTATAATAGTCGTTAGTACGACTGTCACATGTAGCGCGATCCAAGTGTGCACAAAAGTAGCGGCTCTTCCTTCGCGGACGAACCGATCGTCGCAATAATTATGGAGTGTCTCGTACCTCATCACGGGGCTCTTCTGCGGTGTCGAGGCGCTCATCTTCCTGGCGCTTCTGTTCGACTTCGGCGTCGGACATGATTGATGTGATCTCTCCGAGTGGCTATTTACGCGTTAGTCGGACTCGAAATATCTTTGGTAGTGCTGGGGCTTACGAGGCTGTTATGCGCGGCGGATTCAGAACAGCTCGACTAGGATGCAAGCGTCAAGAGTTTATTTGAAGGGAACTCTGCGACCAGCTCCAGGTGATGGCGCGACAGTGATCGAGTAGTTGCCAAAGGTTGTGGTAAAAGGAATGGCACCTGTGGAGGTAAAGGGAATGTTGCGAATAGTGAATGACGAATAGCGGATCAATGCGCGACCGCCAAGAAAGTTGGAGCCTCACTAGTCGACTTACGTAAGTTCGCGTTCACGCAAGTCTTCTACTTCGCTAAAGGTGTGCGTTGGGAGCTACGCGCCTTTATTTGACTGGAATATTTACGCATATTCGAGTCTAGTTTCTAGCTTTAATTGCCTCAATGAATCACGTGCCAAAATCCAAGCAGCGAGATTGACATTCCCGGACTATACTTCCGCAAACTGCGAACATGAGTTCTTGTGAGACTCCAGCAGGCACCAAGAACTATCACAGGTTCATGGACCGGAGTATAATATAGATTACTACTGCTCAAAGTATTTAAGGTCGTCAACACCTGCAAAGTCAAGTCCGAGCGCTCATATGAGAGCATTCGATTCACCAGGCAGCCTCATTTCTTGTGTATCCAACATCGGAACTGGTACTTTGAATATTGGTCACGATTTACCAGGGCTTCATGATATTACAGAGCACGGATATTCAACATTGTTCGCGTTATAAACCACTTCATGTTCGGCGTTAGATTGACCCACTCTTTGTGTTCCTTTCGTTCACTTTGAGTCACAGAACTCCTCACGGGGTTACAGCTACAGCCCTGTATAGTAAATTTGCGCAACTATTAATTCCCAACAACTCAATGTGCATATTTCTGCCCACAAGACTCATGTAATAAGGTCTCACGAGCCCCAAATGTCTTCTTCACAAAACATGTACCAACCAAGTTGAGATGCCCAGCATACCAACCTTCCCAATGCGGAAAGTCCCGCCAAAACCGTGTATTACAGTAGGATCTTGCGACCATGAGACCCAAAGTCTGCGTCCCCCAAGTCTGCGTTCGCCAAGCAGCCTCGCCAGCCTCAGAGCGCGGCACGCTTCATATTACCCCACAACTATCGAGGGCGTTGAAGGGACCATAGGCGCACGTATGTATTCAGGACATTACGTTCATCGTAAGAATTTACCACCACCAAGGTGCTGCGCGGTGGTCTGGAATGATTGTGGCGCCTGAGGCTTTCGCGACCACCAGCGGACTCCTGGACAACCTGAGATCTCGATAGTAAGGTACTCACGCCCACTGAAGCTGTGCAGCCATTTCACTGCTCCCACACATTTGGCTTACGACATCGACATGAAGGCTGTACCGCAGCAATGTCTAATTTCTTCAAATCGCAGAGCTTACATTGACATATTGACATGTATACTTGTGGAGAAGAATCAACGACTGATCCCCTTGCATTAACATCCGCTTCGTGACATCTATCTACCACGAGGAATACATACTTGATGATACATATATAACAATAAACCTATGCGAAGCTCAAGTGCGCAACATCTGCGCCACTTCCCATCATCAAGTTCTTCTCCGGAAACTCCTGATGGTACCAGCGAATCTCCTCCTCGTCACGTAGATAAATCCCATGACCATCACCGCAAAGACCAAACTGCCAGCACTGGTCTTCTGATTCTCAACTGCCTGCTTCTTTGCCTCCTCATACATACCCTTCATCTTATCCTTCATGCCGTCGCCTTGTTCCAGATTAGGCATCGCCATGATCTTCACTACTAGTGCCGTCCAGCCAGTGAAGTGCTGCGTCCGCTGTCCATGGCCACCGACAGGATCGTACTGTTCCCAGATATATCCGGTTTGGAGGTAAGAGCTGAGCACGGTATGGACGATATTGCGACGCAGTTCAACGTAGATCTCCCGACAGCGCTGTTGTGAGGGTCCGGGAGTATTGGCCAGAGAGAGCAGCTGGGTGATGATCAAGTAATTAATGTTGACCCAGATGGGAGATCGCCAGTAGTTATCACCGACACCGTACTTCTTGCTTTCCGGGCTGAGACTACGAACGCCATGGTCGGTCCAAAGGTGATTCGGATCATGAAGAAGATCGAGGACGGCAGGAAGTTGGGGATGGTCATGGCCGATGAATCCAGTCAGGAACGGGAAAAGGGAGACATAACCTCTGTGGCAGGCATAACTGTGTACGTCGTCCCGAACAACGGTGTCACAGTAGATATTCTCCTTCTGTTCCCAATGAACGGTCTCGAGGTTGGTTTTGATACCTCGGAGGTGGTTTTGATAGGTGAATGCTTCATGAGTTGATTCGGTAAAGAATGCAATCTGCTCCAAGCTTTTGGCCATAACACCCACCCAGCATAGAGCATCTAAATGCAACTCAGTGATATCGGGAGGCTCAGCTCGAGGAAAGTCATCAAGACCACTGGCGTAGTTCGTTTCGGGTGTGCGACCTCTCCATCGATAACCTTCGTTGAGATTGGCAGAGGGAACGGAATGCGCTTCTACATCCCCAGACTGTGAAGTTCGGAACCACTCGTAATGCTTTCTCAGCAGTGGGTGAATATCAGTTACGAATCCTTTTCCAGCATCGGTATTCGAAAGATAGACGGATTCGTGACCATAGTACTTCGCCTTGCCGTCCAACATATCGATGAATTTTGATATCACCAAGAAGATCGTTGGTGGATTCGCGATATGTGGATATTGAGTGACGAAGTCTGCAGGTGTCGCAAATTCAGCCTCAGGCCCTAAAACCTGTTCCCTGGCGATCCACCCTTCATCATCCATGAGGTTCAGCCAGCTGCGCACAACTTCGAGCGCAAGATCCGCGTCCCACTCTAGCACAGGAAGAAGGTGAAATCCTTCATCCCAGAGAAAGCCTCGTGGGAACATAGCTCGAGATGGCGTGTGAGTAAGAAGCTCATATGGGCCCCTGGTCTCGGGCGTAGCGTGTTTCTTGGCTTCTTCTGACTTTTCCCAGAACTTTCCAGTGGTTTCCGCATAAATCGCCTTCTTAGACGTGTCAACTTTGGCAGTTCCTACGAAGTAGCCCAAACCACCTAGTAGGTTTGAGAGAACTGCTTGTCCAAATTCAACATGCTGCTCGGTGTTGAAGGGCGCTTTGGGATCAAAGACATAGGCGAAGTTTTTGATGAATGACTTGACCGTGCTCTCGAGAGATCTTGTGAGCTCAGCAGCTACACGTAATTAGCAGGTGGACGTCATTCAACCATGTTTGCTTCATATAGTAATATGCTCTGCAAAATTTCGGATATACTTACAGGTCATGGCTCGAGTTGCAGTGCGACTGGAATAGAGTACATCGAACTGGGTGGCGTTAGTCTCAACTACGATCTTTAGCTCCTTCACTAACCTCGAACTTTCCGTGGCATATCATCTGTACCAAATGCAGATTGCCACTGCCCGGTTCATTTCGCAGTACCAGGTCAATGGGTCCTGCTTCAGTTTGATCTTTTGTTTGTTCTTTGAGTGTCTCTAAGAAGGTAGCTTCTTCCACACAGAATTATTAGTCAATGTACAGTGACAAGTGTTTCTTACATCCCAAGGTGTGATCGAAGTCGTTGGAAGCATGTGAGCACTTACATTTTGCCTGCCAGAGCTTGTCATCGCTCACGTTCAACGTCTTGACAATGGTTCCCTCGTTCCTTCCATCAGCACTGACAGAAGCAGGTATATGGATTCCTGCAGCACCAAGGTGCGGATGCGACATGTCGAGATTTACTGCGTGAACTGAAGTGTCATCTCCAGCACCCAGCTGTTCTCTAGCCTCCAACTTGCAGTCGGCGCAAGACTGCATGGCCTCCATTCCGACGTAGAACACAACGGAGGTCTTCAAGTCTGCAGGAGCGTCGTCTCTCGGGATGCCTCTTATTCTCAGTCCCCAGTTCCCTGCATTTTGTCCGTCATGAAACTTTATGAATTCGGTCGTGATGTTGATCTTGTTTCCAACATCTTCAATGATCTGTCGGCCGCCTTCTCGGGTATCGTACGCCGTCCAGCCGTATTTGGCCATTCCCTCGCTCATGTCGACATTATATCGCAATTCTAGGTTCCATTAATAGTGCGATTGGGTTTCGAATGCCTGCTACGTACTCTTTTCGATCTCGTCGAGTTTTCCCCACATCAAGCCTGCAATCAAACTGTTTGGTACTCTTGATAGAACGCCTAAATAGAGACTGGGCCGGTAAGGACCCCATAATAGCGACGCATTGTTCGAGGGTAACAGATCGATGGTAGCGGCAGCAGGAGTGAGGACAGCATAAAGCAGTGCCAGAAGAGACGAAGGGAGCTGCATCGTGAAGAACGACGCGTCGAGGAACGCGTCTGCCGATTGGCTCAGAAACGAAAGGAGAGACTAAGGTTAGAATCGCGTTATTCAAACCATAAGGTTCGCTACTTCCGGCAGACTATCGTGGCATTGCGCCGGGTGAATTGACATGTGTTCTCCGGCGTCTCTCAGGAACCGGAGACATTTCCAAGACCCCTGATGTTCGATTGCAGCAAACGATTGGCCAGAGCTTCATCTCAAGAAATGACGACATTACCAAAGGAACCACCCTTGATGATCGCAAAGCAACATTCGCAAATGTTTGTCTCCGCGATAAGGAGCAGCAATAAATCGTGTTGACACACATGTTGAGTAGATTTAGCATCACGTGCTAGAATTCCCCCGCGACACGACGTCAGCGGAAGCACTACCATGCCGAGCCCCCACAACTTAGAAGGTTAGAAGGACGGATGTGCGGCCAGAAAAGCAAATCATCTTTAGTAGAGTGCGGCGATCTTATCATCTCAAGGTCTGCCATTGTATAAAACAAATAGCTTGGTAGAGCTTGTGTCCTGAGACCTGCCCACAACACACAACATGGAAGAACAGGTCAACCGGCTAGTCAACAAGGTTTGGGGTGCAGTACAATACTTGTATACTTCGTAACTTGATACTTACCACGTTATAGATCAGTACCAAGAAACTCCGGCGTCAAAGCGAATTCTCATCGCAGTATCTGGTATACCAGGATCGGGTACAGCCAACACCATACTCATGACTCCAAACCACCCGCAGGACTAACACAATCCAGGAAAAACAACACTAGCAGCAATAATATCCAAGCGCCTCAACGAAAAACATGCCCAACAATCCCCAGGCACCGCCAACAGCAACCCCCTAGCAGCCTTCATCCCCATGGACGGCTACCACCTCTCCCGGTCCCAACTAGACGCCATGCCCGACCCCATCGGAGCTCACGCCCGGCGAGGCGCCGCATTCACCTTCGACGGCGCCTCCTTCCTCAATCTCGTCAAGAAGCTGCGCGAGCCCCTCTGTCCAGAGACGCAAACGCTGTACGCCCCGAGTTTCGACCACGCCATCAAGGACCCCGTGGACAACGACATAGCCATCGCGCGCTCGGTCCGCATCGTCATCTTCGAGGGCAACTACTGCTCGCTGGACCGGGAGCCGTGGAGCGATGCCGCTGCGCTGATGGACGAGCTGTGGTTCGTCGATGTGGATTTCAAGGTTGCGAGGGAGCGGCTTGTGTACAGGCATGTCAAGGCTGGGATTGCGAGTAATGAGGAGGAGGCGGGGAGGAGGGCGGACGAGAATGATCTTGTGAATGGGCAGGAGATTATAGATAGTAGGCTAGATGTTCATGAGGTGGTTACGAGTAACGAGGATCCGCTGTGGGCGCCGGAGAAGCAGGGTGTTGGGGATGGGAAGGACGAAGGGACGAAGAAGGAGATGGTAGGGTTTATATGATAGTCGTATTTTGAATAGAAATGCCTGTGCCTGGAGCCTTATGGAGTAGAGATACTGAAGCGTAATTCCCAGACTCTTCAATTCGTCACCCCTAAGCCCTCCGATAAATGCTCTCAAGATTATCCACGCTATCACATACTATCATGTGTTTCTCGTCCGATTCTCAGAAGAATGTAGTGTATATTAACCCATTGCCACACAATCTTAGAGCCCGCACCATACAACACAGCCCTCCAACACACCGATTCCCTCCCCCAACAAACCCATGCAAACCCCGATCTTGTCTTAGCCTCAATTCCAGATAAATTACTGCAAACGGCAACATCCGAGTCAAAAGTGTCGAACGTAGGTGATATTCCGGACATATTGGCCGAGACCAATCAGGCTTGGCAGGAGCGCACACGGGGGGGATCCGATGGATTTGCCGCATCTCGGGAGATGCGGAGCGCTTGGAAAAAAGAAATAAAGAGAAAGAGAAAAAGAGTGTAAATTGAAGAGGAAAAGAAGGGAGAGTAGGTAGTGTGACCGATTGTGGGAAAGAAGAGCGTTTTGCTTGTGCTTTGGGTTGGTTGTGGTTGTCAACTCTGTATGAAATGGATAGTATCGTGGACTCTGAGATCAGGCCAAAATGATCGAGAAACGGGTTGCTAAATCTTGTAAATCGGAGATTGAATGTTCAGCGCTTCAGGCTATACATTAGTACTGCACTGCGCATTCTTATGTCGCAGCAAAATGTAGTCCTGGGTGCGGCCTTTCAGCTTCAGTGCTAGCGGTCATGTGAGTGCGTAAGATAATGCGTGATTCAAGATCATCACCAGATGCCAGAATGAAGTTTTCAAAAGGATAATTCTGAATACCCAAATAGGTATTGTTACTTCCTGTGCTGACTTGATCCGTACAGGCATCCGGCCGTGAAATTCGAAAGGTGACGAAACCAACCTCAAGCTACATACTTCCTTGTTCGTAAAGATACTACACATGAAGTGAAAACTGATCCCCTGACTGACAAGTCGGCACCAAAAGGGCACTGGCCATTATGACGTCGCATTTCACAGCCAACCCCTCGACTGCTGATTGTCATCAAGACACGCAACGGGTCTCCAAAACGCCATGACAGACTCCGTGATTCGCAGTGTGGAAAGTAGATAGGCCGTGTGGGGGTGCGACAATATACATTTTAGGCACCGTTGTCCAGAGTCGAACGAGAGTGGGCAGGAAAGGTGGACTGCAGAGGTCAACGATGTATGTGCATCGATTATACCTTGGCAGGTCCTTCCTGGGCGTCATCCTGTGTCTCTTCGTTTTCAAAATCTGCAGCGGAGGTCTCTCGGTTTAGACTGGTCTCTCTGTGCAAGAATGTGCTCTCCTTGACTGGGCTTCCGGCCTTCTCCTGACTGTTTCCGTTCTGTACGATTTGTCCGTTGGGCGTGGGCGGTGCGATGTGGGGGATTTTGTCGGGGTTGGGGTGCTCGCGACCAACTTGGGTGACACCGACGTCTGAGGCTTTGCCGGCTTTGGAGAGAGCATAGTCGCCGCTGTCAAAGTACTTGCGTTCCTGTGTTTTGGAGGTCAGCGTGTGCAGTATACATGACGGAGTGCATGACTGACCTTGAGCTTGTTCTGGAGCAAGTCTTTCTTGTTAGGGAGCTTGCCGTAGAGGCGGAACAGGCGGGCCTCGTCTGGAGACATTTTCTGTGCCCACAAGTCAGATCTGGAAGGGTTCGGCCCAGGCGAGAAGCTTGGGCAGGGGCAGCCTATGACGTACGCTGATGTCCACCTTGTTCTGCTGGTGGGGATTCATGATGGCGGGTGCAGCAGCGTAGCTGTGTAGACGGTTCTCGGAGTGGTATTGGGTATGCACGGGGAGAAGGCGGCGGGTGTTGTGTGTTTATTCTTTGTTCTGCGGTCGCCAGGGGAGAGGGTCCGGGGTCACGACTCGTTTAAAAAGTTGCTTGTTTGGCTCGCGCTGACGACTTTGGGCCGGGACGTGACAGGGACAGGGTGAATTGGCGGGCAGCGTTGGCGATTGGGTGTCGAGCACGCTCGGGCGTGTGTGGTGTAGCTGCTGCCTGACTGCGACACGCAAACAACGTGTGGTCGCGGCGTGGGTTGACGGCTCTGACTTTGTGGCCGCGCTGAAACAAGGAGCGCTGGCGTCGTCGGTCGTCTGGCAGAGGTGCCCCTCCTCGCTGTCCAGTATGCGATAAGCCTCGATCGCCCGAGGTTCCGTCTGCTCGGGACGCTGCAGCAGGTCAGACGGGCAGCAGAGGGCCGGCAAGCGCTGCAGCAGAGCAGCACCAGATATGGATTGCAGTGGAGAGGGCAGGGAGCACAGTTGGGACAGGCAAAGACGGCTGTGAAGGGGAGTCGAGGTGCGTCGTCCGAGATGCTTCCACAAGGAGCAAGGCCGACGGGCAAGGAGGGGTAAGGTGCAGCAATTATGTACAAACTATGGTGCCCACGACTTGAGCGGGCCGACCGCACCAATTACCAAGCTATGGCTTATTCGGCGGTTGAATTGACTCGGGAGACACAAGGAATGGGCGTGCTGCAGGCCGCTGCAGCGAAAGCATCGCGCGGTGCGAGGTCGACGGCGGATTATCCCCAGGCCTTACCACGCACAGAAGCCTCGCAACGTCACGCGTCTGCGCCATTGGCCTTGCTGCCCGCCAGATCGCCAGGGCCGGCTGCATGGAGCTGTGGAATCCCCATCATCCTGTCTTATTGGCCTTGGGCGTGCGACCCCGTCACATGGAGCAAGCCTTGCAGTCGCCGTGACTTGGCCTCCGAGTACACAGTACAAAGAGCAACGCAACGGGGCCTGCCCTCGACCCAGCGGGCAACGTAATAGGCTCGTGGGGCAGCATACTGTAGCTCCGATCGTCTAGCATGGAAGCTTGGCCCGACCTCGAGGCCAATTTTCAGACACCACATGCACAGGTCCCGCTAGACAACGGCTACTGCACGCCTCTCGCATTGGGCCGAATTTACTTGAGCAGCAGTGTTTATTTCCCTCCCAGAAAAGCAGGCCAATCTACGATCAACAGCACTATCGCCCTCGCTGTGATTCGCTTGACCGTGCAGCTGACTTCTCCCCAAGAGAAAAATCACTTCGACATCACATCACTTATCGTGCCATCTGCCCAAAATGGCTAATCCAGGCAAGACATTTGTCGTGGAACATCTCGACCCTGAGCTCGAGGCATGGTCCTCGCTCGAGTACGCTTCCATCGCTGCAGAGTCTCATGCCTCGGGAGCCCAGTTTCTTCTCTCCTCAGTGCCCACCTCTTTGAAACTACCAACGAATCTTCAAGGAGCAGCAGGCCTCAATGTCGAGACCAGGGGTATCGAGGAAATCTACGCCGACAAGAAGGACAAGGTGTGTCTACTGGACCCCGCAGCCACCAAGGACCTGAGCCCGGAAGATGGCGATGCCTTTGACATATTCCTGTTTGGCGGCATTCTTGGTAAGCATTGAAACCGAACCACTCACCGTGGTTGCCAAAGCTGTGTGTCTTGAGCTGACTCTTCTCGTAGGTGACGATCCACCCAGGGGTATGATAGTCCTTTGTTGAGATATCCATGCTTCTTGCTTCTTCTAACACCCTCTTATCTAGATCGCACTTCAGAACTGCGCAAGAAGGGCTATCACGGGCGTCGTTTGGGAGCCATTCAGATGACGACTGACACTGCCGTGCGTGTCACCAGAATTGTCGTCCAGGACAGGGGTACGCTTACAACATTGTGGGGAATTGCTGTTGTAAGATGCTGACCTTGCGCAGTGCCCGTTGACAAGATCCCATACATCGACCACCCGGATCTAAAGATCAATAAAAACGAAAGCACGCAGATGCCTTTCCGTTATGTAAAGGGTGAAGATGGACAGCCGATCATGCCTAAGGTCAGTGCCTAATGTCTTTCCATCATGCCGTGTTTCGTTGAGACCACGAGACTAATCTGATCTAACAGGGTATGATTGAACTAATCATCAAAGACTCAGAGAAGAGCCTCGATGATCTCTTATAGAGGCATATATTACCCGCCGAGTTGTACGCGACAAGAGTATGATTGAGCACTGGCAGCAGTGCAATGCATGTATACATGCGCCACTGTGGCACGCAGTCTTCGACGAGAGCTGAGACGTGCTGCTTCTGGAAATTCGATAGCATGTTGCGGTATTGAATGGGGAAACTGGTGCGATGCTGCGTGGGTTCCAGTTCCGGGTTGGGTATTGGCAGTGAAGAAATCGCCTTTGCGGCCAGAATCTTTACATCTGCCTACAGCACGTTGGACCGAGATTGAGGAGCGGAGAACAAGCAGTATGGCGACTTGTCTAGGATTGCTCTACCGCTAGATAGTGATCAAGCCACCTACCCGACGAGCGGAATTAAGCTGCAGATGCTTGTGACGGATAACCAAAGGCGACCGTTGAGGGCCCAGGACGCGTGGTTAAGCTCTTGCGATCTGCGCCCGCCCGCGTGTTTGAGGCCTCAGAAGGCTGCTGATACATGGTTGAGGCATGTCGTAACGCTCTAACGGTGTCAGAGCCAATGCGGAGTGCTACGGTGGGTCGAAGGAGTCGACTTCGAGACGCGGAGGTGCTCGCTGCCGGAATGAGCGCTAGAATCGTGATTGGGCCGCTCTTTCCCCGGTGGACGACGCTTGGCACAAGGGCAACGAGGCACCGAGCAACAACAGTCGAGCCAACGGATTAATGTTATATCGGATTTGGCGCGTCGTTCTTTGCTGTGTATTTCTCGAGTCGTCTCCTGTCCCACCCTGCGCTGTGATCGAGCCCTCTTGTGGAGCGCTTGTGTGCCTATCTTTACCAACACTGCCCCCCTTGTTCAGACCCCGAACTGGCCACTGGCCTCGTCAGCTGCCGCAAGAGCCACCTAATCCACACCTTTGAACTCCGATCCTCCACCACCTCAGCGCCTAGAGCCTGTTGTATATCTGATCAGGGCATCCCTTCGCTCCGCACGCACTCTTTCCGCTCCCTAGCTGTACCGTACACTTTTCTCAACAGCCGATGAGATAGCAACAGCGCCCCCGATCCTTTGAGGCCCTCAACCTTCAATCCCGGCCTCACCATGGCTCCCCCACAATCGTTCTCCCGATGGCGGACAATACTCGCAGGAGGCATACTGGCCTCATTGGCATGGCTGCCAGGCGTTGCCGCAGCAGAGAAGACGCAGGCGGATTATTTTATTCACAGTCTGCCGGGAGCGCCACAGCCGTTATTGAAGATGCATGCAGGGTAAGAACAGACCTGTGCAGAACTGTGGGCCAGGAACATTCAACTAACATGTTCGCGACAGACACATCGAAGTTGATGGACCATCCAACGGCAACCTCTTCTTCTGGCACTACCAAAACCGTCACATTGCCGATAGGCAACGGACCGTGCTATGGTTGAATGGCGGGCCCGGCTGTTCGTCCATGGACGGCGCATTGATGGAAGTCGGACCTTACAGAGTGAGAGAAGGTGGCAACCTCGAGTATAATAACGGCTCGTGGGATGAATTCGCGAACCTTCTCTTCGTGGATCAACCAGTGGGCACTGGATTCAGTTATGTCAACACTGACAGTTATCTCACCGATCTCAACCAGATGGCTGACCACATGATGGTCTTTCTGGAAAAGTGGTTTGCTCTCTTTCCCGAGTACGAGCACGACGATGTAAGTCTTATTCACTCTTTACATGCAACGGGGGACTGACGTAGCACAGTTGTACATCGCAGGCGAGTCGTATGCCGGACAACATATCCCATATATTGCCCGCGCAATTTTGAACAGAAACAAGGACAAGTCAAAGAAGCCTTGGGCACTTAAGGGTCTACTCATCGGAAACGGCTGGATGTCGCCTGTTGACCAATACCTAGCCTACATTCCTTTCGCATACCAGAATGGTCTTATGCAAGCAGATTCGGACATGGCCAAGCGCGTTGAAAACCAGCAAAGAATATGCATCAACAAGTTGAATGAAGGCGGTGTTGATCACGTTGACACGTCCGAGTGTGAGCAGATCATGGTTGCGATCCTTGAAGAAACAAAAGATAGGAAAGCCGATAGGATGAACCAGTGTCTCAACATGTACGATATCCGACTACGCGACGACTCTTCCTGTGGAATGAACTGGCCCCCGGATCTTTCCGATGTTACCCCTTATCTGCGCCGCCCGGATGTCATTCAAGCTCTCCATATTAATTCTGACAAGAAGACTGGTTGGCAAGAGTGCAACGGAGCTGTTTCTGGCCACTTCCGAGCCAAGAACAGCGAGCCATCCGTCAAATTCCTGCCTGAGCTTATCGAACAAGTTCCCACTCTGCTATTCTCTGGCGACAAGGACTTTATCTGCAACCACGTAGGAACGGAAGCCATGATTGAGAACTTGATCTGGAACGGCGGAAAAGGCTTCGAACTATCTCCTGGTGTCATGACCGCTAAGCAAGACTGGACCTTCGAAGGCGAAGCTGCTGGTACATGGCAAGAAGCCCGAAACCTTACCTATGTCGTCTTCTACAACTCTAGCCACATGGTTCCCTTTGATTACCCACGACGCACGCGCGACATGCTCGACCGTTTCATGGGCATTGACATTGGCGCCATTGGTGGTGATCCTTCGGATAGTCGTATTGATGGCGAGAAGGGACCGATGACCAGTGTTGGGGGCCATCCCAATTCGACCAAAGCTGAGGAAGACAAGACTAAAGAGCTCAAGGAGGCGGAGTGGAAAGCTTACTATCGATCTGGAGAGGTTGCACTTGTCGTCGTTGTCATTGTTGGAGGTCTATGGGCTTTCCTTGTCTGGCGAGCTAGAAGATCTGCAAGCAGTGGTTACAAGGGCGACGATGGCGATGAAGGGCGAGAGTCACTTCTTACAGGCATGGGCCTGGACAACTTCAGACGAAAAGAGCGAAGGCAGGACCTAGAGGCTGCAGACTTTGATGAGAGGGAACTTGATGATCTAGAGGACGGCCCGAAGCGTTCCGCAAATGGGTATTCGAACGTCAGGTCTGATGAAAAGGAGCGCCTACCCAATAATGATTCGTCGTTCAGCCTCGGAGTTGATAGTGATGACGAGGCCGAGGGGAGCGAACGAGGAAGGAGGAAGGAGAACTCTTGATCAATTTGTAACATTTGGAATGGCGCAATATATACCTATTGGAAAGGGTGGGCTGCTTTAGATACGGCAGTTTATGAGCATTGCAGGCGTCTTGTGGTATCGGAAAATATCTTCTCCTCTTGATGCAATGTATACGAATTTTTGCAACACTTGCAACACGTACAATCATTTGCTATAATGGCCCGTCGTTTGTTCCAGTCTGGTGCTGTTGAGCTGAATGAACGCTGCCGCGCACGTGATAGCGGGTCAATTGGTCAAAGCGTGGCGCGTCCTGGATGTTGGTCAGCCTTCCAAGGCGCGTCACTGTTAGCCACCGGGTAGCGACCTCACCCCAACGACGAACTGATGCTTCCATTCCGCTAACGATACGAAAATGCCTGCGTACGTCGAAATCGCTCCTAAAGTCTCCTGTTCTCAAATTATCAGCAATCATCTGACTTCAACCAATATAGGCCGGGCGACCAATACCATGGCGGAAACGTCAAGAACCCGTTCGAGGAACGCGTCGTCAATGGCTTCACAGCTCGAGAGATTGCGACCCTTCAATCTAGGTTGAATAAACAACTCGGCCCCGAATACATTTCGCAGAGACCCGGTAATGGAGGCGGCAGGGTGGCCTATTTGGAGGGGAATAAGGCGATAGCTCTTGCGAACGAGGTGTTTGGGTTCAATGGCTGGTCCAGCTCGCTCGGACAGGTTCAGATTGACTACGTATGCTGGCACGTGGGCTCTAGCGGAAATTATACTCACAATGACAGGTCGATGAGCATCAGGGTGGTAAGATCAGTTTAGGTCTGTCAATAGTAGTGAGGATCACACTGAAGGACGGCACATACCACGAGGCAAGTCGTTTCAATTGAAAACCGGGATGTAGAGGAGCTAACTTTTCCTCAGGATGTTGGGTATGGCTCAATAGAAAATGGGAAAAACAAAGCAATGTCATTCGAAAAGGCAAAGAAAGAAGCAGCAACAGACGGCTTGAAGCGCGCACTTCGAACGTTTGGAAACGTGCTCGGAAACTGCTTATACGATAAGGAATATCTCAAGAAAGTTCAAGCCATGAAGGTCAAACCTATCAAGTTCGAAGAAGTCAATCTTTACCGGCATCCCGACTTCGCACTACCAGCACAGGGAGGACCAGGACTTGTAAAGCCAGAGCCGCAAATGACGCCTATTCGTCCGAACCAGGTGTTGAGGACGCGTACAGAACATCTAGGCGAGTCATTTTCAGCTGACTTTGACGATGAATTCGACGGGAACCTCTTTGACGGAGTGGAGCTCAATGAGAGCACCCGCAACGAGCAGTCTTTCGAGACTTTGTCGGCACCAGATACCGCTGCGCCGAAACCCATTGAAAGTGCAAGACCAGCCGCAGCATCATCTGGCCGGACTTCACCCATTCGAAATTCGGCACCCCGACAGCCAAACCAGAGGGCGCAGCCTGTACCAACCGGGCGTGGCCAGGGAGGAAACCAGCAACAACAGAATCAAGCAAATGTTCGACCTATGCAGAATGGACCAAATCAACGACAACCTCAGACTCCTCTACAGCCAGCAATGCAACGACCAAATGGGCAACAGCAACAAGAAACTAAACAACCTGCAAATGCGCAGCAGCCACATGATCAAGCACGTCCGTTACCGCAGGCTCCAAATACGAACCCTGCGGCAAATCAACCGCCTAATGGCAGACCTCCTGTGGGATTCGTCACATCTCGTGCCGCTGAATTGTTGCAAGCTACCGATGCCCCAGCAACTCTTAATCACCTCCCAGCCTTCAACCCACACGCCGAGTCCCCTATACCAAAGGATCAACGAACCCCAGGCATTGATCACGCACGAAGCGTCCCCATAAAGCGCGACACCATCGGCGCACCGCCAGCCCCCCAACTACCAGCCCAACAAACCTCACGCCCGGGTTCAGTCGGTCCCCAAGCCGCAGGCTTCGGCCGCCCCACAAACTTTGTCAACCCGCACCACGACGCGAACCGCAGGATAGGCATGCCAGGCGCACCCAACTACGCCATGAGTCCTAGTGCGAATCGTGGCGCGTACAAGCCCCCGACCTTTGCTAATGGCGCGCAACACAACGGCGTCAAGAGAGAGAGGCCAGTGCTGCAGGACGTGAGTAACACGGGCGTGAGCGTGGAGGGCCCGGACGTCAAGAAGCAGAAGGTTGATGCGCCTGGGGCCGAGAACGCCGGGTCTGTGAGCACCTGATGACAGACTGGACTGTGAGGAAGTAAACACACTTTGTTTGGCGTACATGGGCGCGTAAAAGGCGTCTTTCTTGGGATCAATGGGTAGGGAAGGCAACATGGTGTTTTTTTTGGCGCTAGAAAATGGCTTGTTCTGGGCTGCTCCTCTGCTTGGGAGGATTATGGGTTACCTTGCACATGATTTGTATTTTGGTATTTCGGTTGATCGCCGGATATGTGAGCGTTCCTACTTAGGTAATTGGTTGGAGACAAGCAATTCATGAGCGCAACACACATCACACTGGTCTTATCTTCCCTCTTTTGCGTGGTCACTTAGGACATCAAAGTAATCGTCACAGGACATGGTGAAGAGAGGTGTGAAATAGTGCCGAAAAATTCCCATCATTTTATGCTATTCCATTCGAAAATGTTCCTACTAGTAGAAGTAGAACCCATGAGTGCATCCATTCCTTCCTTGCTCTCCATTGACGCCGAAAACCCGCCCAGACATTGAAAAGCGCTAATGCAGAAACCCGACAAATACAGTGATATCATCTTTCCATTCCCCCATGTCCCCCATTTGCTCGATCCACCAAAGCTAGACGTTTGAGCGAGCAGTCTTGCGCACAGTGCCGAGTATGGATCGCGGCAACTTTGGAGCTACGAACGTTGGACCTACGTTATTGTTTAGTCTTGCGGGGGAAATTACAACCAGAATCATTGTCCTCCATGAGCTTGATTCAAAAATCACCGCTTCTTCGTACCAGGTCTGGGCTTGCACTCGTCGCCAATGACGGGGTGCAGCTTGAGCTTGATGGGGTATGTGGGGCTGTTTGCGCTGAAGCCCTTGCTCCAGTCGTAGCTGACGGCGTAGGCAAAGATGTTGCCATCCTTGCTGAAGCCAGTTGCCACAATGGAACCACCGACCTCGGGATAGCCCTTGAGGCGGTGCTTGGCGTCCTTGTCCCAGAAGTGGAAGGTGCCGTCGCTGCCAGCAGTGCTGAAAGTGCCGTGTTGCGGGTGGAACGAGATGGCGTTGACGGAGAAGACCTTGGCAACGTCGCGGTTGGCCGTGTCTTGCTGGCGGTGGCACTTGAATGAGAAATTGAGACTGTTCATTTTGTTAATTACCTCTGCTGAGGCTTCCGAGAGATTAGGAAACACTTGCCTGACGTCCTTGTCCTCGACGTACTGGATGGCGCATCGTCCTTCGATGGATCCGACAGCGAAACCGCTTGCATCTGTGAAGCAGCTGACGACTCTAGTCTGCCACTTGAGGGGGCTCGTAATCGTCTTGTAGATCTTAGCTGGTTCATTCAAGTTGACAATGTGGATATGTCTGTCTGCCGTGGCAATGACAAGCAGCTGGTCCTTGATATCCATGCTGTATACACGCTCTTGGCACTGCAGAGTAGCGACGGGTTCCGCGCCCTGGAGATCCCAGAACTTGACAGTCTTGTCCCAGGAGCCCGTGGCGACGAAGTCCTTGCCGTTGGACTGGAACCAGCGGACGCACTTGACGGGTTCGCCATGGGCTTTGGCTTGCTGGGGCTGTGCCTGGCCGTTGGCGGGGGCGTTACGGAAGTCGACTATGTTCAATGCTCCGGTCGAGTCGCCGGCGGCCAAGCGTGTGCCGTCCTGCAGTTTGTTAGTAACTAGGTTGGGCGTATCAATGTCGAGAGGAGTGGTCTTACCTTTGACCATCCGAGACCGAAGACATGGCCCTGGCACTCGAAAAACCACTTTCCGTTCGCACCACTGCTGTTGACCTCATAGATGTAGACCTTCTTGTCCCAGCTTCCTACGGCAAGGAAGTCATTCGTAGGCGAGAACTGGAGCTCCGAAATGCTGTCGCCAGGAAGCTGGCTCTGCTGGACTTCGACATCTTTGCTGATGTCGCCAGTGGTTGAAGCGGCGGCCGCAGCAGGCTGACCGAAGAGAGCCATGGTTGATTGTTGTTTGCTACCTTGTGCGGGTGTAGCGAAGTAGTCAGGTGGAGCTTGCGCGAGCTGTGGTGGTGGAAGCTCGTATGTGAAGGGCGTGGGCCTTGGGTACGCGGCCGATGATGCGAAGATTGTGAGCGCGGGCGGCTCTCGAGGCGGAGTGGTGCAAGAGTTGAGGGGCGCGCAAACAAAGGTTGTCGCGTCAAGTCTTTAAGTCTGCCGCCTGGAGACTCGTAAAGAAAGCGCGGCAGTCCAAAGCTTCCCAGGCACCCTTGCAGGCACCAGCCTGTTCTCCGCCTAGCGCTGCCTAGTCGGCGTTACGATTCTCCGGCCCGCCAGGAACCTTTAGATTTTTCTCAGCGCCCCGGCTTTCTCTCCTCCAACGTTCCTCGCTCAAAGAATCGCAACGAAGCACGCACACAGAGTATCCATCGGATATCTCTCCATCACCGCTTTGGGAGAAAGTCCCCGGACATCGGTCTTTACGACCGCACTTTCAGCAACGAACCGCCATAGAAGCGCGGCTTCCGTACCCTCAGGCCCTGCTTACCTCTCTTCCGTCTGGACTCTTTCCCCTCACTTTCCCGAAGCTGCAGGTGGAGGGGCTGACGCTTGGGCGATGATATGAGTCCGTTGGCTACCTTGCTTGTGTTGCTAAGGGGATGTTGAGGCTAAGAGGAGGAGGAGAGCTACCAGCCAGCAGTGCCGGTACGGGAGGTCTTCTCGTCCAGTTTATGGTTATGCGATTGCCTGCAGGCACTCCGGTCAACGGGTTGCTCTGCAGGTAACTCAATGGGGCTTATTCTTGATGCGAGGAACGTTCACTTCACACCCTTTTCGGATCTGCCGGTAGGCGTTTGTTAGGTACGATCGCTTCGATCGTATTTACAGTCGGGCTACTTATGCTTGGTCGAACAAGCCAGATTCTTCCCGCCATCAACGGTCTACATGATGAGTACCATAGAAATAGAGTCAAGCACTGAGGCTGTCTGAATCCCAAAGGGTAGGATGGCCTTTGCTGAATTTTCTACGACGGTATCTGAAAGACCTTATGGCTTAGATAGTTTTGTATTCTGCAATCAGTAGAATAGGAGCAGGGAGTTCTTTTGAAATCTTCCATTTCCTAGTGGAAGTGCGAAAAGACCTTTCTCGGCTCGAGAGAAGGAACGCTTTGGTGTGTATAGTGTCTATTGTATGGTATCATGCTGTTGATGCTCATCATCGTGTCCTATTACCTCGATCGCACTCTGCTCATGGTACTAGCTGCCTCTTCACCACTATGCCTCACGTCCCACAATAAATTCCTTTACCTCCTGATAGGCCTTCTCCAGGTCATCATTTACCACAATCTTATCATGAGGCGCGTCTCCACTGTTGGCGAAGTCCATTTCCACCTTGGCCTGGTTGAGACGTTTAAGGATGGCCTCTTCTTGGTCCGTTGCGCGGCTTCGTAATCGCTGTTCCAGAATGTCCATTGATGGAGGGGAGAGGAACAGAAATCGCGGGCGTGGGAACGTAGGGTGGTTTGCAACTTGCTTCACGCCCTGTGCATACGTTAGTCCAACTGCTAGCCATCCAGATTAAGACGGTGAACTTGCCTCCATCTCGATATCCAACACGCAGATTCTCCCCTTCTCTGCAATGTCGTTCACGGCTTTGATGCTAGTGCCATAGTGGTTGCTTCCAAACTGTGCATGTTCCACGAAGCCCTTCTTGTCCACCAAGTCCAGAAACTCTTCCTTAGTCACGAAGTTGTACTCGACGCCGTCCTTCTCGCTCCCTCGAGGTCCCCGGGTAGTGTGGGAGACGCTGAAGCCAAATTTGTCGGGGAACTCTTCGAACAGGCGCTTCAAGATTGTGGATTTGCCAGCACCGCTTGGGCCGGAAATGACAATTGGGGTGTGGGACTCGAGGACTTTGGTGTCGGGCTTTGCGGGGTCGGTGGGAGCCATTTTCAAGGTTGTCGTTCCGAAGGGGTGGGAGAATTGAGGGAAGTTGGTTCTGCTTCGTGGGGTGGGACGAGATATAGGACGGTGACGCGCTTGCTGGTGACTCAGACGCAGACTTGGAGCTCTACGGAAGGCAAACCTCTGTGACTCTTTCACAAAACCTCTAGACAAGACCACAGAGCTTTTCTGGAGTGTCAATGGCATCGGGACGACATTGCCCAAGAGACGGGCCGCCGTGCGGTGTGATTGGCGGTGAAGCTAGGGTCCTCGGTGCGTGTTTGGCGCATTTGCAGTGCGGGGCTCAAAGTGGCATGGCGGGACCGGTGACATCGCGTTTTCGTGTTTGGACTCTGACCTCATCAGTCACTTTTGCCCAAGATTTACTTCTCACGCTGCAAATCTGATGATACAATAGTCGAGTAGTCTACGGGCTTCGTAGTGCATACAATGGTATACTTCTTGCTCCCCTCGTCCTCTAATTCACTCTCCCGTTCTAACAGACAACTGCAGTCGAAGCAGTACCTTACCCTCCACACAGTCGAATCGGCCCATCCAAAAGCCAGCGACATCTTTGCCGTGGCCCCAACGCGAACACAGCTTCTCTCTGCTTCAGGCTCCAGCAGCATCAATGTCTACGACACCACGCAACCAGAATTCCCAGTGATACAGACCCTCGACAAAGCTCACCCACTCGGCATACATCACCTCGTCACTGCGCGAGAGGAAACCGCCCGGCGAGCTGCAAGCGCCGGGTTCGAGGGAAAAGTCAAGATATGGAGTCAAGGCGAGGACGGCGCATGGAGTCTAGATGGAGAGATCGTTGGTGGGTACGCCTTGCGCTTTCTTACTCGCAACTATGGCATCTCCTCCTATTCAGACTCCCGAAACTGACGCTTTGACAGACGGCAACAAGCCGGGCGAGATCTGGGCCATTGCTATCAGCGCAGATGGGCAGTACCTCGCGGGTAGCAGCATCACGGGCAAAATCAACGTCTGGAGCCTGAGCAAAGCTGACGGCATGCCCAAGATCAGAGAGTACGAGACGAAAGGGAGTTTTGGTCTCAGCGTGGATTTGGTACGTCTGCCTTGACTCCCAGCGTTTACCTCAACTAACGATTCATTAGAGCCGCAACGGAAGCTTCACCGCATCAGGGCACGAGAATGGGTCAATCTACGTCTTCAACAACGAAAGCGGCCGTCTCGTGCACTCATTAGCTGGGCTCGTCCACCCTGTTCGCAGTGTGTCGTTCTCGCCAGAGTCGAAACTACTCGCAGCAGGCGGCGACGCAAGGATCATCGCACTGTACGACGTCAATTCCGGCGAGCAAGTTGCGAACTTTACAGGCCACGGAGGCTGGGTACTCAGTCTTGACTGGAGTGACACGGGCGAGTATCTCCTGTCAGGGTAAGTGGTGACCACATGCACATGCACAGAAACGTAACACTTGACCACCTTACTGACGTACTCGAAAACAGATCTCACGATTCAAAAGCAAAAGTCTGGCGTGTCGAAACTAGGACATGCGTCGCCACACACTCCCACGGCGACAAGCCTCTGTGGACCGCCAAATGGCTTCCCAAAATCCCAGCGAAAAGCGAAATGTTTGCCCTCGCTGGGAGCACAAACTCAATTAGCTTCTACCGCGAGGCTGCTGGTTGAGCGTCACGGACTACAAGAACCTACGCGACTATCTGAAGTGCTGTAACGCACGCACTGTATGTGTCGAGCTTGGGCGGCCGAAACAGTCCATGAGCTTGCGGGATTCTGGGGTAATTGCATGATAGAATAGGGCTTTCCCTTGAAATGACGACGCAAATGGAATCAAAAGTAGCCGGCAAGCTGATTGTCTACACCGAAATGATGGAAGGCAAAATTTCGAGATTCGTCGTCTCAATCCTATTGAGCTTTCGATCTCGCTCTCGCTAGTCAGAATCATAATCAATTAATCACTATTTCTTTGGTGTGCGTGTACTACATGTAATGGGGCGCTCTGGACACAGATGTATTTTTCTGTACGCAACTGTCTCCCTTGCTTTACTTACGCAGATCTTCTGGAATGCGCATATATGGCTCACTAACAGTCCCCTCGGGGATTCCCTTCTTGGCATTTAAAATACAATTCTGGAGCGGTTAGCAGAGACGGGCGAGATTGAGGGCACTGTGCATGCATAGAGCTCTAGCCGACAACAAGAGAAATGAAAGGCAGTCAGTCCTGCACGAAACGCGACATTCGCTCTTCTCGCCGGTAACGTCTCTTCACGTAGATCCGCTCCTGTCGCGCTTGGAATCACCAGGTCTTAAGAAACGGATCCTGGAATATGTGTTTCAACAGAGCGACATGGCCTTTGCAGTCAGTTGCCCATCACGTCTACGTTAGTGTATCTGATCGAGCTCGTTGCCGCACTGAGTCCGTGTATTACTCTATTGGCGGTCTCTCGCTCAGGTTCATATACTGGGTAAGTAAATAGCTGTCCGTGTATTCCGTCTCTTGCGTCAACAAAATATCCTGTCTATTCATGCGCTCCAAATTCTTCGCTCGCTACGACTCCAGGGGGAGTCCCTTCGTTATGTAACCTCGTTCTTGAGGTTGGATGTCTGGTCTGCAGATGGATTTGTGGGGAGATCTAATGCTGGGTCTTGAGATTGGTCTGATGCTGGATCTGGACGTTGGTCTGAATCTGGATTTGCGTGGAGATCTAGTGCTGGTTCTGGACTTTGGTCTGAAATTGGGCCTGATGGTTGACCCTCTTTGGCCTCTTTGTTCACACTTGATTGAATGTCTGATGCGACGTCGTCGCTCTTCTTGACCGACGCGAAGTCCTTAGTGTCGACCGAAACCCCGACTTCAGGCGCTGGATCCTTCAAATCCCTAGTATCCGGTATCTTAGCTTCAGCTTTCTTATTGAACAGCGCAGCACCTTCTCCTCCTATACTGTTCAAAACGTCCCCCTTCTTCTTACGGTTGTCCCTATCGGCGCCCTTGGTTTTCTCACGAAGTCCTTGCTCTTGCAATTGTGGCCTTTTGACAATGACCTCTTCCTTCACAAGGAGGTTCTCCAGAGCCTTGAAATTGATAGGCTTTGTCATGAAATGATCTATGCCAGAGTTCCAAGCCTCTAGCTTGGCGCTGGGGGATGCCAGCCCTGTCAACGCGATGATGAGACAACGTGGCAGGTTATTGCTTTTTTCGTATTGGCGGATTTGCGCAGTGGCGCTCATACCGTCTAAAACGGGCATGGACATGTCTGTAGACTGTTAGTGATGTTCTAACACTAGTGGGTGGAGGGGTAAATCAAGCTTTGCAGTGCAAATTGTGTTTCTAGGGGGGCTGGAGGATTAATTACCCATCAAGATGGCACTGAATTGATGTGGACTCCTTTGATACATATGTAGTGCCTCGAGTCCATTCTCAGCTTGTTCATACTGAAGACTGTTCTTTACCATAAAGGCAACAAGGATCTGTAGAGATTAACTGCTGAACACTTGAGCATAGTAAGAACTTACTCTACGATTGATTGGATTATCATCCGTTATTAGAATCTTCGACGAAATTGTGTCGTCAATACTGATTGTAGGCATACGTTCAGCAGTCGAGGCAAATGAAAGGCCAGCTATTGAGGCGGGCGGGGAAGAACCCATACTAGGTCTGGTAGAAGCCTTAGTCGTTGACAAACGAGGCGCCCGAGGGTTGTTCGTGGAAGAGGAAAAATTAGCCACCGAGAGCGAGTCGAACCTGGAAGAAGACAAGTGTGATGGGAGGAGCTCCACAGGGTGGGCGCGTGGCGATGTCGCTGCTGAAGGCCAATGTTCAATATTCTCAGCTGGATGCTCGAAACGGTTGAGGCAACTATCGAGAATGAAGGCCAGTTTGTAAGGACCAGCTGGCTGCGAGCAGATTTCCACAACTGATTCCTTGTTGACCACCCGCGCGTCAGATCGTAAAGTGGCCGCTTCCATGGCGTCCATTGCGATGAACATTGTGACAGGCGCCGGCTTGTTGTTGATTCTCGACCGACGAATGCTTGCGAGATAAGTAAAGGAGGGTTCCGGCAGTATGACAATTTCCGCATCGTGGCCGGTCCATTCTTTTGTTTGAATCACCTCCATGTGGAGCTGATGCTCCAAGCATTTAACAAGAGCAGTGGTAAAACGTGATCGTCCCTCGGCAATGCGTGAACTTTGTGAATCTTCGCTCGATGGTACTTCTTCTGGATGCAAGATGCACACCCGCCGACCCTTCAATCGCGGTAATGTGGTAAGAAACTGGGCGCGTTGGGGTGATTCATCCTGGACCTTCTCCGGCCTAGGAACTGAGAGCTTAACAGTGAGTCTCGTCCCGACCGAAGGCTCGCTGCTCGCTTCGATCTTCCCGCCACTGACGTCGATGATCTGTCGGACAATGCTTAAGCCCAGGCCGGTCCCCATGGAATGAGGGTTCTCTTGTGAAAATGGTTGAAAAGCACCGTTTGCCAAAAAAGCGGGGCTCATCCCGGATCCAGTATCGCTGACAGTAAGTGTTATTGCGGAAGGCGCAGAAGTATTCACTGGGGGAGTTTTGGCACGCAGAGAAACGTGAATATAGCCCGATGTCGTATACTTCATCGCGTTACCAAATAGATCTGTTGTATATTGTTAATGAAACGACTTCTGATGGCTATAGGCCTGTTAATCTGGACTCACTCATAACAATCCTCCTCCATGAGCCCGCCGGGAAACTGAAAATCCAATCCTCCGCGAAATCTACATCTAATATAATGTAGCAGGCTTTCCTTTTGGGGAAGAACTCTGGAATTTCTACTGACGGTGTTACAGGTGGATCTATCATGGCAGTCGCGTTCGGAATGAACGAGGATCCAGCGAAAACCGCTTCAATCACTTCTTCGGTAGCAAGTCCAAAATCGAAAGCGGGGTCTTGTACTCTTGTAATCTTCAGTGGTTTTGAGGATAGGCGGATAGTATTCGAATTCTTTAGTCGTCGAGAAGCGACAGCCTTCCGAGGTTCACTGATCTTCGCATAGTCCATGACATGATTTATGGTATCGAGTAGAGTCGTTCCACACGCAGTCAAAGAGTTTAGCATGCTGATCTGAAAAGAATCAAGAGAAGTATCCTTGAAAAATTCTAATGTACCAAGAATTCCATGCTGGGGGTCATCAGTGGCCGAAGATTATAATGCGGTGGGAGACAAACCAAAGGAGAACGAAGTTCGTGAGATATTGAAGCCACAAACGTGGTTTTTACCTGTGGGAGATTAAGAGTCGGTATCATTAAGATTGTATGCATGAGAGAGAAGAGGACTGGTTCGAAGAATGGGGTCAACTAGCACACGTAGTGGAAAGAGGCACTTTGGCCTTTACACCACAATCAAAACTAAAACGAGAAGAGATCTGAAAAAACTTACCTTATCAGAAGCTATTGCGTCCAGCCTAGACAATTCTCGCATGATTGAGTGACTAAAGATCTTGAAGTACGTAAGATCCACTGACGGTGAGAGGAGTCGAGAGAGATTATTGCTCCAACATAGACAGCCAGCAAACCACCTAGACCTCTCGTAGTCCCAAAAAGGTATGAAAGCAACACTACGTGCGTTTGGAAACATAGCTCTGATCGCAGTTGATCCTCTCCCTGACTTGGCACCGCGGGTTCGTTTTCGATCCAATTCTGATTGTGAAGTCTCGGAGCGTTCGGAATTCGTATCGCTGGGGCTTTGGCCAGACGTTTCTTCTGTGGACGAAACTGAATGACCTTCAGCGTCAAAGTTGAAAATTCTGCCATCGGGATATTCCCGGAGAAGTCGGGCCAGATCAATCTCAAGTAATGTACCGTGGTCTGATGTTGAGCTCTCAGAAGTAGCGGCCCCAAGAATCTGACACATCTTGGAAGAAGAAGATGTCAATTGATGTCCCATTCTGGAACCGTCACTGCCACGAGAACTGCCTTCATCGCTCGAGGATTCTTTGGAATTGTATGGTTCAGATGAGGGTTCAGTACCTGTGCCTGAGTCACCCGAGGCACGACGCTGTCCCTTTGCTACGACGGAGGCATCAAAAATTAGCGCCCCATCCAAATCACTGGAAGCCATCAGAACATTGGCAGCGCGCGAGAACATTGCTTTTGAGTTGGATGGCAGAATACTGTCTTGTAATGTTCTGATTGACCGATGCCGTGCGGATTTGGCTCGACTTGTCTCTGTAGATACGGAAGAAGCGCTATGGGGTAATTCGACAAGTGGTCCGTGTATCTTGGGCACGGAATTGATGTGACCAAGCTTGCCAGGCTCTTGTGCGGATACATAAGCACTGTCTACGGATGACGATGTGCCCGACGAGAGGTCTGGACATGCTGTCGACGGTGAAGTGCTGTGGCCAAGCGAGGAGTCAGAGGGGTTCAAAGTGCTAGCTCCTTCCGCGAAAGATCTCAGTCCTCTGGTGAAAAGTTCGCCCCGTTGATACTCGTCTTTGACTGTATACGTATGCAAGTAATTAACCACAGTAGACGAGAGATCGCGGAAGAGGGCTGATTGATCTTTTGAAAGACCATCCCAGGATTTGCTGTCGAAAATAGAAAGAGCGCCGACGATGGTCCCACTGGGGCTGAACAGAGGGGTACTGGCATAGAAGCGCATATCGGGGTTGCGAAGGGCATCTTTGCGACGAGTGAAAATGTCACTCTCTGCAAGATCGTTGATGAACAAAATGGGGTTCTCGTCTGCGACTTGATCGAGGTCCAAGACTTGATCGCACCAACCCCACGATCTCGGAATGCTCACATTGCCGTACCAGAGGTCGAGCGAGGTGCTGGGAGATGCATTGGGGCGAAGAGATTGATGGCCAGTTGCTTCAGCTAAAACATGCTGGCGCTGCCCGTCAAAGAGGGATAGGATACATCGTTGGGCGCCAAGACGGATTGCCGTAAGTTGACATAATGCCGTGAGAGTTGAGTCGAGACTGGGGCGAGGGGTGCGATGGACTCGGGAGCGAGCATCGAGATGGGGAATCTCACGAAACGCGGCACCGTAGAGCAGGTGCACATCACGCTCCCTCTTTGCGTCCTTGCGGGCCTGGGAAGCATCGTCCGCAAAGGGTGGTGGATGCATAGCGGTGGGGAGGAGTGCAGGACTGTCGCAGATTGGCGACTGCGGGGCATCGAGATCGCGGTTGAGCACAGCGCGTCAGATAGCGTGGCCCATAATTGAGACTGATCGGATTGGGCAGGCTGGGTTTTGCTTGGAGGCCTGGACTCGAGCAGACTGCGTGCAAGAAGCCACCACGGTGCAGCGCCGATGAAGGTTGTGGCGGTGAAGTTGCGAAGACGGTGCCGCTCGGCAACTGTGGTTAGGCGGCCTACATGCGCATTGAGCAGCCATGGAATTATTGCCTTTCCCATTGCCAATGTGGTCATACGTCATAGATAACATCTTTCGCTCGGCTGACTGACCTCCTGCTCCACGCCAACGTCGCCGGACCTGGTCAAGTCAGTGGCGTCAGGCAATGATGCAACGAACATCCATGTCAAGCGATCTTTTTGTTGATGCTACTACTAGTATTTGACTTTTCTTGCGACGCCGCCTCAGTTCGTCATAATCGCGGCTCTCTCAGCTTTCCAGCAATCACCTTGTGGACGCTCTCGACAGGCATCTCTGCAATCGACTTTCCCGTCCAATACGAGTCTTGCTCAATGCCTTGATAAATCATGGCCTCGGTGCCCAGAATCACTTGCCATCCTGCCTGCTCGCCCAACTTCACAATCTGAGTTCTTGGCGAAGGGTGATAGCACATTTCCAGCAACGCCCCCTTGTGTGACTTTTGCAAGAAGCACCCTAGCACTTTCCTTGCTTCCACTTCTGCTGGCGATTGAGGTGGGAAGTCTGGAACACACGTCACAATAGCGCCCACGCCCTCCAGTTGCTCTGCCTGCTCCACGGTCGACACATCGATCAAGCCCTCGCCGTAGCCTTTGCTCGTGCATTCGTCTATAACGACTTGGACTTCTTGCCGATCACGATTCACCAAGTATATCTTGGTTACCTGCATCCACTTTCTCAAAGCGTATACTGCACTCCGAGCCGCCCCTCCGCCTCCAACCACCAATGCTGGACGTCCGTGGTAGCATGACTGGGCGTCTTTGACATTGTATACAAAGGAATCTCTTACTCCGATGACATCGGTATTCGTGCCCATATATCTTCGCTCTCCGGTTCTAGGATCCTGTCGTATGAATAGAGTGTTGACGGCTCCTACTGTGCGACCTTCAGGGGTAAGTTCATCCAGATGTTCCAGAATAGCGACCTTGTGAGGCATGGTAACAGACGCGCCTGATGAGGGTTAGCAAACAAGTTCTTCTGTATGCTTGGACGCTGGGACTAACACATACCATAGAACTTTGGATCTTTTATCAATTTCAAGAATGCGCCCATGTCGGTGGAATCCAAGGGTATCTGGGACCATTTGAGACCAAGTCCATCGTACACAGTTTGGTGTAACAACGGCGACATGGAGTGTGCGATTGGGTGGCCGAAAAGGTATCCAACTCGATCAAGATGGGAAGTCTGGGGCATTATGGGGCTTGCTTGAGCTTCCATCGTACTGGTTGTGGGCTGATGCATGTGGGCTGATGCACGTCGCAAATCTGGAGAGGAAAGTGGAACGATTGATTGTTAAAAACCTGGGGAACTGGATCGATAATCCCCCAAACTCCACATCTAGTCCATTCGGAGCGTCTGTTTCTAGATTCATGTCACGTGGTCGTTGAGTGCTTGGGATGCTGGGGTCAACGACTCGTGGGCTGCCTTTTCCAGCCAAAACGCAGCGAATTTTCCCAGAAATCTTCTTCCGAGCGGATGAAAGAAATTCACCCGACATCGGGAATGCCCTTCACGCGGCCGCTATGACCTCGCGTATAAGACCTTTTCCTCGACCCCCTGCCGAGATGGACCCGCGGCCAATCAGCGCGCTGATGATCCGTCGTCGCCACCTGGATTATCCTCCGACGAACCACCCCAGGACGCTCTCCACGCCAGTTACAGGCGTGCCAACCCCAGATAGCGCAGAGATGCGGAGTGCATGCCTCGTGCCCAGACTGTTTCCGGATTTATGTTCAATATTGTTCGTCCAGATCTGGGGTCCACTCCTGCACCGGGGAATGCCGGTTCCTGAGTGGCTAGTTTTTTCCACATGGTCGACCAGTGCACCAGATTCCGGGGTAGACGCGAGCAAGGTCTCATCCGCCATCCAGGTATAAGATATCGTACCATCCCCATCGATCCTTCACTCCATCCAACTCCACACTTTGTGACATCATCTCGAGGGTTCACTCTCCACTGACCCAGCAACCCGGAAGAGGACACTATCACTATCATGGGTATCCTCGCATTGATCGAAGATCGGCCAACGCCAAAGGCCGTCTACAATTGGCGTGTTTACACTGCTGCCATTGTAGCTTCATGGGCGTCCTGCATGGTAGGTCTTGATAGTTCTCAGAGCCTTTTCTGAAACCCTCGTCTCCCCTGAATGACCCCAAGCTGACTTTTCGTCCCCCAGATCGGCTATGACTCGGCCTTCATTGGAACCACTTTGGCTCTTCCTTCGTTTGTCGAGGAGTTTGAGTTCGCCAAGCTGAGTGCTAACGCCCTCGCGCTGAAAAAGGCCAACATTGTCTCTGTTTACCAGGCCGGAGCCTTCTTTGGATCCTTCGGTGCCTATGCCTCCAGCCACTTCCTTGGCCGCAGGAAGTCTCTCTTGATTTGGGTTCTGGTATTTATTTTGGGTGCCGGAATGATGCTTGGCGCAAACCGCGAGAGAGGACTGGGCCTGATCATCGGAGGACGTGTTCTTGCTGGATTGGGTGTCGGTGCTGCATCAAACGTAAGCGCCCGTGAATCACTATAGAAGAACGTCGAACTGACACGATCAGATGGTTCCCATCTACATCTCAGAGCTTTCCCCACCCGCTGTTCGAGGACGATTGGTTGGCATCTATGAAATGGGCTGGCAGATCGGTGGCCTGGTCGGTTTCTGGATCAACTACGGTCTTCAGGAGACCATGCCCAAGTCTCACAAGCAGTGGATCATTCCGTTCGCGGTTCAACTTATTCCCGCTGGATGCCTTCTTATTGGTGCGCTCTGGTTGAAGGAGTCCCCAAGATGGTTGTTCATGAACGGACAGCGCGAAAAAGCAATCGAGAACTTGTGCTGGATCCGAAAGCTTGAAGCAAACGACCCATATATCTTGGAAGAAATTGCTGCTATTGACGCACAGCTCGAGCACGATCGCCTTCACATTGGCCCCGGTTTCTGGAGCCCCTTCAAGGCGCTGAAAGACCGAACGGTTCAATGGAGATTCTTCCTTGGTGGCATGCTCTTTTTGTGGCAGAACGGCTCTGGAATCAACGCTATCAACTACTACTCACCCACTGTCTTCAAGAGCATCGGCATCACTGGCACTTCGACAGGCTTCTTGACCACTGGTGTCTTTGGCGTCGTCAAGACCGTCGTCACTTTCATCTGGCTGCTCTGGCTCATTGACCACCTCGGTCGCACCAAATTGCTCATGATCGGCGCAACGGGTGGCAGTCTCTGTATGTGGTTCATTGGCGCCTACATCAAGATCTCCAATCCTTCTGGCAAGGCGGCCGACCCCAATGCCAAGCTCACTTCGGGAGGAATTGCGGCCATCTTCTTCTTCTATCTGTGGACTGCCTTCTACACCCCCTCCTGGAACGGAACCCCATGGGTCATCAACAGTGAAATGTTCTCCGTGAACACCCGTTCCCTCGGCCAGGCGTCCGCAGCCGCAAATAACTGGTTCTGGAATTTTATCATTTCGCGCTTTACACCTCAAATGTTCCTCAAGATGGGATACGGAGTGTATTTCTTCTTCGCCACGCTTATGATTATCTCCGTGCCCTTTGTCTACTTCTTGGTTCCCGAGACCAAGGGTATCCCGCTTGAGAGAATGGACGAGCTGTTCGAGATCAAGCCTACCTATAAGGCGCATGGTGTTATGGTTCAGAGGCTGCAGGATCAGTCGGACGAGATCCGCCACGTTTTTGTGGAGAAGAGCAAGCACGAGGAGGTTGAGACTGTGTAAAGGTAGCACTATTAGGAAGTTGAATGAGGTTGAATAAGGATGATGTATTAGATGTATGCGATAGACATCGACAATGGCATTGGCAAGAGCCTTGCCACTATGGAAATACTTGATTGTTCAAAACTTTGTGTTCCATTTGTGACGTGACCATCTCGTCTGATATACTTCACCCTCCAATCTCTGAAGTACATTTCCGTCCAAATGGGAAGCGAATCTGCTAGAGACAGCGGTGTCACGAGGCTTCCAGCATGTGACCCGAGCTACTCGACGTGCAGACTTTTGGCTTGATTTTGCATACTCCAGTTGACCATGCCTCACCAATGAGTTGGCTTAAGAGGGCCGTGACTGTTTCTGATTGGTCCGGCATGAGTCCCACTGGTGTTCTACGGAAACTCCAAACCTGCCTGTTTGGGAAGGTTCACCGGCATTTTAGCGCGGTGGACATCCAGATTTGTCCACACCTCGTTCCACCTCAAATCAAGCTTTGAACCTTAAACCTTGAATTCACGTGCACTTGAACTTAATCATCGGGCTCGAGCATCGCCAAAACATCCCCGGCTGTCTTTTACTTGCATTCCCGACCATGGCAAAAGCCAAACGCATGAGCGACATGTTCGCATCTTCGACAGAGCAACCAGCCGACACCACAATGGCGACCGCCACACCGCCATACTCAAGCGAAGGCCCAACTCTGCCTACCCTAGAGTCCTCCCTGAAGCAAAAAGCCGCATCACCCAGCGCGAAAGGATCGCGACCCGCCAAGACCAGCAATGCACCTGACCAGGCCGCATCCCCAAAGCAAACACCCTCCCAACCTCAACACACCGTCCATCCCTCCCTCTACAAACCCTGGACCCTACTACCCCCGGACCTTCTACAGCTCCTCTCAGCCCAAGCCCGCCTGCGCCCCGCGCAAAATGTCATCCCCATCGTCTTCACCCGGAACCAGAACGTCAAAACGGGTATCAACCGACTGAAAACGTATCTTGGCGCGTACAGGGACCCCAAAAGCACGATTGGCATGCCCGATGCACTGATGCAAGACGATTTTTTCATCGCCATCTCGGCGCAGGGTGAAGGTACGATCAAGCTCGTTAGCATTGTGGACTTGGTGCGGCGGGTTGTCGCGACCAGCGATGGTGGAATCGAGAGGGAAGTGGAGAAATGGTACATGTACACTGTCCTCACGCACGTGGAAGTCGAGCCGAAGGCCAAGAGTGCGGGAAAGGCGGGGAACGAGGACGATGAAGAGGGCGGTGTAGGTGGGGATGTGGAGGCGCAAGACGTTGATGAAGAGGAGGCGTTTGAGCCGATGGATGTCGATGGGCTGGAGAAGAGGAGTGGGAGGGCTGAGCGATCAGTATCAGGGGTCAAGAAGCGGAAGGTTCCTGTGTTGACGGTGTGGATGACGAGGAAGAGCGTCGCGGCTTTGAAGAATGCGTTTGGCGAGCAGGTGTTTAGTGTGCTGCCGTTGGCGGTGAAGGAGGCGTAGTGTGTTATGATGAAGAACTGTGTCCTTGTGTATTTTTATCCTCCACGTCTAGGACTGCTTAGCATCATAATCGACACCATTGAATGAACATCGTAAGATGCACCTTACGTGGACCTATAAGCGCGATTTCAAGACGATTCACAACTATTTTTTCTTCATTGCTACACCATCTTTGCGAGTTTAGTAGGTGCTGCCGAGCCGACTCTCTATCTTACTTCGGTGAACGAAACCTTAATCTCGCAAGATGCAGTCGGATATGGGATGCTCGTGCGGCATGCGAGATTCTGTAGACGACGATAGACACCATTCCGTCTAAGAATCTCGGAGGCAGATGAGAATGATATGGCAGGCGGTCGTTAAACATAATTCAGCATCATCCCGCTCGAAGCGAGGCAAGGAACCAAACCGGAAACCCTTCTTAGACTGAATTCGAGAGCTTAAGCAGTCAAAACTGGATCAATGTTTCACTGGATTTCTTGTTTCGTGTTTCGCTTCCTCGACGGAGATGCTGTACAGGTCAAACTACCGCTGCCGCTGCTTAGACTCGACGAATATAAAAATCCTCTCTGTCTTGTGGAAATAGTGCTGGTGAGCTTCGCGCGATATTGACACTAAATAATATCAATTTCGTTAATTACTTAGTTATCGCCCATTCCCAACATTCTCTTACAGTTGGCTTGCTTAATTTCTCAGGTCTCTGGTATTGTCTCATTGATACCAGCCTACAACATTATCTCGATATTATAGTACAGTCAACAGATAGAAAAGCTACTTCGCTCCAAGCCGACACTTTTTATCTGAGAGCAAGATTTCGTCACTGTTTGTCATACATGTTCTTTCCTTGCTACCTCTCGGCCGCCTACTATGCCAGATATGTGCAGAATACTTACACATACCATTAGTTACTCCTAAATGCCATGTGTTTGTCTCCGGTTCTTCGGAACAGACTCGCCGTAGAAAAGCAACAGCCACTGTCTTGTAGATCAGTAGCGCTAAACGTAATTCTTTACCCAATTAGACGGGAACAGGGCAGAAGGAAGTGTAGAATCTAAGCAAACCAAAGCCTCGCCTAAGACGGTATCACATGCTAAGCTCTTGAGATACACGGTATTTCGACTCCAGATAGATTGTCTGATACAATATCTACTTATAGTTTTCCAAGCACGTCCAGCATCTCGAACTCTTTCGCAAAGTGATTTACACCTACAAATGAGATACTTTTCCAATGCGCGGACTTACCAAGGACATCTTCATGGCCTCGGTTGCTGTCTGGTCAAGTTTATCATTGCGGGGAAGCAACCACGTGCCTCTAAGTAGCACCACTGATAGAGTTCAGTACAAGAAGGTCATTAGCCCTTGCTCCCTGATCTTCTTATTATCAACGATTTTGGTACTTTGTAGATGGTGTTGCGACTACACATAGCATACCTACCACATATGCGCCGTTCATTTCGCCCCAGTCGTCTGCCGCCCACCCCATCCACACTATTGATGCGGAATTACCCAATAAAGCCTGAGCGCGCGGTCAGGCTCAGGGCTGAAATATAGGGCGAGATTCCGCTGTCTACACAGTCTACTACGTAGTATAGCGCAGAGTCTCCAGCCTTGAGTGCCTAGACCCCGAATCCACTCTGCGTGCTAATCCTTTCCAGAATTCGATACTGTGCTCCCAATTGCTAGCTGCATTTCGGAGATGCACGATCTCGCCCGAGACTCTCGCGACGTTGGTGACAGACAGTGCTTGGTGTTGCGATAGAGACCAGGATTGATTTGGGGACAGCGTGAGACCGTCCAGCGCTCGATAGCTGTGACATGGTGATCCTGGAGGCTGGGAGCCCCCTGCCGGAAAATAGATCTCTGGCGAGATCACGTCATCTTCGAAGTGGAGGCACAGGAGGAATGGGATGCTGGTTCAGAAAGGGGTGGGACTGATGATTCATCAGCTACAGTGACGGGCTTTCCCTGAGCAGTTGTCTAGCCGAAGTTGCAACTGGCGCCCATGACTTGAATCTGCAAAGCACAAGGTTTCAGAGCGTAATTATTGGTGAGTAAGAAGGTCACAGGCTTCGTGGAATGGATTGTGGAAATGTTCAAAGTCTATTTTCTATGTGTATGCAAGTACGGCCCCTATTTACGGCTTGATCTTGAACCACTGGCCAAAAGCACCAGAAGGATCGAACTTCTTCTTCAGTGTCTTCAGCTTAGGAAGGCTGGTTCCGTAAATAGCTTCCGGAGTCTCGTCGCCGTGAGCGAAGTTGGGATATCTAAACATGTAATTAGCACACTGCTCGACACTTTACAAATATCCACAGGAAAAGACTTACGTAGGGTCGCTGGTAGGCTTGCTAGAGCGAGTCCAAAGCGCTCTGACCTTCTGCCCAAATGCGTTGCCCTCCGTATCCAATGCCGCGTCAGTGTACCACGGGATGACAATGGCCTGGGCAAAGGCATCGCGGCGAAGAGCCTCGTTCATGGCGACGGAGCCAACAGGGGCGGAAATAGCCTTGGTCAAGTTGTAGCGCTCGACGAGCAAAGCGGAGTTGGGTCCCTTGGCCTGGAAGCCCTTGTAAAGGTCCCAGATCTGGGGCCACTTGGACGCCGACATGGTCTTGATGGTTGAGCTATATGCTGGCTTGCGATCTCCACGCGTGCAGAAGCCAATGTTTGCGTCGTTCCAGTTGGTGTAAGGCGTGACGGCGCTGGATTCGGATACAGGGCCAAGAGCATAGAAGGGTGCGAAGGCCTTGCGTCCAGTCTCTTCGGTCCCCTTTCGGAGGAAGCCAGTGACGAGGATGGATGGCTCGTTCAGTGGTGGCCCGGAGCCAGTCAGCACGAGGTACACGCGCTGTTCTGGCAACAATTTGAGATCTTCGACTGCTTGTGCGACTTGGACGAGCTTGTCAGGGGTGAAGAAGAGGTTGTTGATCCATGCGGTTCGCTCGACAGCAGCGGCCGCAGGAACAGCATTGACATTGGCCGAGACGACGATTCCAAAGTTGGGTCCTGCGCCACGGAGAGCCCAGAAAAGATCAGTGTTCTCGGTCTTCGAGGCGGTGACTATGGCTCCGGAGGCGAGGATAACGCGAGCTGAGATGATGTTGTCGACACCGAAACCGACCTCGCCCATGAGGTTACCTGTATTCCGTCAGCTCTGGACTACTTGGGATATTCGGTTCAAACATACCATAACCACCACCGAGAAGAGCTCCAAGAGCACCAACGCAGTTGCAGTTACCAGTGATGACCAGTGCGCCTGCAGCGTCGGCCGCAGCAATAGTATCACCAACACTTGCTCCACCGCCAATAGTTGCAACCTTCTTATCCGCGCTGAGGGTGACCTTGTTCAGAAGAGCCAAGTCGATAATGACTCCATATTTGCCCAGGTTGAAAGTCGTAGCCCACCCAATACCACCGTTCTGCGCCAGGAACGGTACGCCGTACTTGGTGCAGTACTTGACAACGGCAGCAATGTCGTTCTCATTCTGGGCTTGTACGACCACAGCAGGGATGGGAGCTTGAAACGTGCTCCATCTTGCGCGGAGGTCGACCTTCACCGACGAAGGCGCAGAGACAACGCCCTTGAGGTCAGACGCAACGTCGGTTTGCCTGACGGCAAGCGCAGAGACGGCCGAAACCAATGTGAAGAGAGACAGAACCCGCATGATGTACAGTGAAGGGACAAGGCGACAATCCGAAGCAATGGGCAGCGGCTTGGAAATATATTAATTGCGAGCACGATGCATGCTGCTCGCGTAGCCTGCAGGCAACGTGCACTGCGGAATTAAACAATCGGGGTCCACGACTCATGCTAATTGAGATGCCTGGCCCATGGTCTTTGAATCGAGCTTATGATCCATTCGCCTAGAGGATTCCTTTACTAGAATAGCTACTATGCATTGTGGTGGAGGCCTGATCTGGCCGTGATGTCCGACCATCGCTTCGCTGGCTGCCATTACTAACTACTCTCCCCCACTGCGGGCGTATCTACAATAGGAAGCGGTCGTCGGAACATCACGGCCCAGTCTACGTGCCGTCCCTGGTGTACACTATTTTAGCTAGCGGACGCCCATCCCACGCCCTGGCCAGGAGCGTTAAACGCGGGCCGAAACCTTTAGACCCTCGCTTGCACATCGCATCGATCCTTCAATCCTTTTCTTGGCTTGAGTCGCAGCAAATGCGAGAATTTCAATAAACAACGTCGTCAGAGTGAAGCCACAGTGGAGGATGCGTGGAGGAAGGAGATTCAGGAACGGTGGATTGCGCCGCAGTAGATTCATGCAAGATGTTACCAGGTACATCTCTTGGCTCTTGGCGAAGATGAGTGGCGGTTCCAATAGACCGAGTGAACCAGACGGCCGGGACGCTGCAAACCCATGCTGACCCCTTCATCATATTCTGTACCTATCACGTTCGACCATCCGCCCGCCTTGTGGCCTTGCGGTACTTTGCGCTATAGCGCGGCAAGTGTTGCGACCCGAGGGCCAGAGGCCATGACCAAAATGTGAGACTCGAAGCGGGCAGTGAAATGTTCCAGACTCTTCACACTGCCCCATTCCGAGCACGTTATCCCAACGTCTGATGAATCGTCACGGCCTTGAGGATACCTCCGTCTCCGCGGTCTGACCGTGTCGACTGGTCTTCGGGAGGCGTTCGCGGTGCACGCTCGACGCGTGTAAGCTCGACTTCGTCAATTTCCTGGTACGGCTTGCGGCCCAGGTTGGCCCCGAAACTGCTCCCTTTTGTCCCGTTCATGCCTGAAGACCCATATCCGTATCCTGAACCTGTCTGTGTTGCTTGTCGCGGGTAAAAAAAGAACCAGATTGGTCGGAGGGTTGGCAGGCAGGCGCACACGACACCTAGAGATAGCTCGATGTTTGTCCAGAAGAAGACCGGTGCCGTGTAGTAGATGACATCGTCAGGGTGCTTGAGGTATTCGCCTGCTATCGAGTAGGTTGCTACGACTCGAGTGATGCTCACGGCACAGACGCTGGCCAGCTCGTCAGCAAGATGCACGCCATGGCGTGGTTCAGTCAGCGTGAAACTTACGCAGCACCCAGTCCAAGCATAGCAATCACTGCCAATTTCTTTTTCGTCTCCATCCTGACACTGAGCACCATTGGGATGGGTAGCACCAGGATGACCACATCCGCAATAACGTCAGTGTACTATTCGTGATCAGTATGACTTGTCCAAGTCAATTCAGTGGAAGGCTGGCTCACCAGCAAAGCCAAAAACATGGGAACCGTCTGAACGCATTTGTTGCCGTAGTAGGGCTCGATGAAGACCGTAATCGGGTAGCAAGTGAACAGATGCGAGAACGAGAAGCTGACTGTCCATGCAATAACGTATCCCAATACACAGTACACGATGATGCGGAACTTTCGCACGTCGAAGATGTTCTTGTACAGGATCAGGATGGACGACTTGACCAGCCCGAGTCCAATGATGGATATCATGTTCAGGGCAAACTTGGTCTGCGAGCTGTTAGTCTGTTGTCCGTCTTGTGCATCTGTGTGATACGAACCTGTTCGAAGAAGATAAGTCCTGGATCATCCTACAGCATGATTAGTTCTGAAAATTACAACATGCTTCGTACTGGGATTGTTACCATGATCGGCAACCCATTCGCATCCAGTGGTTGATGAGAGCCCAAGTAGCCATGGATCGCCGCTGTTCACAATGTTAGCATAGTGATGAACAAGATCTGCGGAATACTTACTAGCCAACTGAAGAATGCTGCATGTCAACGATACTACCTATTGCTTGTAAGTATAGAGAACAGTTATTGTGTTGTGACTTCATGTCTATCCACTTACAAGAGCGGCAATAGTCAGATAGTCGTCCCATCCAATCCGTTTAGCCAACCGCTTCGCCCACAATCGCAACAACACGAACACCAACGGCAGAATCATGAAGGCGATGGCCAAGCCAATCATCATACTCTTGGTGTAATTGTGATTCATCGTGGCGGGGCTGTATCCTGTGGCACTGAGGCACAGTGAATTCAGCGTTCAGCAAAAACACGAGTAAAAAGTAGTAGTGATCCACTTGACACATACAAAAGGGCCCCAGGCACGCGAGACAAAGTTTGCAGATCCGCACGAGTTATAAAGTTGCGCAAGAGCGTCCCCACGAAGAGCAAAGGAGACCCAACGCGCTGGGTCAACGGAGAATTTTCAGCACACACACACAAGGCTGCCAGGTGCCTCAAACAATAACCTGCATGTACCAAGGCAGGTACTAGGAGCGCGCAGTCTCGCTATCGGGCTCCAGCTGCAGACTGCCGTATCTCTGCTCCCATGCCTGCCACGAGATAGCCATGGCATGGACCAAACAGCGACGCTCGTTCGGTGTCTTGGCCGGCTTCTGGACTACCCAGCCCAGCCCGCCCCTTTCCAGCGCAGAGGATGCGACACTCGAGAGAGCCGTAACCTGGACTGATTCAGGCCAGGGCTGGATGCTGGGTTTACCTGTCCCGAGAGCGGCAGCCCAATCGTGGCATGTGTTGTTGCTTCGAGGCTGATAGCAGGCCAAACTGTCGCCACGAGAGAGCCCCCGTGCCGTTCCCGCCCCGTCTAACGTTTCTTTGCTTTTTGCTGTTGTTCCAGCAAGATTGTGTGTTCCATCGACGTCAAAGGCGGGCCTCTGATCCTGCCTGCCAAGCGCAACTCTTGTGTCGTGATAAGCACCCCCCGGTGGATACTATAGGTACTCCTTCAAGAAACGAAGCGTTGAACCCACCTTGCTCGAGCCCACACACACACACCCGCCAGCGCTGCTGATACCGCTGTACATAAGACTACGGCACTACAAGCGCACGACACGACTCAAGGCCGCCGAAAATGGGCCCATAGGGAACGGGATCTGCCATTTGTGGAGGTGAGCCGAGTGCCCTTGGCAGCGGCACATTTGAAGAATCCCCCGGCGACGGACCTCCACGCTAATCCCGCAGCCCCCCAGGGCCCAAACTGCGCAGCGCTGTGCTCAACAACCCCAGCCCTGCGCGGTTCCTGAGGCGGGTCTACTCGACAACGCAAGCAACGCTCGTTGGTTGGCCGCGGCATCGTAATCCGGCGTAGGGGTCCTGCCGTCTGGGCTACACAGAAACGTGCAGGGCTAGAATGTAGTGTCTGACCGAGCCGCGTCTCATGCACGACGTCGAGGCCCTCTTCACTTTTGGGACCTGGGACCCTTTTTCGCGCAGATAGCGCCAGTTAAGCGTGTCGATGCTGAGTTGAGAGCGAGATTGCTGTCTTAGGGACCCGAGGGAGCTGGTATGCCTCCGCGCTGTTCAAGGCATTTCCTGCCCTGGTAGTACTATGTAACAAGTATATGAAATGATTAGCTAAGTCCTTTGGGCTTCACTCCACGCATCGAATGAGGCAAATGACTCCACTGTGCTCTGGTTGGTTGGTGGTATGGGAAATAGTGTACAAATATCTGGTTTCTAACTGCCCATCCCCCCAGCACCATGTCGGCCTGTCTTCAGGGATGCTCCCGGCCTCTTGTTAGAGAACGTCATCTCATCACCTCATATCCGAGTCCCCAGCTCTGACAGGCAGTTGAGGACCCTGCGGCAGGAGAAGAGCACCAGTCTCGCTGCTAGTGTACGCTCGCTTCTCCGCCGCCGCGTCTTCCGCGACATCGATTGCAAATCTCTTCTCTCCGCCCTCGTCCCACCAGCCCATTCGGAACCGCTGCCCCTGGAAGTAGCCTCGCTGGAGCATCTGCTGGTCCGAGAGAAACTCGCTTCCGGGGGGCATAACGGTGCGGTTTACCAGGGCGCTCCCCGCCAGGAAGCTCGCCGCTGCCCCGATGCTGCACGGGTTCTGGGGCAACAGCTCTTTAGTGTCGAGCAGGAGAAACGCTAGGGCACACAGCACGAATATGGCTGCCAGCACTGCTTCCATGATGCGAGTCGAGATAAGGCTTTGGATGACTCGGTACTGCGTCCTGCTCACTGCGGTAGCTGTCAGAGACACTGCCGCCTTGTCAGACGGGATGCGTGCCTGGCCGTTGTATATCTGCGCCATCATGATGCTGTACACCTTCTCCACGCGCGCAACAAGGCGCCCGGCATTTTCCTGGCCTACCAGCTCGGACACTGGGACGCCGTCCTTGCCCCATACCACAGCTTCCATGTAGAGGTCGAAGAAGTACGGTCCCGGGTTGGCTGAGTCTCTGATGGAACTGAAGTAGTTGCTCCATGGACTTGGCGGCGTCCTAGCCACATGTGGCCAGCCTGTGTTTTGGACAATTTCTGCTTCGGAGAAGACCGGGTACCCGCCTGGCAGGTTTGGGTCTGGCGGCAGCGGGTTCGCAGACAGAATTGTCATCGAGGGCAGGGAAAAGGTGGTATTGAGTTGCACCTGCTCGACGTATGGCCAGCAGTGCATCGCCGTTACATCTTCGAATGTGACTGAAGGGCCGTTTGTCCCGTTTTCGTACTTGCCTTTGCCGAATGTGATCATGCCCCGGGGACAGTGCGCTGGGGTAACAAAGTCGCCATGATAACTAGCGTCGTTGACGGAGGCATTCTGTTGCGGGTAGCCGAGTTCGTAAGATTGAGCGTAGGCAGTGTCCACCGCACCATTGAATCTGCCGAAGTGATAGTTGTTGTAATTGGCGCGCTCGACATTGGAAAATTGTCCTGAGAATGTTTGATAAATGCCAGCCACACCCCAGCAATCGTCTGCCATGGTCGTGTTGACCTGGAGCGTTATTGCAGGATCGTCTTCCTTGAGGCCTGAGTTCCTGAAACCAGGGCGAATGTCTTCAGGAGGCACAATTGTGCAGTTTACTCGACCGCGCACAGCTGGAAGAGTCGCTGTAATCGTGTCATACGTGCTGTTAACCCTCTGCAGCTGATCACCCGGGAACTCGAATTCCGCGAATGCGAATTCATCGTACGTCCCACCTGGGAACGAGAGATTGTTATGCAAAATGAGACTTCCAAGTGGATTCGCATTGCGATCAGTAGTGAAGGGTGTCTGCTCGGTAACGAGAGCGGAGTAGAAGCCCTTTGAAGCGTCGAAGAAGCTAATTTGTTCGAGGGACATGGTGGTATCCTGTGCAACAATTTGAGTCGTGTACAGACCAGCTACAGCGATGGGAAGAACAGCACCAAGCAGCACGGCAAGGGCTGCAAAGAGAACAGCAAAGCGGCGCTTGCGTAGGGCTGACCAGGCGTTGTGAGCTAGGATTTTGCTCAAGAGATGACCAGTCAATGCATCTTCTGCCGCTGTTGCTCTCCGCCGTAACACGTGGTATGGATGAATGATTGTGCTGAGCGTGTACACGCTTTCGAAGCCAAGATTGATCAGCCAGACGACCAAGGCTGGTAAGAACACCCATGTATATCGAAGGTAGTAATTTGTCGTTGCGTCGGCAATTCCATCGTTTCGCTTGGAATGCTGGTAGAGAGCTTCCAGTGTAGCGATAGCCGCAAGAGGCGCAATCAAAGTGACCAGCATGCCCGGAATGGTGATATGAAATGGCCTCCACCATTTTTGTTTCTCAGCTGGAAGCGTCTGGAACGCTGTCTGACCATGCGTGTCAATATTCGAAGCCTGGATCTGGAAGCGCTGGCCTTCAGGCCCGAAAACAGTCTCAGAATGGAAAGGTGCGTGTGCGATAATCCGAGTCTTGGTCGCCGCAGCAGAGTGGCCAACGCCCCTGAGCATACGGGTGATGCTTGGGCTGGACGCCATGATAGCAGCCAGTCCAGCAATGGAACCTGGATCCCGAGGGACCGCTTCAGTGCTTTGGAGGAAACATAGTGCTACCGCTATGCCCAATAAAACAATGAGGAGGGAGACCACGAGGTAGAACGACAAAGAGCGGAGGACTAAACGCTGCTCAACGTACGAGACTGAACCAGTGAGCGTTGCATCAGCTGGTTCAGTGATGTAATCGAATATCACTTGAGGAGCGACCTTTTGGAATGCTTTCTTTGACGACTGCATTAGAAAGTCGGTGTCCATCCAAGCTGTAGCATTTGTTCGGGGCGCAGTCGAGTTCATCAAAGAGAACATCATGCTCGTCAAAGTTGTATTGTCTGCTTGTGGCCATGCACGTCTGTTTGTGCCGGCAAGAATCATTCTTGCGTCCTCCTCGGAGGCTCTTGCATAGGCCATGATATCCCATGCTGTTACGTTGATAGTGACTGGAGATGAACTGTTTGAAACCAGTGTCGCATTCATTGTTTTTCCATCGCTCACAACAATCGCCTTGCGCATTTCGATCTTTGGTTGGCATGCGACGATGGAGATGGAAGATTTGCCGTCTCGGTAGGACATCGTGTCGTTTGTACTAGGATTGACATATGTTCGATTCTGATCGTCCATGTCGACATGCGCGACATGAAACCACCATCGCTTTTGATCTGGAATGGTTGTCCCGTTATCTTGGCAATTGGCTGTCATTTCGCTAGCTATGTACCCAGCAACAAGGTTGAATTCATAACCTTGAATCATACTGGATGGCGGGCACACGGCGTCTGTGCTGTTGACTATCGCGATATACCAGGGGCCTTCGCCGATGGAGTTGTAGGTGAGTGGAAGTAGGTGATAGTCCGCGTTAACCTTCTCGCACTCTAAGTCGGCATGAATAGCATCAACTGTTGCCGTAACAGTTGCATTTGGCGCTTTCATTGTTAGGAAAACACGAAACTCGGGGCCTGTATTGTACTTACGTATGTCACTATTGGAAAAATTGAATGTCTGATATGCAAACTCTTCACTAGTCCCATGTCGGTACTCAAGGCCATAATCCTGAATAGCCAGGGCAGTCATAAATTCGCGCGAGTCCACACTAACATTGGGTCTATACGCGAAGTTGAAGTTGGTCGTGATAGCCACATCAGGTTGTCGCATTATCTGCGGCTCGAGTGCAAATAGACCAGTGGAGAAGATGATCATGAGCTGCAAGAGTAGAGTCGCCGCAACGCCAGCAGAAACATCGAAGTGTCGAGCTTTTCCTGCTTTGAAGAGCACGCGCACGTTCCATGTTGAAATGTAGTCAAGAAGTAGACTTTGCTCTGCTGAGGTTTGGCCTGCGGCGAGAGAGCGCCAGGGGGCGAGCTGCTTGAGGTGGTAGTCGACTTTTGTCCAGAAAGCAGCAACAATGGTGAAAACTACAATACAAATCAACATAGGAATCGCACGAAGAATACGCAGGCTTACCTGCAGTTGGCACATAGGTCCAAACATAGTGAAGATCCTCTCGAGATGACACGATTCCGTTGTGCTTATTCGAATAACTAAAAAGCACAGCTAATGCGATGATTAATATAAGGTATGTGATAGCGAACCCTAAAAGACTGCTTCGCTTTAGAACATTGGGAATCCATGTGTTGGCGTTTGTAATGTCCGCGGTTGTGCTTTCATCGCGATGTTGATTCTTGTGGGCCCCTAGGTCGTCTTCAGAACCAGTATTTAGCGAAGAATATTCCTGTTGCGAGACGGTCAAAAACGGCCATGGTTTCTGGGTTGGGGCCGCGGCATCTGATCGGACTGATTCCGATTTCAGAAGTTGCGAGACTTCTGCGCCTCGAACATTTTGCGGCACCGTCATGCCGTCGTGGTATTCGCGCACGAGAATGTGGCGCTCGGGAAGGTCTCTCGGCACCGACTTTCGAGAAGTAAGCAGTACTTCATGGCATTGGGCGCAGAGGGACGGTTTTGTTGCTTCTCGTCGTGGGGCGTAATTTTTGACATGGCAATTTTGGGGGCCGTTTCAGGCTGGCATGATGGGCGCCTAATAAGCACTGCCTGCCCTTGTCAACTCGTTGTAGCAGTTGATTCGAGAATCTTAGATGAGAAAATACATAGTGTAATGCGGGTCATGTACAAGGCTGTACAATATCAATAGTTGTATGAAAAGATCCGAATGTTAGCGCATGGGCTGGCTACGCCCTGAGAGGCGAGAAAGTAACTCGGGTCAGGTTCGACCCAAGCAGAGAGAGTTCAAGCTCCTGGCCACGTACCAGCACAGAAACATTGCAAAAAAGTACCTGAATGGAGTGCCACCCTAATTCATCTACAATTTCAAGAGAACTAGATCACTTTCTCATGGTGGAATTTACACCACGAAATCAAGAGACATGTAGCGTCAAAGCAAGCAGCAGTCCGAACATCGTACCACGAGCAATATACTCGTTTCCATTTGACATAATTCTCCGAGTGACATATCTCCCTAGATCGAGACGAACCCTGAGTACAGTTCAAGCCAAAATCCAACACCCAAAATGGTATTACCAACTTAATCTACAACTTAAAGCTCCCAGCCCCTCTCCGTACAAGATCCTTGATATCCTTACCCTCAACATCTGTAATAACGCCCTTGCGCCCAATCACCTGTACACCACCCTTCTTAAGATCAGCAAGAACCTGTTTCTTCTCATTCTTCTTCTTCTCTTTCTTCTCCGCAGCCGTGTTCTTCGGCGCGTTGGTACCAGCTTTCCTGGCTCGCTCCTTGGCTCGCCGGCGGCGGCTCATCTTCTCCTCTCGTGACATTTCTTCGCGGGCAATGGGCATGCCACCCTTGGTCACGATTTCGGATTTATCTTCTACTTCGCCGGGTTTGTAGAGTTCTTGAGGTGCGAGAGCGCTTGCGCCGGCAACGTCGCCTCCGGCCGTGGGGCGAGCGTCTTCCATCTCAATGGCGGGTGCGTCGACTCGGATTTCGAGGTTGGGAGCTGCGGCCTTGGGTTTGAAGTGTGATGAGCTCAGAGAGTCGAGCTTGGACGAGAGGGTCTTCCAGAGTGCGGCAATTTCGTCGTGCTCCTTCTTTAGTTTCTCATCTTTGGCTTCGACGAAGTTTGGGTCTGTGGCACGTTGGTGCTCCTCTTCGTAGATTTCTGCAAGGCCTTGTCCAGACTTGGTGTCATCTAGTTCGAATCTGCCTCGTCGAACCTTTGGTCCTGTTGCCAAGTCGTCTGGTCGTCTTCGATGTACTTCATCGAATTCACCAGCCAAGATCCTCCTCTTTATTAAGGCCTCTATGTCTTCGGACGTTTCTGCTGTGACGATAGGTACAGGCTTTCCAGCTCGTTCAAACTCGAGGTTCTCCTCAAGCAGTGAGTTTAATGGACGATCAGCTGCTCTTGCCTCACCCGACAGCTGCCATTCACGCTTTGCCACGTTTGCGGCTTCCAACTTCCTGATCTCCTCAGCCAACTTTGCCTGTTTTCTTTCGTACGTCGATCTTCTTGATTTCGGGTCTGACGGATCAGCGTCAGAGAGATCACCTTCACTCTCGACATCATCGTCGTCCTCGAACAAGTCCCGATGTACTCTTGCAATGGTTCCCTCCACATCAGCATCTTGCTCCGCTTCATCCTCGTTGCTTTGTTTCTTTTCGGGAAAATTGTGCGGATTCGGCCGACCTCTTTTCTTCTTGTTCTTGCCAACCTTTTGTGCTGGAGGTGCAAAGAAGTCGGCATACATGACATTGTTTGCGTTCATGCCGTCGTCCAGACCGTCCAAATCACCATCCTCGTAGGCTTCGTCATCGCTATCGCCCTCCGGTGCATTAAGGTCGACATTCCCGAATGTTGGGCCACCCTCATCAGACTCGTCCTCCGACAGGTCATGGGCTGCTCCATTAGTCTTGCCTTTGCTCGATTTTTCTGCCATTGGATCAGCTGTCCAATCGACCTCGTCGTCGTCGCTGTCTGCTGCTTCGCCACGCTGATCCTGTTGTTCGAGAAAGTCGGTTTGTTTGTTGAAGGCGTCGATGGAAAAGAAGCCGTCGTTGAGACCATGAGGGTCTGCTTGGTATGTTTCAGCCGGTTCGTCGTCTTCACCCTCTTCCGAGAATATGCCATCGTCTTCACCCTCCATGTCTACATCCTCTTCCTCTCCAGACTCTTCACCCTCTGACCCTTCGATGTCTTCGTCGTCATCTACTCCGTCGTATTCCCAATCAACACCCTCCTCCCCAAGACTTGATTCGCTGTGGTATTCTTCGGCATCCTCGAGGTCCTGGTCGTCGTCACTGTCTACAACGGTCATGACGCCATCCTCGTCGGGCAGGGCCAGCTGGATCTCCTGTGCAGCGGCATCGACGATTTTGCGGGTCTGTTCAAAGACCTGGTTTATGCCAAAGCCGTCGAGGTGGACTTTTTTTAGATGCAGGACGGTGATATCATCGTCGTAGCCGCCCCGCTTGCGCTTCCGTCGCAAGTCCTGTTGTCGCTGTGCTTGCGACTCACTGACGGCAGCGGCGACGGGGTCCAGATAGCGCTTGGCCGCGGCAAGGAACGAGGCATTGACCTGGAATGTTGGCTGCAGAAACGCCAGCGGGCTTGCGAGCAGGCTCGTCGGCGACTGGGCCGACGTGGGCTGCAGCTCCATGGGCGGCGGGTGTGTCGAGCCGATGGAGAGGGTGCGCGAGGAGATGGATGTGTCGGGAGAGAATGACGGGGCCGCCATGCTCTTGGGATGCGCGGGCCAGCTATCTTGCAGCGGAGGGTGCAGGGCGTGGTTGCTGCTGGTGAAGTTTGCGACGAACTTTTTTTGATCGAGTTGGTCGCTCAAGATTTCCATTGGCTCGTGCCCTCTTAGCGCCCTTTCTAGCCTACCGTCCTGTCCACTCCACCATCCTTCCTCCCATGCCCTCTCGCCTACAATTCTTGGGACGATAAACTACAGTCTCTAAGAAATATATCTAAAGCGTCACGAAACAATACTTTTAGGTAGCGAAATCTACAATCAAATCACTAATAATCCTATACTCCATCTTGTGGGAAGCATGGTACACATCAAGGCACTTGTAGGTAAATTGTGTTAAAGAGGAAAACCTTCGCCAATCAAGAAATCAGTGCTTTATCTTATCACCGTTTGCATTTACGCTTATTTCTTCTAGTTATTTGACTCTTCCTGGGTACCTTTCCTTTCACATTCCATCTCACTAAACCTCCATTCCCCATCACTAGTAGTTGTCATCATAGTTGTAATACACGACGAAGATACAGCAGCACATGATCAAAGTCTCCATCACCCTAAAATGTTTCTATTGCCTTCTGAAATGACGACATAATTCTTCCGGCGATAACAAAACACCAAACCACGATGGTCGAGAGCACTCCACTACCCCTGCACAACGGCCCGCAGCCAATTCTTCTTTCGTTTAAGCTTCCCTCTACTTACCCGCACTGGAACTACTTGCGCATTCATCTCCGATAATATGTACTCGTCTTATTGCAAGGATATTGCGTGCTCGAAAACACTAGGCATAAAAGCACTCTCAAAAGGTAGAATGTATCAATTATCTATATTTTATCGAGAGTGTGATCAAATTACAGAATGCGAACTTCCTCACTGTTCGCTGCACTTGCTGCAACGAGAGTTGCATCGGCAAAAGGGCCGTTTCTACAGCAAATCAGCGCTACGCAATGGACCATTGGTAACGATCTTTGGAATTTGACCCAGGGCCCAACCTACGCTACCAATCTTCAGTATCAGGGATCCGATGCAGTGGGCAAAGCGCAGGGCCATTATGCTGGCTATGGTATGTTCAGTCACAAAATGCTCTCATAATGCGTCACTGATTTGCAATTAGATGGCGAAGCGAACCTTAAGTTCACGTCCGCCTCCGTAGTTTCCAACACATCTTCATACATAGATGTTTCATTCTCTTCGAGCTTGGGTGACCTGCACTGGGTGATTTATCCAGACCTCGCAGGTGCATACCAGTACTTTGTCAACAAAGCACTACCCGACATCTCCATCTTCCGGACACTGTGGCGCCTGGATCCTGACCGTTTTACACATGGCTACAACACGAACAAGAACGAGAAACTGCCAGACTTTTCACTGTATGCCAATGCTCCAGAGATCCAAGATGAGACTTTCCAGTTTCCGGATGGTAGCTATGTGACCAAGTATGATTTCGCGAATTATGTTCGGGAGAGAGATTTTGTGGGTGTCTATGGCGAGAAGTCTGGCAGTTGGTACATCCATCCAACGAACGAGTACCAGCCAGGAAATCATCTCAGTCAGACCCTAACAGTGAGTCTAATCTTGCATGTCTTTCAGGGACACTAAGAGCCCTGACTAACTAGAAAAGGTGCATCGCGAATCCGCAACAGGTGACGCTGTACAACTCAATGTTGTCCAAGATACCTCGCATTTCCGTGTCGGAGTTAAGACGCCCCAGCCGGTGGATAAGATATGGGGTCCGTGGCTTTGGTATCTGGTATTTCTCCAGCTTCCTACACGATCACAAGATCTGACACTTTCCAGAACGATGGCTCGATATCCGACGCCCGCCATCGCGCTGCTCACGAGCGTGCCAAGTTTCCCTATCCCTTCCTCAAAGACAGCGCATACCACTCTCGGGGTTCCATCAGAGGGAAATTGATCCTCTCAGACGGTCGACCAGCAGCTGGTGCCGCGATCTTCTTAGGAGACACAGACACCTCGACCCGCCCGCTCGTCCAAGGGTCAGGATATTATTACACCACCTTCGCTGATGGCAGCGGCTCCTTCTTCATCCCCAACGTCCGCTCCGGATCCTACGGTCTGATCGCTGCCTCAAACGGCGGCGCAATACGAGATGTATACACAAACTTCACATCCTCGCCCGTCACCGTCGGCGCAGGTAAAACCAATAACTTAGGCCGCCTAACATGGAGTGTTCCGACCAACCGTAAGAAAATCTTCCAAATCGGCGCCTTCGACAAAAAAGCAACAGGCTTCACAAACTCGGGCCCGCACATCCACGGCCTGACGGAAAAGAGTCCCGCAAACCTGACCTTCACCGTCGGCAAAAGCAAAGACGCAGACTGGTACTACGCCTCCTCGAAACTTGGGACCTGGGACGTCATATTCAATGCTTCTGCTCCATCGTCCGCGGCTACAGCACTGCTATCTGTTAGTCTCGCCGGGTACAGCCAGAGCACCAGTGTGGGCATTTATCTCAATGGCAACACGACGCTTGGGACGATCAGCAAGGATACGTTGACGAGCGATCCGGCGCTGTATAGGAGTGGGACCATCAGTGGAGAGTGGCGGTTTCTGCAGTACGAGATTCCTGCGAGGCAATTGAGGGAGGGAAAAAATGTGCTGAGTTTCAGGACGGAGAGGTATACGCTGTGGAGGGGCGTGTTGTGGGATAGTGTTATTTTGGAGTGGGTGTTGTGATGGGGAATGAGGAAAGACGTCTGAGGACTTGTAGCGCAACAGTGCGGCCATATCATAGAGTTCGGACTTATAACGCCGTTATTCGTACTTTAGATTATGAATCTCAACATGATCTCTCTAATCATTGTACAACACACTTCCACCTCAAAGCTCAAAGCTCAGTATGCACATTCCCCTCCGCACCCCCCCTCCTCTCCTCCTCCCCCCCAAAAACCTCCCCAGCCCTCGCCCTCCCCTGCAAAATCGCCATCAACATATCCTCCACACCACGCACCTCGACCCCCCTCCCCCTCCCATAAAAAAACACATTCTCGTTAACCGGCGCATGTACGACCAGCGCCGGACTCGCATCTGCATCCTCACTATCGAGAGCGAGGCCAAAGCTGCGCGCCATGGGAGCATATTCATGCGCGTCTGCGAAGGCGAAGGTGACGAATTTGGCGAAGCGTTTGGCGAGGGGTGTGAGAGTGTGGCGGAGGGGATGGGTGTGTGGCGAGGAGGCGGGGAGGAAGATGTAGAGGGTGAGTTTGTCGCGCTGGGGGGTTGTTAGAGAGGGAAGGAAAAGGGGAGTAAATGGGATTGGAGGGTGGAGGTGCTATATATAGGTTCCATGGAATAAGAAAGGGGGGTAATAGATGTCCGCGGTTGAGGCAATGCCTCAAAAAGGGGCAGAGATGGAAGTGTGGGAAACGTACCTGCATGAAAACCTCGATATCTCGCTCCCTGAACTCCTTGATCGCGTTCTGCCGCGCACTCCGTAACCATTTCTCTACATCGTGCACGCCGAGCTCGCCTGTGAGTGCCAGCACCTGATGATCTCCATCGGTATTCTTATAGCACACCACCGCGGGACCATTCACACCCTCGACCCCGACATCCAACGCCCCTTGCCCGTCCCCTCCTGCCTGCCCCCGGACATCGACAACACCAAATACCACCTCCCGATCCCGGCCTGCGCGGTCCGCAACTTGGGCAAAAACATCGAGGAACCCGCCGTGCTGATCAGAGTCCAAATACGCCAGCACGACGACATCGTCCAGCGCGCGGAAAGCAGGGACGTCGCGTCTCTCCACGTCGCTGAGAATAGGAAGAGAATGCCTCGTCACGAAACTGCGCAGCGCATGCACGCTCCGCGCCTCTCGATACCGCAATACGCTTGCCCCCTGCAGGGCAGCCAGCGCATCGACCCGCTCGTGACTGACCCGCATCTCGACTTCCTCGGCATCGCGCTCACTGCGCTGGAAGAGCTTGATGGTGGGGTACCCATGGACGTCGAGCTCTTGACACCAGTCCTGGTTCGCAGTGGCGTCGCAGTCGACGAGGGCGTATGGGGTGCTGGTGTTTTGGGCGGCGGTGGCGAAGGTCTGGGTGAAGGGGTCGAGGGAGGGGAGGGAGGAGGCCGTGAAGGCTGCGAGGAGAATGGGGTGGGTGGAGAGGAGGGCGGAGATGTATGTGGGGGTGGAGGAGGGGTGGAGGTGGGCGGTTGTGAAGGGGAGGATGGTGATGAGGATGGTGGTGAGGAGGGGGAGAGGGTGTGGGTATTTTGTTTTCATTTTTGGGGTCGAGGGAGTAGAAAGGGAGAAAGGGAGATGGAGATAGCAGAAGAGAATAGTGAAGGGGAGGACAGGATGAAGTATACGATCGATGAATAAGACCAAAGAAGAGGGAAATTGTTGGAGGTACGGAGTTCAATGCTGTGAGTTGCTTGCAGTGTAGAAACAACAAGCTCGTCGGTATTCCCCCTCAAGCCAATAAATGAAGCGAACAAGAAGAATAAGACGAAAGACGAAGAACCCACCCCATCACAAAAACACCTACCTAGCTATACCTTCCCCCTTCCCCTCCCCTCGTATCCCCAAACCCAAACCCACTCCCACTCTCAACCCACGCATCCTCCCCCCTCGGAAGCTACCCAATCCGCCCACAGTCGAACGACAACCCGACGATGCTCAGCCCAAAATTACCCACCCGGGACTCTGCTCGCTGCGATCGTAAGTGTGCGCTGCGCATATCGAACGCCTGGGGTTTCAGGCACACACATTTGCTGCAACACCCGAGTTCCCAACACCCCGGACGGGTACCCCTGTCTGGGATCGTTATGCGTAACGGGAAAGCTTGATTTTTGGGGAAAGCTTAGTTTGACGGGGTGGATATATTGACTGTTTTCCCCTTGTATAACGACCTTGTGTACTTTTTCTCGCGGAATCCGTCTCTTTTGCCTTTCTATTATCTTCTCCTGCGAGCATCGGGTAGTGCTTTCCTAGACCCTGGTCTCTGTCGCAGTCGAAGCATTTGCTTTTTACCTGTTACGCTCAAACTCCCTTGGGTCGACTTGTTCGTCCGATTTCTGCATTTCGAGAAGACAAGTCGGATCCACGGCTATCGTGCGAAGAAGGAGACAAACTACTCCAACATGCTATCCCTCCTGCCCTCCACCATCCCCCTCCTCACTCTCCTCCTCCTCCACACCACTCCCACGCACGCAACCTCCTCGCCTCCCCAAAACCCTCCCCCAGACTCCACCCCCCCTCCCTTAAACTCAACTGCCTGCCCACCCCACACCTACACAACCCACATCTACTCCCACTCCCCCCTAATAATCTACATCCCCTCCTTCCTCACCGCCTCGGAACAGTCCTACCTCTCCTCCCTCTCCACGCCCTTCTCCTCCTCCCGCATCGCCGACTCCACCGGCCAACAACACCTCGCCTCCACCCGCTCCTCGTCCTCGACCTCCCTGCCCCCCACCGACAGCATCGCATCCTGCATCGCGGCCCGCGCCCTGTCCTTCCAAGGCCTCGACACGAGCCCCCAGCGCCTCGAGCCGCTGCAGCTCGTGCGGTACGGCGAGGGGGGGAAATATCACGCGCACACGGACTGGTTTACGGCGGGGCAGCAGGCAGAGAGTGATATGGGTGGGAACCGGTGGAGTAGTTTTTTCGCGTATGTGGGTGTGAGTGGGGATGTGGCGGGGGGAGGGACGGGGTTTCCGATGGTGGAGGGAAGGAGGGGCGAGGAGTGGTGTGCGTGGGTGGACTGTGATGCGCCTGTGGAGGAGGGGGTTGTGTTTAGGTACGTTGTGTGTTGTGATTTTTTATTCGTCTTTTCTGCGAAACCTTTGTCGTCTTCCGTTCACGCTTGAGATGGGCACTGACGCTAATTCAATTCTCCAACAGACCGATCCCCGGAAACGCCGTCTTCTGGGTGAACATGAAGAAAGGCAAGAACGGGTACGTGGGCGATCAGCGAACACTACATGCCGGCCTGCCCGTCCAGCGTGGTTCAAAACTGGGCATGAACATCTGGACGCGCGAGTGGGACATGGACGACAAGTACAGAAACGAGCAGGAAGTTTGACAGAGTTGGCGAAGATTTATCCAAGATGTATACATGAAGGGTTCGTAAAAAATGGGGGCATAGAGATATCATATCGTCACGCAAAGCTCAACGCTCACAAAACCACCATCGCAACACCACTCACCACCGACGCCAAAACGAGGACGTAAACCGCGCCCCTCGATACAAACGATGCCGTGCTAGGCGCTACTTTCCCCTGCACACCCGTCTGCCCAGACGCAGTAGCAGTACACTGCTCCCCGCACTCGAATCCATTAGGACAGCAATTCCCCCCGCGATTCGCAGCACAGCTGTACCACGCGCTGGGACAAGAGCCGCCCTGTGGAGCAGCAGTCGACGCCACGCCCGCGCCCGTCGGGGCCACGATGACGACGCCGTTGGTGTCGAGGATGGTCTGCGTGGGCAGCACACACGTGCCCGTGGTCTGGCAGTCGCGGCCGACTCTGCAGCAGCCGGAGGGATAGTACGCGCTGCAGACATAAAAGCCGGTTGGGCAGACGTCGTCTGTTGTCGAGGGAGGGGAGGGTGTTGCTGAGGCGCTGGTGGGGCGGACGGGGGCGGAGGGTGCTTGAGTGCTTTGCGGGCTGTCGCCGAGACAGGAGGCGCCTGTTGCGCAGGTTCGGCCGTTTTGGCAGCAGCCGCCGCCTAGGCTTTGGGCGCACGAGAACCAGCCGGTTGAGCAGGTGTAGGTGGATGTTGAGGTTGAGGGCGTGGTGGGGACGACGATGATGGCTGTGGATGAGGGTGGGGGTGAAGGGGTGGGTGAGGTCGAGGGAATGACGAAGCGCGTTGATGTACCTTCGGCGACACCTGTATTTTGTTAATCAATTCCTTCTCTGCTCTCGAATATGAGAAAAGAGCAACGTACATCCTACACCCTGACACCGGAACCCTGGCAGACAACACCCTCCATTCGGCGAGTCAGGACAAGAAGAATACCCATTCGCCGTATCGCAACTGACTGACCCCGCGCAAGTCTGGCCTCGCGGACAGCAACCCACAGACCCAGCATCCGTGTTACTATTCACGTTGATGCAGGTATCGCTCGTCCCGCAGCACACATCTGGGGCCCCTATCGACGCACAACTCGTCGTCCCCTGCGGACAAGCGAACTGCCTCTGCAGTAACACATCTCTTACACGCCATCTCGCAAGCAGATCCTCCGGCCCAGCAAGACGGCGCAGCGGCGCCTGCGCCTCCCACGAGCCATTCAAATGTCGTTCCCGTTCCACAGTTGCGCGCTTCATCATATCCGGTTGCGCATCTGCCGCAAATATCCAATTCTCCAACATGAACATCTCGCCCTCGTCCGTGCCCATCTTCTTGATCCCAATCGGCGCCTCGCTTTTCAGCCTCGCAGCAATATCCAGACTCCGCTTCACGTGCGCCTCGTCCTCGGGGAAGTACTTCAGGTGCCGCGGGACGTTGTGCGGCCATAGCTGTTGGTGTTGCGGTTCCGCGCGGGCGGGCGTCGCACACAGGGCGAGCAGCGCGGGCGGTAGCGAGAGGAGGCTAGGGAGGTGCATGGTGTCTTAGTGATGCTGTATGACGGTAGTAATACTAGTGTTCCGTAGGAATAATGGGGGAGGAATGCAGGTGTCGAGGTTTGCGCTGCTAGGTGAGGTGGCTGGGCGGTCTGGCTGGGGACTAGGACTGGGAATTGGCGAGGCTGGGATGTGTTGGCGGCTCACCGCTCGTCATGGTTTTGGGCAGGGGACATCCTGTTGCGGAGCCTTGCGGTGGGGAGTAGATGTTCTGCGCATCGTCTGGACTGCGATGTGATGGATTCAAGGTGGTAGTTGAGTTGACGTAGGACTGAGTGGACGGCATGCGTCATGTCAGTCGGAAGCTTTGGTTCCGTTCATTCCGAAGTCTTTTCGGAACCTTCACCTTAGTCTAACTTCACCCGCTCAATGTCTTCACTCATTGAAATGATTGCATTGAAAGATAATCGGGCGTCAATCAAGTTGAATTATTAAGATCCACCTGGAATTAAATGCAAGACACTGCTTATGCCCGCCAGCTGTCTGCTCTATACTGCAAGGATACTGTTATCCAAGGCCACAATGTTGAATAGCCTTCCTGTCACGACCTCCCCCCCTAAAGGCTAAATTGTCGCTCGACTTCCTTCCTCTGCTGTTCTCGCTCCAACTCTTGCCTGAGCTTCTCAACCTCTTCTCCTGCGCCTTTCTCGCCCTTCTTGCGTTGTCTCTCCTCATACATGACCCTGCCTTTCATGATCCTGGCCACAATCTCCGCAGCGTTGACGTTTTGGAATTCGTGATTGGCAATCTCGCGGTAGATGTTCAGATCCTTGGGGACAGCGTAGGGATCGTAGGTGAGTGGCATGAAGGAAGTGATGCCATGGTACACGAGAGGGAGCGAGTTGGCGGCGGCGGGATTGTGAGAGTGATTGTAGGGCATAGTCAATAGGAATGCTTTCGACAGAGAGAAGGGAGCACCGAAAATGGCCGCATGTATATACTGCAGCAAGTTAGTGTATGAACATTCCAGACCATGCAATACTGACCTTGCATTGCAACGCGCAAAGACCACGCTCGAAGATGTTCATGATGGGATAGTTGACGCCTTTCCAGTGGTTGATGACCTCGTCTTCGTGAATGCCCGCGACCAGGAAAACAGGACCATAGTCTTCGCCAGTCTTCTGTATCCGCTCTTGCTTGGCCTCTTCAGTGTACCATCCACGCCCCTTTGCACTTTCTTCCTCGGCTTGTGTCACCAGGCGTAGAAACTCGATATGGCCAGAGGAGAAGAGATCCCAACCTCCATCGACATAGACAACCACTTGGCCGGGCTTGACTCCTTTGCCTTGGACTAGCTGGTGAAATTTTCCCTTCTCTTCCTTGACCGGGGCAGTGGTGTGCGATGTGGAGGTGTCAGAACGGTTCGTGCTCGGACGGTGCTCGGATGTGACATTGCTGGTGGTAGTTCTTCGTAGCTTGGCAGGTCTGGAGGCATGCCAGTACCAGACATCGCAACCGGGCGCACGACCTGAGGCGTCTGTGGCATAATCCTTGATGCGCTGAAGCATAGCCTGACCAGTCTCTAATCGCTCCGCCTCACCACCTGGGCCCTCGTCACCGGCAAGCCGCTTCTCAAGCGAGTGTATGAAGTGTGACTTGGTGCACAGGAGCATGCGACCCACAAGGTCGGTGGTGGAGATGCCTGGCGTGCGCTTGACTACCTTGAATCTGCCCGCGGCCTTGACATAGCGGTAGCAGTCTTTTCCGTCGCTGTCGGAGGTGATGTCATCGCCGTGGACGACGTACTGGCAGCCGTAGTGTGTTATCCAGGGGAGCGAGGTCACGTAGGGAGCTTTGGGGATCGCGCGCGTAGCCCATCGGCAGGCCTCGACGGCCATGATACTGCGTCAATCAGCGAGGTGGTCTTATATGTCTGCCAGGCGTATTGCGCACCGCTCTTCTAGGCGCATCACAGTGGGACCCTTGTTTTCGAGGATAGACTCATCCGAGTGCACGCCCACGAGCAGCTCATTGCCGAGCTGGCGGGCCTGCAGCATTGCGCCGGCATGTCCTGGTCGAGAGGGTGAGTGATTGAGTACGGATTGAGCGCCGTAACCAGCGTACCATGGTGAGCAAAGTCGAAACAGCCATCAACCCAGATGCGGTCGTCAGAGACCTGCACGGGCTGCTGGGGATCCACGGGCCACAGGCCATCCGAGGGGATCCATTCGCCCTGCGTTGTGGGTGAGAAGTGTTTGGTTTGGGGTGTGCTGGGGAGCGGTACCTTTGCGCTCTGTCTGCGCTGCATGACGTGGGGCCTGATCTGGACTGGATCTGGATCTGGATCTCGGCGGGGCAGGCGACAGTGGGATGACCGGGACGGGCTGGCTGGAATGGACTAATGGTATGAATGAGAGCGCACCGCAGCAGTGGCGCGTGGGTGCGAGGGGTGCAGGTGAGGACAAAGAGGCGCTGGTCGGTCGCAAATAGACGCTCGCAGACACGCAGCTGGGCACAGGGTCAGGGAGGAAGAGGCGCCAGGGCCTGGGCGGGTGAGTGGACAAGCAAGTGCTGGGGCGGGCGCGGGAGTGGCTTGGCCAGGGCGCGTCTAGTGAGATGGGAGAGCTGGGAAATGGAGGTTCCTGCGTCGGGATAGGCCTCGTTGCAGAGAAGGCAGCGTTGCCGCAAACCGACTGTTGTCCGGCCGCGCTGCGCCAGGCGCATAATCGCGCGCGCGTGTGAGGGCGAGGGCATCTTGTCCGCCGTCTGCACCCTCATCTACCTCCATATCACACACAGTACTCGGTCGACGCACGCCTGCCCTCACCGCCGTGTCCAGGAGTCGCCCGAGCCATGCCGCCGACCCGCTCCTCAGTCTGTAACGCCTAACCATCCAACCCCTGACCACCACCGCGGTAGCGCCTTGCACTTTTTGGGACGGTCCCTGGCGACTGCCCCAGGCTCCCAATGGCAGACAAGGCCAGCTCGACCTCGAACCCCTCGCAGCCCCAGACGCACACCACCACACCCTCCTCGTCGACCTCGTCCAGCTCCACCGGCCTCTTCTCCAAGCGGCCCTCCATCTTCGGCGGCCGCTCCAAACACAAGGCCGCCGCCGCGTCCCTCTCGCGCCCTGCAGCGCCCGCCAGCACCCCGCCGCCCGCCCTCAATCTCGAGCCCGCCTCTGCTACGGACCCAGAGGCCCCCCCTCTCGTCGCCGGCCAATACGAGTTTCCTCCCAAAGTGCCCTCGACGCCACACAAGCGCGGCCACGCCAGCAGGCACTCCATCGCCTCGTCCGTCACGGATCTCGGCTCGCAATTGCGGCGCTCGCGATCGGCCTCGCTCCGCACAAACACGTCGACCGGCACAGGCACCACTAGCTCCTCCCACCGGAGGACCCCCTCGGCCACCCTGGCGTTGACCTACTCCCCGGAAAAGGCACCTGCCCCCAATGCCCTCTCCAACGGCTCCCGCCCCGCCCTCTCCATCTCCACCTTCTCGCGCACCAAGCAGAAGAGCTCTGAGAGCGTCAAGACGGACGGCAGCTACGCCCAGGTCTATGAGAAGAGCCCGCTGAGTGCCGTCGACAAGCCCAAGACTCCCTTCGGCATGGCTGTCCCTATGCCCCTGCGGCACCCCCCCAGCCAGAAGGAAATCCTCCAGGCAAACCAGCAAGCAAACAGAGGCCTGGCTCCCGCTGCCCCCATACCGCTGCCCAATGGCTCCAACCCCAACATCATCTTCCAGCACATTCATGACCTCGCCTCCAAGCGCATCTCCACCTTGGACTACCTCCGCAAAGCGTACGTACCCTCCCCATACTTGCCCTCTTGTCTTGCTAACCCCCCCCTAGCCACGAGGGCAGGATATACTGGTTCAATACGCTCCTCTTCGCGAAACAGGATCTCACTCGGCTGCCCTCCTTTAATCCACGAAATGCTTCCCGCCGTGCAACACAATACCTTCTCCTCGGGTTCAGTCTACCCACCATTCTCGACCTCCACGCCAACTCACCCTCCGACTACCTCAAAGCCCTCAACGCTCTCCTTCTCGAGTTTGAACAATACCAGAGCATACATCCAACAGATGGTAGCACGCCAAGCAGTTTAAGCAGGGCCCGCATCCCTCAAATGTTCAAACGTGCCAACTTGAACATGGGCGGCAAGGGACGACGAAGCAGCAGTGCAGCAGGCGACTTCCCAATGCTCACCCCTTCAAACAGCTTCACCGGCGATCTCTCCAGCTTCGACTCCCCACCAAACGACGATGTCCTCCTCCCAAACGAATCGTATATACATCTCCAGACTCCTTCCCTACCATTTGATCCAGACTTCTTCAGCACCTTTGCTACGCTGTGCGACGTTCTCATCGACTGCTACACCAAGATTCTCTCCATGCTGAGTACTCCCGAGAGCGTGGCAACGGCTGGTGGAGGCGTCCCGAGTACTATGGGCGATTTGTTCAACAAGGCAGATGCAAGAGTGCGGAAGATCATCCTAGGAGGTGTAGTGAGAGAGTTTGAAGAGAGTTGTCGAGCGGGTTTGAAGAGCGAGGTTGGAGGTGTGGGTAAAGTGGTGCTCGGGGGACTAATGTAGAGCTGTTACGACGACACTGTATGGGTTTCCTAGGGACGCGGTACTTTGATGATTTACGCAACTGGGTTATGGTTATGACGGTGAATGATATCCAGATGGGGAATGGGGGACATGGTGGATCTGATTTGTTTGTACAGGCATGGCATGGCATGGCATCTAGGGCGTTTCGAAGCGTTGAGGCGTGCATTTTGTTTTTGTTACATGATGGGCATGATATCTACTAGACATGAGGCGTGGAGAGAGCGACTAGCGGCATATCCTACCTAATACTGCATACGTGCAGGTTTTTTTTCTCGCTAGAACAGATGCTCTACACTTCTTATGACAACTCTTCTATCCCGGCACCAAGCGCCCTCGCACCTACGCCGCCGCCGCCGCCGCCGTCGCACCCGCCTCATTCTTCTCGACCAAATCAACCACACCCCTCCCCCTCCCAACCTTAACCTTGGTCCTCTTCTCCCCCTTCTCCCGCCCCTCACTCCCCACGCCCTCGCCCTCATCAACCCCCTCGCTCCCCCACACACCCTCCTCCTCACCCCGCAGCGCGTCCTTGAGGTCCGACAGCTCCATGCGCATGCTGTACGCGTCCTCGCCGTCGGCATAGTATTTGGCTTCGATCTTGTCGACTGTGAAGCCCAGCGTGTCGCGGTAGAGATGCAGTGCTGCTGTGTTGGAGACGCGGACGTGTAGGGAGACGTAGTGCGCTGCGAAGGTTTCGGCCATTGCGCGCTCTGTTGGGCATGGGGAGGTTAGTTGGGTGGATATCGTACGTGTTGAGAGAGAGAGAGAGAGAGGGTGCGTGTAGGCAGAGAAGGGTTGGGAAGTAGGTTTTTTTGCGGGGGAGACAAGAGGAGAGAAGAGGGAAAGTCTAAGAGAGAGAAAAGGGCACATACGGGATTGGCGCATGAGTTTCTCGGCGAGCCCGAGGCGGCGGTGCGTCCGCATTACGCTGAGCGAGGTGATGTGGCCGTGCTGGACGCCGTCGGCGGGCTCTTCTTCCATTTTGGCGAGCACGTAGCCTACGATTTTGGGGGGGTCGTAGGGGGTTTTGGGCGGCCGGGAGACCTGTGAGTGGGGACGTGTCAGGAGGGTGTTGGAGAGTTTGGAGGTTTGGGGCTTTGGAGAGCGGAGATTGAGGAAGAGGAAGTGGAAATGAATTGAAGGATTGGGGCGGAGGCGAGCGTGATGGCTGGTGGGATGCGGTCGAGCAGGAAGGGTGGTGAGCGTGAGGCATGTATGTCACGTGGACGTCCTCAAGAAAGAAGATGTCGAGTACACCCCCCACCCCAATTGCCATGCTTGTTCTCTCCATGCAGATGAATCATCCCGCCTCCCAGCCATCTCCCCAATTCCTTCTCTTTCGCATAACCCCACTCGACTTTCTACTTTCCAAGCTCATCCCGCCACTCCGCAGACCAGCGCCACAACCCAAGGAAATGCAACTTACATCAACAGCCACATAGCTCAGCTGCGGCCAGCTCATCGCATGGTACAAGTAGTACTTGCAGAAGTAGTTCTCGGGCAGATTCGTAATGTTGGCCAGCTGCACGTGGGGGATATCCTCCGGGCGAAGGACACGGATATCCATTTTTGCGCCTCGTCGAATGTGAAGTTTGCTCAAAGTCCTTTTCTGGCTAGTTCGAAGTCTGTTGTCAAGGGAAGGCGCGTTTGATGGGCGCTGCAGGTTGAAGTGTTCCTCCTCTTGCGATGTGGTCTGGTTGTGTGGATTTGGTTGCGAGGGTGGTCCCGAAATAGGATGGGGGTCTTTGGTGAGGTCTATGATGTGGGTGTTATGTAAGCAAGGATCTGGCCAATCAGAGGCGGGAGGTTCTCAACTTCTGGGTAACTTGGAGAGCTCTTCTGATGCGAGGTTCTAGTATTTTGAATTCAACTCGGTATCTGCGCAAGGATAAATGGAAAATCTTGATTTTATGCGCTGTAGCCTGTTTTTCGTTTGAAGTATTTACTTTATCAACTACAAGCATATGAACTTTGCCTAATCCATCGGACATGTACGTAAAAGTGTTGCTTGACACTAAACAAATGAAGGATTTTTTCCAATAAACATGTACAAGAATTATCGGTATCTGACAGAAACGTCCATGTAGGCTTAGCGTGCCGCCAGATAACCGACCAATATTCGTCCCCGCAGACAACGCTTCTGCTTGAACGACTTTTTCACAAGATGACAATGATGCCTCCTTTTTTTCATCCATTTTCTCATCAAAAGTTACCGTCCTATGATTTGGTCGACTTCAGGCTTCACTCTTGGCATGAAGCCCTCGGTGATAGGAACATACAACGCCTTCTTGATACCAAGCTCAGCGCCAATATAATACAACATGCGATTAATCCATTGTCTCCTTGCGGGAATGTCAATTGTTCTTGGTTTCGTGATGTTGAAGTCGAGAGTTGGAAGGTTGACGGGATAATCGAATGGGTGTGCAGGGCTTGAGTCGAAAATGTGATTCCTCGGGTCTTTACTCGGTTGAGATGAGGTCGAGGCCGATGTCTGGCTTGGAGATTGTTGTGATGAGCTCGAGCCTGATTGTGTAGACAAGTTCGTAGCACCAAGAGGCGAGAAATCGGAGAATGTGACAAAGGATTGAGCCACACCAGACATGTCGGAAGTGTCTTGGTACGTGGCGTTGGAAGGCATGGGACCTTGTGTGCCTTGGACTGAGGGGAATCGTGGCATCTGAGGCGAGCATTGCATGCTATCGGCCGGACTTTTAGGAGCTTTCGAGTCTGGTACCAGACCAGACCCTAGCACAGCATCCATTGTGCCCAAGGTCCAAAGACAGACATATCCTCTCATTCCTACAACATCGTCGGTGGACTTGGTATATATCGGAACCGTAAAACTGCCCATGATAGCGGAGCAACTCTTTTCGATGATATTCACCATGTGCGTCGTGGCAAACGAGTGATGTATTCGAAGATCCATATTGTCAAGTCCCGTAGGAATTGGCTTATCTTCTAATGAAGGGCCATCAGTACCATCATGCATCATCTCGGTACGAATGATGAGCGGATCTGGCTCTGGGAGCCTGAACATCCAATTCAGGATTTCAAGTAGATCGCGCAAAAGGAATATCCTACTTGTGCGATAAAATCCCCAGATCCAACATCTCTTCAGGTTGGAGTATGAGTGTATCTCTTCTGGAGCCCCTGTGGTACCTAGTATTAGTCTCTGCCATTTCGAGTCATACGTTGCCCGGATTTCTGGAGTATTGGGTTCCATTTTATAACGCCATGCCGCTGGGATTGTGACCTCCCAGGTTTGAAATTCGCCATCGAGTTCCAGAGCGCTTTGCAGGAGTTCTTGAAGGTCCAGACGGCTGGCTGGTGGATTTGGATTCTGCTTGACTTCATGCCACTTGGCGTGGAGCATGGCCTCCCTCCATATTAATTGCGTGACAAATATGTTGGAACTGCTATACAAACTCGGTAAGTACTCTTGGGCGTTGATGACCTTTCTTATGGGAAGCGGCGGGCGTCTTCCAGCTTGTAAATTGCCGAGAAGCTGTTGCCAGGAAATCAGCTGTGAGGGGTGGTTAATAAAATCATAAAGAAATAGGGAATTACCATCTGGGCGTACGCAACCTCGTAGAGTCGAGCAGAAACTGGGTTGCTGTAGTATTCTTCAATCGAGCGAAGCTGTAAGAGTGCATTTGCACCGTGCTGGTGCGCAAGGTACGTTCCTTTTCGTTGTGCAATGGTCAAGTTCTAGGGGACATGTCAGTATTCGAAGATGATAAGTCTCTATTGCTCACCTCATATACACCAAGGAGATAGACGGAGCACAACGCTTCATTTGAAGCTGCCAATTTAGGGTCTGCAATCATTTTCGCCAACATCAGAATTCCCTTTCCCAGGGACTCCTCGGCCAAAGTTTCAGCGTGAGGCGCATTGCACCTATTGGCAAAGTTAACGTAAGAAACTGCGTGTACCACTGTAGCTAAGCAAGAGTTCTCGGCGGTAAGTTGATACAGTGTTGGAACGAAAGTGTACAGTGCATCAGAAGGTTCGTCCGGCGCCCGATTGGGTGACTCTGGAGAGACAAAGTCGTATAGAAATCGCTCGTAGGCTAACCGACGGATATCAGGTTTGATTCCAGGCGAGATGCTAAGGTTTCCGATATTTTCGATCGGCGCTGCAAAGTCAGATGGAAGCTGGTTCTGTCCGGCAGACCTTTTCGGTGAAGGCTGTCGGCTGTGCTGAGGCAGCTGCTCATTCATCGAAGGTCGGTTTTCGATACTTTGCGGAGATGATTCGTCGCTAATAGGTGACTGATTGCTTGTACTGCTTTCGCTGATTGCTCGTTGATGTGACTTCGATCTTTTCCTCCATGATTCTTCGGCTTTTTGGGCAGCGAAAGCCGTTTGGTTCCGAAATAGAAGGTCTGATGGATCTCTATACCTGCAATCGTGATTTCCTTTGCTGCACCGTGAACAAATTGGTTTGGCTTCATCGCACTACGTAGATGTCAGTTCCGAGATTGTGATGTTATGGCGTCTCTTCTTTTGACCATTATATAGCGAAAACACGCGGGTTGCGAAAATCCCTACTACCTACTTTAACTTTTCGAGCCCGGCATGGGTCGCAGCCTTTACTTGGTCGCCCACGGTAAGACATGTTGACGTTCTTCTTTGAGGAGCTCTGATGAACAATGGCTTTGGGTCCTAACCGCAGACCAACGAGGGGTAATGACAGAGCGGTTTGGAAAAAGAGGAAATCAGGGTAGTTCAGATCAATCCTTAGGTATCATACTATTGAAACTACAAGTTTGGCGATGCCACTTTCTCTTTCGGTTTTTGTGTCGTGTTGTTCTACTGTCGCCAGGGATTCTGATTCGAGACGGGCCGATCGAGGATCACGGTGAAAGCAGACTGGAGACGACCTCTGCTCCTGGAACGTCAAGGAAGGACTTCAGGAGTGGATAATCGGATCTGGCACATAGCATATGGGATTGTTAGCTTCTGTGTGATATTCGAAGCCGGTTCTTCAAGCTGAGAGTGAAGGGTAAAGAGCACGCGTACGCTCGGTAGCGCTGAGTCAGGAGCTGAAGCGTTTGCTTGGCGCTCGACGGCTTCCTGTCTTCCGCCCAACACCAGAAACAAACCTGTCCACGTCGAAAACGTTTCGAACCGTGCTAGAGCAACCCCTCACGCTCGGAGTTAAAGCCTACGGCAATGTTTCCCTTCGCCGCGTGTAAAGCCATTTTCGTCCGGCTGTGATCGCATCAACCGAAACCTCTGGTTTCCGGAATGCATCTTCCAGATGCACTGCAAGAATTCAGAATAAATCAAGATCTGCTTGCGTGGTAATTTTGACCTCATTTACTCGTCGATTGGGTCTTTGGATCCTTCTTGAGGGTGAACGAAAGAGAACAGGATGTACTCAATGCACTATTTAGGAATCATCATCTCCATGTTTATTGGAATGCCTGTCAGGTATCCGTACACTTGACATCAATCACAGCTCCCGATTCAAAATATTCGTCCGAAGATGGAGACAAAACATCCATATCCCCGGGCTGGCTAATCATAGCACTCAGATGGAAGCCTAGACGAAAGACATGAAACCGAGTAATCCATGCAAGCAGCTCAGGCTCGAACTCGAAATCTGTCTCGTGTAGTGAGACCAATCCTACTGATTCTTCAACCTCGAGGGAGGCGAGAAATCTAGAACTTTGTTCGGTTCTGAGGGCACCCGTTGTCAGAGTCTACTTCAAAGGAGAATTGTGGCCTAGGCAACGGCGACGTTTCGTCCTTCCCAACTACTGGATCCCCTCACTGAACTCTCTCTCTGCACTGGATCTCCTTTCACAACAGTTGAATCGTCTCTCTTAACGACTGAGTCTCCTCTCTCAACAACTAAATCCCGTTTCAATGACTAAGCCCCCTCGCTCTACCATATGATCGTCAAGCCACTTCACCTCAGAGATAGCTGAATGCTACCATACCTACTGGCGTCTGCCGCAGTGCAGTCTGGAAAACGACCTGCATCCCCAAGAAAGCTCAAGCAGCTATATCACTCTGACGTAAAGACTTTTCGTGGCATTCCAGAGGCTCCAGACTTGACTACGCTGCGCTACGCTTCACTGATACGGTCACATTGCGAAGAAGGCCCGATATCGACGATAACACAAGACAAACGCTGGTCTAGATGATCCAGAAGTCGTACAGTTTGCCGCTAGCATCGTTACCTAACGGAAGTGTCAACTACATCGATATTCAACTCATGACAAGGCAAACCAGGTGTTTCACGGAATCACGATGATATCAAAAGACCAATTCAGAACCATACTTGCACAATGACTATATATCTACAGCTTCGCCAAAATATGCCTTCCCCCATCCCCACTGCCCAAGACAATCTCATCACTCCTCCAATCAGGATTAAATGTAACCCTATTCAGGGGATTCCGGCGATGCGCCATATCGTACAGCTCCTCATACACCTTGCCATCATACCGCCCCAGCGCGCTGTTCAGCAGCCAATCCGGCACCGACCACGCATCCACGAGCTTCACGGCATGCGGCCTTAGCTCGCCCATGAGCTGCACCACGGCGTCCTGCAGCGCGTACACCGACTCGGCGGCAACAGCGCCTGTCATGGCAAACGACGACGCGTAGGTGTCCAGCGTGTACAACGCATACAGGCGGAAACAGGTCCGGAGGACGGCTGGGGTCGGGCCCTGCAGGCTCGAGCCAGCCGCGCACAGCGCGTTGTAGAAGTTCGACACGAGTATGTGCTCCGAGTATGCGCGCGACAGGTTGTGTAATTGCAGCATGAGCTTGGTCCAGGGTTTCTTTTCCGCGACGCGGGCGGTGTATGCACGGTACGAGAGGTCTGCTGCGCGCCATTGGAAGATGTCGACGATGGCTTGGTCGTCGATGTCGCCATTGGGCTTGACGACCGTCTGTGGGATCCGATGGCTGCGGCTGCGCAGGTAGAACTGGAATAGCTCGTCTGTAGGGTTTTCCGCGGCGCGAGTGGGCGTCTCGACGGCGTCTGTCATTTTCTTGATTAGGTACGCTGCAACCTGTTGTGTAATCATCCAGTTGTCTCCCTCGACGGTCGGTTTCGACAGGTAGTCCGCGTTGAGGCCGACGAGGCCACTTCCGCCGCCGAAACCGTGGCCGCCCATGGCGCGTCGACATGTCTCGATGCCGTCGGCTGCGAGCATCGTGCACAGGCTTTTCAGTCCTGAGCTCGCGCTGTGTAACTCGGCCAAGGGGCCAAAGTCTCCCGTCTCAATCGTCTCTCGGCTCTTGTGGTAGAGCTCATACATGTACTCGCCCGTGTAGTGCAGGGCAAAGGTGGTTGCCAGCAATGGCAAGATACGGATTTGAACGGTGGGATAGTCGAGAACTTTCATCTCTGCATCACCTTCGCTCTTACTGTCCCTGTCCCTGAACTGTCTTCTGACACTGCAATACCTTACCGCGATAGTGACGGCTCTAGCTAGAACCAATCTTGCGTGCATGATAATCTGCCCTCTGACAAAGGTCAGGCTGCCGTACACGACGGCCGGGTGACCGGTCCGTACGAAGGCGCCGGTTTCATCAGACACGTCTACATAGCGGGACAACAAAGCAGACTTTGGGACGCGGAGATGGTCGAACAGCATGTATCCATTGTCCATGGAGGCGTAGCCATACTTCGGGCCGATGTCGCCAACGGCAATGCCTGGGAGCGGTTGGTGGGTTATCGTATCCCGGATCTGGACGACAAAGGTTTGCGGGCCGTGGTTGGTGTAGTCTGAGTCGTTCTCGGGGCGGGTTTGGCCAGGGCTCGGTAGGAGCAGCTGTGCCACCACAATCTACAGATGGCATTAGCCAGATCGGTAGAAATGAAGCATAAAGTTTACAGGCAGGTGTCACAGGTAGGGCTATGCGTGACGTACAGCATGTGTGGCTGTTCTACCCATGGAGCCGTTCCACCATTTGCTCGCCGTGAGATACGGGCTATGTATCTCAAATTCCTTTTTGGCTGGATCCCACTTGGCGATCGTCTCGAGGCCTCTGACATTGCTCCCATGGCCGAGCTCCGTCTGCGCGTAGCAGCCAATGATGTCGTAGTTGAGGATTTTAGGCATCCAATATTTCTGTTGTTGTTCTGAGGCTTGCTCGCGTATTGTCGTTACTGCATGTCGTTAGCTCTAGATCTTCTGGTGAAACGAATCATGCGTGACAGCCGCCCAAATATGGAAATATACCCCTCACCGAACATGCTCATATGCAGGAAATATGGGCTCATTTCATCGTTGAGATACTCAGCCATCTTGTAGTCCTCGTGGTCCCATGCCTCACTCCTGGATAATCTCTGGATCGCCTTGGCCCGGGCGAGTCCTAGGTGATATCTCTCTGGCCGTGACAAATTCAACTGCTGGTCCTTGGTGAAGATCTTCTCTCTGCTGAGGACCTTCAACACCTTCTCTTGCCGCTCGAGAAAGTCGTCCCGGCCCAGGAGGTGCTTAGCGAGTTGAGGGACATGAATGGATGACCCATCGCGCTCCGCTTGCAGAGTCGCTGTGCCATCGTGGGCGGGCTTGAGACGATCGGTGAAGTCTGGCATGATTGCATTGGTCGCCTCACGAGTAAGCCCAATTGAGTGGGGTGCAGGTCGCCTAGAGCGAAGCGAAGTGTACGTCCTGACAGCAATGACGGTTGTGTTGCAAGGTAGTCGCAGGAGAGCCCTCGCATCATGTAAGTTTTGTGCTGTTGACGTTCAGCCGGCAATAACGCGGAGAACAAGTCGCGCAGGTTGCCTCGGTACATGCAAGCAATTGGATCAGGCCAGGATTGTATGGAGGGTATGTTGGATGATGCGCATAGCGACAATGCGGGGGTTCTGCCCCTGCGGATCGGTAATGTGGGGGTAATTTTCGGTATCTTACGCCGCAACCACCCTTCGTTTGTTTACTGATCGATGATAAATCATCCCCAAGAACATCATAGGATTTCTCGTTTCAATAGGTAGACCATGGTAGCGAATGGATCAAGACAATCTATAGATGTTGCAACAGAGCAAGCAGACGCGCGAAAATCAGTAAAGAAAAGGATCTTCGTGCAACGAAAACGAAAACAAGGAAAACAAAAAGCATTATTCGATCGCGGTGGAGTAACGAAACAAAAGCAAAGAAATGTTTTCCGTTGGCATGCAACTCCACTTGGAGTAGCCATGCACCTTAATCAACCGAGTCGCCCCAAAAAGCAGCTATTTGTACAGGATATCAGATGTCCAGACCCAAGTCGTTACCAAGAAACGCCGTAAGCATATCCAATACCTAATACTCCTCCGCATTTAAAAGAAATATTCCGAAGGAAGAACAAAAAGAAAAAGCGGTGCACCGGCGCACCGAACAATCTTTACCAAAGTTGGTCATCAACATGCCGGTTATCGTCAAGGCGGAGCGTTACTCTATCACAACATCGGCCCAACTGCTAAGTCCGCCCTGCTCATTCAAGACGCGATCCATGTCTTCATCAGCAAGTCTGACCAGGACCTCAAACGGGGCTTCTGTGCCGTTCGTTGGTTCTCTTCGTCGTGGAAGGAAGATCATCCCACCATCACCAGGGCCATAAGATCGGCGGATGAATTCGGGTCTGCCATCCAATGATCCGCTGCCCAGATCTGTTCCAGGTATGCCCCAACGGAGGTCAGCGCCAAAGTTGAGCCACGATGTGATGTAGATGTCCGATCCAAAAGTCAAGGCTAAAGCGCATTCCGTGTCTGTGATACGCTCAATCGTCCTGAAGAAAGTCAGGTGGCGAGAGATCCAGTCGTTGTTGACATCCAAAATCGTCTCTTTGATCTTCTTGATCACTTGGAGGATGGTGTTTTGTGTTACACTATGAAGCATGTTAGCTATGCTTGTGACATGGAAAGGGTGATCAATGCATGTGAGGTGATACCCAGTAGGGATGAAGCGTAGGACGACAGGTTCAAGGACGAAGGGAATAGTCATAATTCACTCACCTCTCCTCTTTGATGAGATCAGAGATTCTCATCGTGCCCTTACTGAACAGAGCCATGTTTCCCATGTATGACGCTGGCACGGGAGGGCGTTGTCGTCGTCGCAAGTCAGTTGCAATTCCGATGTTTGTCTCCTTGTACCCAAATTTGCTGAGACGACTTGCTCGTGCTCGAGTGACATGAGTCCAGACAAGAGCCGCTAGAACGTTACACATTGTGGGTGGAGTCTCAGGAGGAAAATAAGGCCGGAGACGTTCGCGATACTCACGTACCCGCGCCGCTGGGATGACAAAAAGTCGTTGAGTACACTTGCTGTCCTTGGTTAAGGTCTTCGGATACGAGTAAGTGCCTTCGCAATAGCAGTCGGCAGTAAGACCTCGACTAGGTTGCGATGATACCTGCTCATCGACTGCGAGGCGCATGCGTGATTGTTCTTCAGCTATGCTTACTGGTGCTGGCTTTGTTAGTGTGAGTACGGTGACGGTAGGAAGAAATCATACCGAAGTCTTCAGTAGCATCATTGCCTGAAATTTTGCATACGTTGGCACAAAAGGTTTGCCAGAAGGTAGTCACCCCTGAAAAGTCCAACACGCTATGATGCATGTACATGGACAAGACGAGGCCTCCAGGAATAAAGTATGCTTGCACTCTCATGACTGGCGCATCGCTCTGTTCGAAGTCGATTCTGCCCTCACCAGAAGGCGGAACTCCAGGGTAGTTTGCAAGGTCGTCTGGAACAAATGTAGGAATCCTGAACGCGCTCGGAGGCATACCATCTCGTTTGAGCTGTTCATATGTGTAAGGAAAGCTCTCTTCGTGGAATGGTATCTGTTTAGATCTGAAAAGGGCACGCATTTCTTGGTCGGATACGTGCACTGGATAGTGCAGAGCAAGTGTTCCAGCTGCATGGTCGGCAAGACTGAGCGTACCAGCAAGGAATGGATATCTCTTCAAAGTGAGACGGAGGCCATCGCCAAGGGCCTGAATGGCGGCCTCTGCCTCATTCTGATCCGGAAACTACCCAGAAAATCAGCCAAATATTCGATTTCTTGCCGCAGCGTCGAACTTACAGGGAAAATCAAGAGCGTTTGTGTGTAGACACGGACAACATTCTGGTCTAAGAAGGAAAGGTGGAAGAATTTCGTTTTCGCCGGGGGCGGCGGGCTTTCGGATTTGACAATCATCTCAACCAAGTTCAAGGCAGTATTGACGCTGCAAGCAAGGGGCCACGGCTTGCGTACTACCAGGGGAAGTTCAAAAGACATCTCAAGGCTTTGCTTCAGTCAGTTATATACCAAAACAACGAAGAGTCACACATTACCGTGACTTTGGGTGAGCAAACACGCAGCAAGTTTACCACGAGATGTCATTTCACACCCCCCCTTCACCGCAAGGTCCCTTCGAGTGCGCCTGTGTAACCAAAGCCCAGCACTGACCCACTCTTTCACGTTTAGAGCGGGCCGAATGCGCTAACCCAAGCTAGCACCGTTTACGGAAACTTTGATTGAGCGCAGTCCCTGGCCCGGTTCCCCGGCCTTGGCCATGCTTATTTGAGAATTGCATCCATGGTCTTAATCTGCGCAAGTCCATTCTTGCCGGCTCCCCGTCGCCTTGCTCGACCGGGTCTGAGGGACCAACCCTCGCGGAAGCGGACGGGATGCATCCGCTGCGTGAACGTTCAACTACCGTCTCCACCGACTTGGGATGCAAAGGGCAAGGGCATTCCCGAATCTCGTTCCTTTTTCCGTGAACATGGTTTCATTGGAGCGGAGGTCAGGCGACAACACACAATGCAGCTCGAAAAAGATCCATGATGTCAACTCTGACACCCATATCCTAGTAAGCAGGGGACAGGGCGGATAAGGTGGATGTCCTTTTCTTTGCCTGGCCGCTCAACTCTGGCCAGCCAGGCTGACAACCACGCCAATGTTGCGACAGGCAAGGGCCGTGCGGCACAGCAATGGCCTCACGGGGCCGATCGTGTTCGCGAACTGCCGGATTGGCTGGCTTCGTCCTTCATGCGAGTGATGGAAGCAGAGGCACATTGGCGATGCCACGAAAAGACGCCCGCTTTGCCATGCCTGTTCAAGCGCGTACAGCTCAACACACACTTTGACGGGCAGCGTTGTTGGCTTGTGTTCCGCTTCATGCAAGGCGAGGCGTAGTTCCTACAACCATCGACCAGGCGCGTGGGAACGTGTATCCGAGCACCATATCCAACGTATTGCAAAGGGCAATTGTATGTGTCGTCAAAGTGCTACAAATAGCATTTCAATCAGGCCGCGCCGCAGCGGTGAAGTCCTACGCGCGTCGACGTACATTCTGGAGGACCAACGTGGAGTGTCAGCAAAGCTGTGACAGCTCTGATCGCAAGCCAAAAGAAGACACGTCGCGGGTGGATCATCGGCTAGTGGGTCCGGCCCATGTTATATGCCAGCAGTACACCGGTAAGAAGGCAATTGCCCCGGAAGTGCAATGAAGATCAGGAGTCATGATGGAGATGTTGCGGCGGTAACTTTCTGTGATGTGGCTCCCCTGAAATAAAACATAAGCGCCCAGCACCCTGTGCCACTGTATGGAAAGCCACAAGAGCATGCTAAAGCAAATGCCGCGATCCTGCACGTCTCCTGCAGGCTTGTTGCATCCACCCTCACCTAAAACGCAGTTGTGTGACCATTTGGATTTTTGTGTGCACTTGAAGGCTGTGCGACTCTGCGACGGTAGTCGGATGGGTTGACGGCTCGGTCCACCAGAAGAGCGGCTCTTGTTCCAAAAGCAATTCGAACGCCTCTCGTCTGAATGGTCGGGAATAGTTTCCGAACAGTCCTCCGAACAGTAGACGACAGGTCCCGCGATCAGAACCCAAATGTACCAGCATCACTCACCGGAAAGTCGCTCTCAGTAAGCAGAGTTGTGCCAGGCATTGGACATGTTGTAAGGTCAGGACGAGAAGAAAACGCCCCGCTGACGGCAGGCGATGTGGATTAACTGCACTGATGCAAAGTGATCCCAGTCATGTACCTCTCTAGAAGCAAATATGTTCTTCGTGACATGTCCATGTTAAAGCATTCCCGAACCCATGGTCCCGCAACAACTCACTTGTCCCCAACAAAGTAATTCTCGGCACGCGGCCCAAGAATAAGATGTCGCGCAAGTTCCGGCAGGGACTGCCCGTGAGAATCCTCAAACTTCGGGCCTGCGACCACGCACGAATTTCCATGTGTTTTGCTTGGTGAGCGAATGCCCTGTATCCTTATCTGATGTTGCTTCGTACTACGTGCAAAGGGCCGATACCACGTGACGCTAGAGAGCCGGAAGCGAGTGCTATTTGCGGGGTTCGTTCAGGGTCCTTCCCCGCGATCCTGTGAGCAGATGGCAGAAAATACCGACATTTGCCAGAAAAGGCGATGACATCTTCGGACGACTCATGATTTCGGCAACCTTGGCGCCTGAGCCTGGCATTAGTATCAAGTCGTCGCTACTCAGTTCAGGAGATGGCGCCAAACAACCAGTAGGCTGATGCTCGTATGATTCCGGCGCCGCATCAGGATGGAGGATAGGTCTTTCATGGTCCCAAAGCACTCGGGCTGTAACGTACTTCCCAACACTGTACGACGCATCAATCATTCCACCTTGACGTATTCATTGGGTGACATTCTGACGCGTTATAGCCCCTTTTCAGTCGCCTTCTACGGTTCGCAGGCCGAACGCCTGCACGCATAGCAATTGACGATGTTCGGTCCAAGCACCAACGAACCCATCTCGAGCTGCTGTCGGATGTGTTGGCGTTACGAGACACCATCGTCAATACCTTGGGCCCGGCTACACTCGAGGCGCTAGAGCGTAGAGATGAGGTCTACATCGCTCTCGTTGCAGCAGGAGGCTATGAATACACCGTGGCAATGCTGGCCATTCTGGCGCTCGGTGCGGCCGCTGTGCCCATAACCCCGGCGCTGCCAGTCGAGGAGGCTGCATACTTTGTTGAAAAGTCTAGATCTGTGCTTGTTCTGGTCAGCTCTTTCGATTTGAAAAAGTGCTGCGATTTGGAAAAGCGCATTGCGTCGACAAGCAACGAGCACTTTCGAGGCATCCCAATCGGACCCTGCACCTACAGTCCGACACTTGAACCTGCCGACATTCTGATTTCTTCGGACCGTCCATTGGAAGAAAGTGGGCCAGGCGTCGTAATATTCACCAGTGGAACAACAGGGCCCCCTAAAGGTGCAGTCATGCGAAGGTCTTTCGTGTTCGACACTGCATTGTCCGTCGCAGATCACTACAGGCTGACCGAGGACGACGTCATGCTCCATGTGCTTCCGGTCCATCATGCGACTGGAGTTGGGATCAACTTCTTCCCTTTCCTCATATCTGGCAGTCGCATTGAATTCCGCAGTGGTGGATTTGACGAGGTATGGATGTGGGAGCGCTGGAAGCAAGGAGCCATCAACTCGCGCCGACGATTGACATTTTTCTCCGGTGTGCCCACAATCTATATGAGAATGAGACGCCACTACCAGCGCACACTGCATAAACTACCGCCGGAAGAATTAGCAAAGTACATTGCAGGAGCCAGACAGTTCCGAGCCTGTCTATGCGGAACATCAGCTTTGCCTCAACCACTGAACGACTTTTGGACCACTCTCATGCAAAAGAAAATCGTACAGCGATATGGGGCAACAGAGTTTGGTGCTGTGTTCAAGGTGCGCCTCGATGACAAGAAGGTCCCTGATGGTTCAGTTGGTGAGGCTGCAAGCGGGATTGATGTCAAGTTGTCAGATGGTGACGAGGGAGAGGTGTTGGTAAAAAGCCCAGTAAGTGCAGCCGTCCTAAGCGTTGAAGATCATGACTGAGCACCCACAAGCACATGTTTTCCAAGTATCTCCATGATCCTGAAGCGACTGCGAATGCCCACGACGAGGACGGTTACTTTCGGACAGGTGACATCGCTCGGCGAGAAGGAAAGTACTACTACATTGTCGGGCGAGCGTCTCTGGACATAATCAAGTCTGGAGGTTACAAGATCTCTGCTCTCGACATTGAGCGGGAGTTGCTTGGTTTACCATATATTTCCGAGGCGATGGTGGTAGGCGTCGAGGACGAAGAATTTGGACAACGAGTGGCGGCTTTGATTTCCCTGCAAGAAGAAGACCTTACCGACACCTTTCTGGAAACATATGGAAATACAGAGTACTTATTGACCATCGAAGATTTGCGAAGAGACTTGAGGGGTAGGCTGGCGGGATATAAGCTGCCAACTTTGCTGCGTATAGTCGGTGGCGAGCTTCCAAAGACTGCAACTGGTAAGGTGCAGAAGAAGCTGCTGGGTCCACGTTTCTTCCCAATGGACTATCATAACTCTGCGGAGGTGCAGCAATGGATAATTCCATCAACTCAACTCGCGAAGCTGTAGCGTCCAGGAGCGGGAGGACATGGAGAAGAAGCAACAAGATTAGGCGTTTCCTTTTCGTAACTGCATGGCTGGCGGTGAAGAACAGGAGTCAAGGTGACGGTTGAAGTTCGCATTTTGTCATAGCTCACCCGATGGCTCCTTCCATCTCGTGATACTACCCTCACGTGATTAATCATCACAACAATTATTCATCTTGTATAAGTTCCGCGAACACCGCATAATTACTCGTGTTCCTGTAACTCTCTCTCAGGCACGACCACCCACCTACCCAGCGGTTTATCCCCTCCACCGGTTTATCCCCTCCACGAAGCCCCGCTTCATATGTCCCTTTTGCTTTCTCCTCGGTAGCGGCCATGAATTTTCTCTGATGCAGCAAATCATTAGTAACCAAACCTCGTAGAACTTCGACCGGAGGAGAGCGGATGGTTGGCCCAATCAATGAGATTATTTCCTTGAACGTTGGCTACCAAGATGCACTCCGACATCTGCATACACAAATGTATCTGTGACTAATTTAAGTATCCAGTATCGTATCCGCGCATGGCTTGGATGTGGAATTCCGCCTCTCTCCACCTCCTTTGTAAACATGTCAGCTTAGCGGGATTACACCTCGCGATCGGTGACAGAGCTGCCCGAGTTGTAGCGTCATACTTGACCGGGTATCGCGATTTCAGCAGCAAGAAGACGTGAAAAGTAGTCATCGGGCGGCAGTTCGGGAGGCCTAAAATCATGTGCGGGCAGACATCGGCATCAATGTCGGGGTTGTGTATGGTGTTGCTCTTATCTCCGACATGGGTCTGGCTCCTGTCGTCACCAAACCCCTCCATTCCAACAATTTGAAATACGGACGCAGCCTCCCGATGTCTGGCCTTCAATTGGGTGGTGCTTGGAATGGGCCGCTCATTTCGGAAGCAGCTGGTACCGCTTCAGCAGTTCGTAACCGCTTGCTTGAATGCAATACCCGCAGCGGCCGAAGCTACCCCACTTGAAGCTTGAGCTGAAGCACAATAAGACCCCTCCATTCCCCTCGATTGCGTCAACCATCGCCATTTTTACCATTCCGGCTGTCTTTTGCACAAAACCTTCAATTCGACAATCACACACACAATGTCTTGCGAAAATTGCAAAACGGGCTTCAAGTGGAACGGTGCGTCCGTTGGCAAAGAAACCACCCTCAACAATGCGCCAGCCTACGTTACTGGTGACTCCAAGGACGCAGCTATCCTCATTGTCACTGATATTTTCGGCTGGACGCTTCCCAACATCCGCATAATTGCCGACCACTATGCAAAGGAAGCCGGTGCGACCGTCTACGTACCTGATATGTTCGTGACTTCATGATCCAAAAGACTGCTAGTAATTGTAGCTAATACTTGTAATGTAGTTTCGATGGAGAGGTTGTGGATCCCGATGCGCTATCGGATCCCGAGAAGGCCAAATCCTTCGATCTCATGGCCTTCATCGGCCGCTACGGCAAGGAGAAAGTGTATCCTCAGATCAAAGCCGCTGCAGAAACCCTCAAGAAGCAGTACCCCAAGGTTGCTTCCATCGGCTTCTGCTATGGCGCCTGGGCTGTATTCAAGCTCGCCGCTGATCCGTCTCTCGTCGATGCTGTCTCAGTAGCGCATCCTTCCCTGCTCGACAAATCCGAAATCGAGGGTATCAAGGTCCCCGTACAGGTGCTCGCTCCTGAGCACGATTTCGCATACACAGATGAGCTCAAGGAGTTCACCCTGAAGACATTCCCCAAGATCGGTGTGAAGTGGGAGTACATCTACTTCCCTGGCCTTCAGCACGGTTTTGCCGCGCGTGGAGATCCCAATGACCCGGCGCAGAAAGAGGGATTGGAGAGGGCCAAGCGCAGTGCCGTCAACTTCTTCAATGAGTTCCTTCACTAGTTAGTGGATGGAATCCCAATTTCTTTCTACATTACGTAGGTAGCGTAGGAGTAAGGTAGAATCCATACCCCTGATTCTCCAACTTCACTGATCATAGCAATGTTTGCATCGTGACGCAAAGAATGGAACTTTTGTTTCAATTTTCTCGTCAACTAGTTCTTCAAAAATATCTAGCTTGATTATGCTCGAACTATGGCCGTAATGACTTCAACGGCAAACAGTGTCAGCAATTTGAAACATGGAATGGAAGCAGTTCAATCATTCATGGTAGGTCATTTACTTATACTCAGTACATTTCGGCTTTTGTTTCAATAAAATCAGCACTAGAAAAACTAAGCTGCCGAAAAATCTATAGTTATCTATCGTTTCACATAACTACTTTACAATAATTATACAAACTGCACCCAAGCCCTCGCCCTAGGCCCTCGACACCAGGAACCCATTCGCCTGCAACTTCTGAAACACCTGAGCAGCATCATACTTCCGACTCACGGCGTTGAGATTCGCCAGGCTCTCAGCACCATAGCTCGCCATAACATTCTGATGCGCCCCCGCGTCGTTCGCAAACAAATTCGGCAGCAGCAGATTCGACCTGCGCGCATTCGACACCATCCACGAGTCCATGCTACGTTGAATCTTCTCCATCATATCTTTGTCCTTCGCGTCCTGGTACTGCACGAGGATCGACGTCCATGTTTGAGATATACCAGGCTGGTTCAGCGAGTTGGGTATCCCGCCTGCTTTCGCCGTGCCCACGGAAGGGACCCGTGAACCCATTGGTTTGATGGCTAGGACAAGGTCCGTTTGATTTCCCGATGTGGGAGCTTGCTCGAGAATCTGCTTGTACAACGCCACGAAGTACTCGGCGCTGGGCTTTGTGACCACCGAATCGATCTTGCGCGTCACCGCCGGCTCAGGCGGCGACATGGTCTGCGCAAGCTTGTACACCGTGCCGTTGGTCGGTGGCACCGGGACCTCCAGCGGCGCAAGGTCGAGCAGCGGCGCGAATGCCGCTGGCCGCGTCGCGGGCTCCGCGTAGAAACATGCGACTTCTACCTCGCCGGCAGAGGCGAGCATGTACACGTTGGCTTTGGGGTCCTTCTCCATGTTCGCTTGCACCTGGGCCAGCGCCGGCATAAACTTGGTGTAGTCTTTGGGATCGAAGCTGAACAGTGTGTACCAGATGTCGTGGACAGGCGACGTCCGCATATCGAAGCGTGTCACGATGCCGAAGTTGTTGCCTCCGCCACGCAGTGCACGATAGAGATCGGTGTTGTGCGAGGCATTCGCATTCACGATGGACGAGTCTCCCAGCACGACCTCGAAGTTGGCGATGTTATCCGCCACTAGGCCGTTCAGCTGCGAGAACAGCGTGTACCCGCCTCCGAGCGTAAGGCCTGAAATGCCCACGCCAGTGTTCAACCCCGTGACGCCGGATTTGCCAACCGAGTCGGCGAGCTTCTGGATATCGCCTCCTTTGTTGCCTGTTCCAGCGTAGATGATTGAGTTATCAGCGCTGAGACTCAGAGATTTCATCTGTGCCATGTCGAAGAGTACACCTTCAGCATCCACACTAGCGAATTTGACATTAGGGTTATGCCCGCCATTCCTAACCGCGAATTTCGAGCCGGCCTTGGTCACTATAGACAGCCCCTTTGCCACCATATCCGTGCTGGTGGGCGTGAAGAAACATGCAGCTGGTAGTTCGCAGTTCGTGGACCAATTCACCTCGACCTCAGACCGGTAGTTCGCGCTCGACGAATCAACGTAGTTGTTTGGGAACGCGGCCTTGAGTTGCGAACAAGCTCTGGCAGCATTGGAGGTGCTCCGAGGCAAGGAATCGGGAATGACTGTTGCAGCTGCTGTGCTAGCCAAGAGAGCGATGGTGGCCTTGAGCATCTTGGCGAAGGGGGATGTGAAAGGAAAGTCCGGAGGGAGTAAGTGAATGGTACGCCTTGGATATGGAAATGATGGGATAGGAACGCCCGGCGCGGGTTCTTATGGGGAGCACAAGATCAGGGGTATCGCGTGGTTTGTGGTTGATGCTCGCCGACATGCTGACGGATCGTCCCTGCCCCTTGTACTTTGTCGACTACCTCGTACTTTTGGGCTGAAGAGAAGTCGCCGTACAAAACGATGCTGACCGAAGTTTGATAGGTTTGCGGCTCTAGCATGCACGCCACTTGGCGAAGGCCAAGCTTTGATCTGCGGAGTGGGTAGAGCCATGTCCTTCACTTGGAGGCAATGACACTCGTTAGCGGTAGTAAATGCACGAGAAAGCTTAGTTAATCTGCGCTACGGCGCCTTGATGTTACACCAAGCTTATTTTACTGCAAGTCCTAGCGTCGAATCTGCGCTGTTAGTCGTGTGGTTTGGCTGACCCGCCGGGTGTGTTCTTCGGAATCCGATTCTGGAGCTGGCCGGGTCCGATGCGCAACACCAGCGATGACAGGGGGTTGGATTTTCCGATAACGTCGAGGTTCCCATGGTGATTTTGGGGAATAGGATGAAAGTTCTTCGAGGTAAGGTGACTGGTAAGAGTTCTGAGTTGTTTTAAATAATTTTTGATGCTGTAATTTTGGAATAAAAATGGAGTTGTTTTGAATGAGTCCTGGTACTATGGTTTAGAAGGAAAATAGTGAAAATAGTATAATAATACAAGGCAAGAACAGCTGAAACTAATTTCTATATTGCTTTGAACAGTTGATAGTGCTACAGTCTAGGATGAAATAGAGGAAATAGCGTACTAGTACAAGTAGGAAACAGCGGAACATACAACGAATATGAAGGTCCACTAGCCGTTAGTCATTTCAATCAATATAATGGTAAGTTCCTGATTCTAGGCCGGGGGCTTCGGCAGATTCACTTTTTCTTGCCCCAGCCCTTGACAGTTGCGGCTGTGCCCAGTCCAGTCGTGCGGACAAACATTGCAGCCAGATTGACAGCCATAATAATCCAGGTAGCCCGATTCGGTACAAAGATTGAGACGGTGATCCAACCAAATACAGCACTGATTGGCCAACGGTGTACCCATAGTGCGTTCCATATTGAATGAGACCGTATGATGTCGAGGAACGAAGCCGACAGGATTCGTGTCCAGTGCTGTCGAACAAGTTCATAGTCTTGCAAATCTGTCGGGAACTTGTTCTTCAAGACATTGACCCTTTGTTTCCAAAAAGGCCCAAGTTTTCTCTCCGCATATGGCGCTCTTGTGCGCATAAACATAGCCCATTTTTCTGTCGTCGTAAGAGCCAGCTTTTTGTCTATGTCGAACCATTCCCCATGCTGAGTGCCACATATACAATGGTAAAGATGACGGCAGTCAGCAAGTTCAGCGTGAATAAGCTTCTCAGTGCGTTTGTAGTACTCGACGCTCCATTCATCGATGATTTTTAACTTAAGTCCACACTTGTATTGAATATCGCTCTTGCGATCCAATGTGTCTTTCGACCGCCCAATTTTAAGAAGGTGGTCCTTCTCCGAGGAGAAAACATATATGTATCCGTACTCGTCTTTGGACGTAAGCTCACTGGTGAATACTTTACGTATTCTCATGTGAAATTCAAGCAGTGTTGTTCCGAGGTCGTTCAGATCGAACTTCTTGGACTCTTCGGAGCTTTCTGTATCCTCTACATCCGAAAAGATCACAAGAGCTTGTGATTCAGATTCTGGCGAGGTTGGCTCATCTTGCGTTGACGGAGTTGACTTCGCGCCTTGGTAAGATCGTCGTGCAGATTTGCCGCTTCGTTCGTTTTGTCGCGATTGTTCAGAGTCTGATTGTCTCTTCCTGCTAGTGGGCGATACTTGAGGATGGCGTTGGGTTTGTGAGCCCAAAGAGTGATCTTCATCTGAGTTCTTATGTGGTTGGTCGTCGTTAAATCGGGGTTCCTGCGTTGTTTTGTTGACACCCGGTTGCGAGGTTGTGGGATGCTCCTTGTCTCCTTGCGGTATGATTCTTATGCTATCATCGCTACTCACAGAGCTTTCGTCTGCTTGTAATCCCGGAATGGAGTTTTGATTGCCTCTTAACAGAGTTTTGCACTTCTCGCATGTTGCTTGGTGTTTGTCTATGTAAGCTTGATAGGCCCAAGACTTTCCACAGAGAGCGTAGTAGCGTGGCTTTTCACGTTTTGACCTTGGACTCGCGTCACCAGTGATATTTGGTAGATTGTTCCTCCGACCAGGTATCGGGGGAGCAGACTTCACTTCTCTGTCGTCGGTGGTAAGATCTATCCATACTGTCGAAGGAGTTTCAAGATCTCGATGTGGCCTTGGGTTTGATTGAGGAAGACTGGATGTACTGCTTGACTTCGTACTTTGGGGTGTTTGGTGATATGGTATGGTAGATTCCGAACTCGTTGAGCCTAGTCCTCGTCCACGTAAGGCCACATTAGGGGATGGGGTGTGCAGCACCGAGACTGAATTATGCGAATAAGAAGGGGTGTTTGGCACTTCTGACGTCCTGTGAGAAGGCATTGCATAATCTGTTGATAGTAGATTGTTCCCGGGTTCGTAAGTTGAGAGATGATCTATGATGAGGACTTACAAGAAAGTCGTACTTATAGCCGTCTTCAATTGCTCAAACAACGTTTACAGCGACCTTGCAGATAGATGAACTTGTGTGGGGTTTCTGCCGTATCGCTGTGCCACACACGTGCAGGCTTAGCAACACAACGGGCATACATCCTAATGTGGGCAGTGGTTGGCGCATGGGCCAGTGTTTCATGTATTGCGAGCTCTGTGCTCCATGCTCCCTAGGATTTGCCAGGGTACAAGCGCCAGGAAGAACCGAGTGTCATTGCGTTGTTGAGCGCCACACGCTGCATACCCAGCCTCGCGAGAGTATCAGGTTACAAGTTGAGTAAAGTGCTCACCGCGAGGCGCAATGCTAACGTCGCAACTGCACTGCACGTACCAGATTGTAGCAGCAACACCTCTAAAATTAACCCACAGATCAATTTCATGAGTATGTGTTGTACAAGCAATCGCAACGAGTCAGGTACTCAAGATACCTCTACTGTGGCCTTGGATAGTCGCCCCTGGATGGCATCCAACCCCTATCTTCAAATCGCTGTACTTCTGGTTGGATTTAATATGTGTCAGGAGCGAGCTGAATGATATGTAGATAACACCAGATGTAGACGATCGCACTGCAAGAGTAGGACCTTGGCAATTGGATTGAAATTACCTTGACAATCTTCCTCACCGGGTGTTTTCGTTGCAAAATACTGGCCGAGAGTCAGTGCTACTGATCTTGCCAAGAAAAACTTCAGATGGCGGAAGTTTCCCAATGGACATTGAATGGTATCGCGCGAAACAGGATGATTCAAATATTGTGTTAGATGTGATGGAAGTTCTACACGCTGTTTGCGAAGGTTGAAATGTCGGATGTATGAGAATTCTTCTCACCAGCTCGCATACAACTGAGTTCTGAGCTTTCATCTGGAGATAAGCGTTTCTTCAGAAATTTGCGTAATTACTAGCCAGCGCTGTTTATCAGTGGTGAATAGATACATGCGATTCTCACACTCAATGACTTGAGGTAAACCTGTTGCAGCCAGTATTTCTAGCCATGTGCGCGAAGAATTTATTCGGCACCAGGAGTAATCCTCTTCCAGATGCACATATATCTCGCAACAGCTATCTACGATGTCTTCAAACTGGCGTCACGAAGACATGCTTGATCGATGTGTCCAGTGGTTCTACCAACGCTGATCGGAGGAGGACGCAAGGCTTCGAGGCGATGAAACTCAGGCAGGATTGAAACACGTTTGAAACACAAATTTCCACTCTATTGTCTGAGTGGACGAGAATAGCACGGTCGTTCGAGCTTGCGTCTTAGCGGGGCTGCAGGAACTGTGCCGCAAAGATGCAGATACCGGCCCCTTGACCGGATCGACACACCCCAAACTTTCCATTAACGAGGCTGACGTATGCAGCGTTGAATCAGAAAGAATTGGGTATTCCTCGCGCAAAGTGATTCGTTAGCACAAGGCGACCGAGTTCATCGGAAGAATCTCTACCAGAAGGGACCCTTTGCCACAACACTTCGAAGATTCGCTAAAGATTAGCAATTTCGGCCCAATTTTTTTCTCAGATGACTTTTAATATATGGATACGGTTGCTTACCAAGTGCATCGAACATGCAGATCCAGCCTTGTGGAGTATGATTACATATTGACGAAACTGCTCACTACCGGGTTGTGCCTCAGGGTCTCGATTATGTCAACCAGCGAGTGAAACAATTTCAGAAAGCGAGTAGGATCTCACGAGCGCGCTTGAAATAATAATCCCAGCTCCAAGCATGGTATTTAGTATCCCAGATCATCTTTTAGGCTCACCGGATTGATGTTCTCGTCTTGGCACAATTCAGGTGCGCCATTCGCTTGCTCGAGCGAGGCTTTAGGCACCAACGAACGTCTAACACCTTCATTGCACTTGCGAGGACATGCTCATTTTATCAGCAACACATTCCGTCATATGTCATGGCTATATTACGCATCAGATGATGGATCCTGTGGAGCACACTTGCACTTCCAGCCCGTCTTTGGAAGACCATGATGTTCCCAGCCTCGTACCTCGGAAACGAATCAGATGAGGAAGTTGGAGGGAGGAAGTCCGCCTCAATCATGACGATAAGAAAGACAGAAGACAACCAAAGCGCAAGTTTGTGGAAGGAGAGCATAGGGGAGAATGCTCTCGGATTTGGATTCGAGCGAGACCTCCTTGACGAGCTTGATGAAAATGAGTATCATGACGAAGTCCTCACAGAAATACTTCAAGAGCAAGATGACGAAGACTTTTTTAAATTCGAAGCCGAGCGAGAATCCCAAATACACATTGCCTCTGTCGAAAACCAATTTGACGAGTTATGGATGTTATTCGACGAATTTCAGGACGTGTGCTACGACGACCCCGATCATCTGGACGAAATGCGCACAGCATTTCTAAGAGAGGCTTATGAGGAGGATGTTATGCGGTTGGAGGCGCTACGAGAAGAACAGGAAAAGGAGTATGATACTTCGGTCAAAGAGTTCCTCGACGAGATGTACGATACCCACGGCATTGATTACCTAGACGAAATGCACACCAAAATTCTAAGAGACGCTCATGAGGAGGATTTTCTACGTTCAGAGGCTCTGCGAGAAGAGTATGAATTTGAGGAGCACGGTAAATTAGGAGAAAAGCTTCACGAAAACTATGACGCGCTCGACGATGAATATGCCGATCACTATGGCAGCGAGAACACGGAGGAACAGGATGACATGGAAGAGAATTATTCCCTCGAAAGCTAGGACTACCCAGAAGATCAAGGTCACATAGGCGACCAAGAATATACGGAAGATGACGAACACACGGACGACGAGAGGATGTCAGACGACTTCGAATTCGTCGGAGACGTAGTGCGTACGGTGTATCATGACCCCCCTGTTTTCGATGCCAGCATTGGAGAATGGGTATCAGAGGAAGAGGTCACCGAATTTGGCGCGTGGGAAAGACGACCCAAACTGGACGTCAGCTCTCCGTTATGCGGATCGTGTCGCTATTATTATCGTGAAAACCTGCTACGCAGGAGCACCCACCGGCATAGCCGCGCATTCCCACTGCAAATCTCGCCATTGAAGTCCCAGAACGCAGACTGCAGTTTGTGTCGATTTCTGTCAAAAATCTTGCTTGCAACTTCCCCCCCAGCGATAGCCGGCGATGGGACTCGGGTGTTCACATTGAAGATCCGCCAGTCTCCGATGTATCGCCTTTCCCGTACGACATTGTTCATTGTGACCGATGATAGTCGATCAACACTCGCAATCAGCAGTCTTCACTTCAAAACAAGAAATAAGGAATGGCTTCCTCCGGCCATTGGTCTCGACTCTATTGATTACGATTTCTTGCGACGCAGCGTTGATCAATGCTCTCATGGGCATGCCGCGTCTTGCCGAGCAGGAACGGGCTATCAATTACATGGTTTTAGAGTAATCGACTGTATCTCAGGCGCAAAGGTCAAAGCCCCGAGGGAGTGTCTGTATGTCGCGATATCGTACGTTTGGGGGAAGCAGACCGCGGAGGTAGAACACAGCCAGGAAGATACTCGCTACCCTCAAACCATCATGGATGCTATAGAAGTAACAAAGAGAATGGGCTATCAATATCTCTGGGTTGACAGATATGTACGAGACTCGAAAGGAGCGAGAGTATGTCCACTGACGTCGTTAGTGCATAAACCAACACGACCAATCCGAGAAACTTGCATTTATACAGAATATGGACCGAATCTACTCGAGAGCACAGCTTACGATCATTGCCGCAGCTGGGAGCGACCCGTATTATGGGCTTCCAGGGGTGGGACCGAGACATCGGGTTGTCAAACACGAGCTTGATTTCAAGAAATTGAAGCTTTTGCAAGTCATGCGACCTGGTTTGGATTTCCCAGAGTCATCTTGGTGGGAGAGGGCTTGGTAAGTGCCTAGTGTAAAGATAGTGAAAAGATACTAATGAAGCTAGGACCTATCAAGAAGGTCTGCTCTCGCATCGAAAACTAATCTTTACCGACCATAGGGTGTTCTTTGTCTGCAATGAAATGCAGACAGCCGAGGGTCTGAATATGCGATACGATTCCACTGACAATATTCATCTCCTAGATAACCATTCCTTCAACCAAATGCGATTGCCGACTAGCTTCAGAAGCTACGAAACATATCTCAGAGATTACTCGAGGCGTGTCCTTTCTCACCAGTCAGATGCCCTCAACGCCTGTTTGGGTATTCTCAAGGCTACTAGTACAAGCCATATCTGGGGAGTTCCGATTGGCATGGATGCCATTTCTGGACAGCTCAGCCTTGCTCTTTGCTGGCGTCATGATGGTACAGATACGCAGCGTGATGATTTCCCGAGCTGGTCCTGGACCGGCTGGCACGGAGGTTCATCTTTTCAAGATAGCATGGCTATAAGACTTCCTCTGAGCATCGACCTTTGCGATCATGAAAACAAATGGCAGACCCTTCAAGCCTACCTTGCCAGTGGCCGGGCAGAAGCATATGCCGGAAAAAGCCATGCGCCGCGAATCTTAAGATTATCAGGATTTGTATTGGATGCGGCTTGGTTAAGTAGCCAATGGCCCGAAGACATTAGCGACTTCTGCATCGGAATCGCTGAACATCAAGTGGACACACCTAAACCACATTTCATCCTCGATTTTGACGGTCTTTCGGCCATTGCATCTTTATCCATGGATGGACTAGTCACCAATGATAATATTCGCGATGTGATTGCCATGGGTGTACGAGCCGACGGGAAAGGTCCATGCATAACGGCTCTTCTATTGAAACCAGACGGCGAATATTACACCAGAGTCGGTATCATGGATCTGCAATGCCATGAATCCTCTTGCCCGCAGCCTGACGGCTCACATGCATTTTGGGACCAACGGGCTAAAAGGCAGACTGTTATGATCCGGTGAATCACGTGTATGAGTAGTAGTCACACCGAGTTGAAATCGATCTAAGCATAATGGCCGCGAGGAAAATACATTGTTCGTCGAGCGACATCCACATGAGCATCGAATTGCACTCCTCTCAGCTATCTTCAATGAAAGCGGCTAGGCACCTAGTAGAAGTATATGGAAGAAATCAAGAGCTGCTAGTGGAAATTGAACTCAATATTGGGATTAGAAAGCTCTGGTATACAATTTCTCCCTCAACCTAATAATGGTAGAAGTCGAGGAGCCGGGGCTTGACCTCTCATCCCCACTGTCGAGGGCCCTTTATGGCTCGTAAATAACATCCCCACCTACACATCGATTGCACACAAACAACCCTTTCGGATCGAACTTCCTCTTCAGACGCTCCAATTTACCATACTTATCGCCCCAAAATGTCTCCTTCCAATTAGGCTCATAAGGGTTCGCCTCGTTCACATACGTCCCGCCGCCTTCTCCGACAATCTGTTCCAAACGTCGACTAACTTCCACGGCGCGTAGCTTTCTTTGTCGCTTCTCCTCTTCGGGCGCGTCATCCGCCCAGTCAGTTCCCATGCTGAAGACTGCGCGAGAAGACTTCCAGATTGAATGTACAGCTGTGTCGTCTCGTTTGTGCGAATCGACTTTTCCGACTAGAAAGGTAGATCAGCGTATGCTTTTATACATTGCTTGAGCAAGTTTTACTTCGGCAAGCAGAGCGAACTTACTGAAGTTGAACCCAGCATGCAAATCTGGGAATTCGTCAAAAACAAGGGACACCAATTCTTCCGTCTTTCCTTCAAGTACGTCAGGTGTCAATAAGCGGCTAGGGTCGATTACGTTTGTTGAGATGTTCGGATCTTGAAGGAAAGCGTTGCAGTACTCGATCCAGCTTGGGAAATCGATTGCGATTGCAAATGCCTGCGCACCAGTAACGTTTCCAGCTTGAGCGAGCAAACCAACCGCCTCGTCCGCAGTCGCATTCGTGCCATTCGGCTGTATGAATATGAGGCCCAACGGGTCTCCAAGAGTCCCGTAGCCAGTAAACCCAAGATCAGTAATGTGCGGAATAGTCTTGAAGACATTGCCGAGAACTTCGCGACGGACAGTGGCAGAAGTCGTGTTGAACTGCGCTGCTACAACCTTGATGTGTGTGGGCACAGGGTGTGTTTTATACGTGATCGAGGTGATGATTCCCCAGGAATTGCCGCCGCCCCCACGGATAGCCCAGAAGTGGTCGGTGTTGGTATACTGATTGAGAGTCTTGGTCTCGCCCGATGCGGTAACAATGTCGACTTCAAGAACATCTGATTTGGAGTAAGTACTTGAGTGCTCGTGTCAACATGGAAATTATACTTACTGTCAACTCCTAGTCCATAGAAATAGCTCCATGCCGAATGGCCACCGCCAGTAAACCATCCACCAGCCGCGCCGACTGTCCTCGCACTCCCACCGACGACTATCCTCTTCTGTTGATCTGCATCGCGGTATATATCAAGCCATTGCTCGCCAGCGTGCAAAGTCACAGCTGGCACACCAATCTCGTTCTTGCGCGCACCTCTGGGCACAAAACTATCATGCCATGTTCTGCCCTTCAGATGATGCGTCCAAATCGCGAATGCCCCCTTTCCGCTTGACCGGCCGAGATGGTCATGTCCCGTGTTTTTGACCGTAAACAATAAATTCTTCTTCGATGCCCACCGAACCGCCTTCTGAATGTCGTCGATACTAGAGGCGTTGACAGTGTAGTCTGCAACTAGACCCTGCTGGCATGGATCAGACACAGCGCTATCAATGAAACATTGATCTTGTCCCAGCTCCCACAGAATAGCTGAGTATCCGCCTGGCTGCGCGACACGCCAATCGCTGGAAGTCCAGTTTGCTTTTGCGATTTCACAGAGTGCGTTGTTGTATTCGGTGCCGTGGCAGACATAGGCTGTAGGACGAGAGGATAGCAAGCGGCCATTGACGGAGGAATTGAAGTCATTCCATTCATCAACAGTGGGCCAACATGCATCTTGTGCTGTACATCGACGTTTATGGCCGTTCACGAAAGGAAAGAGTGAAAAGAGAGTAAATTGATCCAACTTCATATTGGTGTTGCAAGATTAGGTCGAAGAAAAACCCCCAAGAGCTGAAATACTCGAGTTGTAAAATATATTTTGATGAAACTATCACGCTTTATTTGTATGTTGTTGCAAGAATGCCTTGTTAGGTAAGCCAAGCCACTTTGCGAGGAAAGCGAATGTTGTGTTTCTATGGCGTGCACAGCCTCCTTTACCAAATACGGGATCTGCAGACGCATCAAAGACCGATTGAAAATAAAGGACTATGCTCACACGTTAAGAGTTGGATTCAGCCTTGCTGTTGTACAGGAGAAACTCGGCGCTCGTGATTGGAGATTTAGCTCGCCACGCCCGTACGTCGAGGCTGCTTTCACGTAATGCGGAGATCATGGCAAAGTCAAAGTCAAGAATACTGATACATTCGAGTCTATTGGTTATTTCCAGGTAGGCTAAATTGTTCGTACTGAAAGGCAATTAGCACCTAGGAAGACCACGGATGTCCCTCGGGACTAAGTGTTGCGTGTAGGAAGGCAGTTTTGAGAAGATTCTTCTCCACAATCTCATCTTTATGCGCCTCCATTTCTTCAACATCCCCTTCGCAAGTCAGCATATGCTAGTCGGGAGACGACAAGTTACGCTTACAGTTGACACTGAGATACGATCCTCTCAGGTAGTCGGCCTTGGGCTGGGCAAGGTATAGCGACAGCCCGCCCGTCATAATTCCTTTATCCTTCGCAAAAGCCGCGAATGCATCGACTTTACCCCCACGCCCAGTCTCGGTTTGCTCAACAATGCCAGGATGGACGGTAAAGACGCGCAGATCGGGCTTTTCGACGTTCAAGATTTCCACGAACCTCATCAGCGCAAGCTTGCTAGCAGAGTACGAGCTCAATCCAGGAGCGGCAAAGGACGCGCCAAGTGTGCCTAGGAAGATGATGGTCCCCTTTTCAACGGCTTTGAGGTAGTAGTGAGCAAGGATGTAGCTGCCTTTGATGTTCACTTCGAAGCCATTGAACCAGGTCGTTGGGTCGAGGGTTCCGGCTGAGCCTTCTACTGCGAGTGCAGCAGCATGGACTATAATGTCAATAGTACCGAATTTGTCGATGGCTTGTTTGAGCATGGCTTCGACCTCGGTCTCGGACGTGAGGTCGGTGGTCAACGCGAGAACTTCAGTTGAGGGACTGATAGACTTGATGGCCTGCAAAGGCTCATCGAGCAAGGCTGTGTTACGTCCAATTATAATAATTGCTTTTGCTCCTGCTGTGGCCCAAGCACGAGCTATTTCCTGTTGATTTCAGAATGTAAATACGTTAGGAAACAGTGTTGCACAAGACTTACCCCTCCGATGCCGCCCGTAGCACCAGTGATCAAGATGGTCGTACCAGCGGCGTTGAGCTCAGGGTTCTTCGGATCTATCGCGGGATAGATATCTCGATGCATCTCCTTGGTGAACTGGAAAGGAGTCGTGAAAGCATTGACGTCAACCATTGTTGCTATCTGAATATCGAGTCCAGTTGTTGTTGAGGAAGCGGGAGATATCCTGAGTTAATGGCAAAGGTTGAATTGCAAGGCTTAAGTACGGCTCTTGTTGATAGATTTGCTCTGATTTTATACTGCTGACCTTCCCTTGCATCATGAAGCAAGCAACCTTTCAATTCCGCGTTTCGTACATCAACGAAGCCACTGTACATACCAGCTGATGCAATCATCTCGGCCTCGGGTCTACTCTGGCGCGAAATCGTTGCGTGAATTCTGAGATTGTTTGTTCAGAGTGAAGGCCATAGAGTTGTAGAGGGACGAAAGGAGAACCGGAGTGACGGTTTAGGAATGGTACAAGAGCGAGCTGACAAACTTGGCGCTAGTGTGGAGCTGCAAGACCGATCCTTCAGTATCACAGAATTGACATTATCACGTACAACGTAGTCAGGGTCAAGTCTATGATGGGTCTATTGATTATAGTAGTGAGAGGTACATAGGGGTAACTTTCTATGCACGACGCGGACCCTTCTCTACTGGCATTCGAACGAAGACGCCTCATCCGGGCTGCCACTAACGTACACCAAAGTGGCTGGCCACAGACATAGATTAGCAGTCCTCTCTGTCTCTGTCTTCTGGGTCTTTGCTGTCAAAACTTCGGGAGCAATGCCCTTTTCAACCCAATCGATGAGACTATTCAACCCGTCACCGGGATACCATCCCGTTCCACCACTGCAATGATCTACGCCAGGAGCCTCAAAGTATCTGTAATAATCACTGGCATGAGCGTCACGTTCGTACACCTTTTCCGCATAACCAAGCGTTGTGCCTGGTGCAATCAGCGAATCCGCTAGGCCATGCCAGGTAAGAAGTTTACCGCCGGCTTGTCGGAAGTGTTTGAGGTTTGTATCCGATGTTCCAATGATGGAGTCATATCGGTTAACAGATTGATGGAAGAGATAGTCAAACACGGCCATGTTGACTGTGGAGACATCATATTCAGGATCTAGGGTGAGGAAGTACTTGATCCAATCCACAGGGAAGCCGAGAGGTACCCCGACGCAAGTTCCATTGGTACATTTTGTGCCTGCATCGGCGGCAAACGAAGCGCCTTTGTCAAGACCGTACCAGAGGAACTCGCCCTCGGGAGAGGTTGCTCCTTTCCAGGTCCATTTAGCGACGGTTGCTGCAGCCTCTGTGATGGTCGTGTTCTCTTTGGTGGTCGAGCAGAGGTACTGCTTTCCAATAACAGAGATTGGGTCGAAGTCACACTGGGCTGGAGAAGAGATGATGCCATCTTCAAGGCCGTCTAAGCCATCGCATGCCTCAATTACGGCCACACGGACGGCGTCAAGCTCGCATGGAGTCGGATACTCGCCTGTTACACTAACATTAGACTGGAAATTTCAAACGACTTTTCGCGTACGAACCGAGATCATTCATCACCGCTTGTGGCCAGAATTCCTGCATGAGCATTTCTCCCCAGCTCTTTGCTGACGCCGTTGCAAGAATACCATCATACTGTTCAGGATATCTCTGCGCCATCATATGACCTTGACGGCCGCCTGTAGAGCACCCGTTCCAGTAGCTGTAGGTTGGTGCTTTACCATAGTAAGCGCGCACCGCTGCTTTGCCAAGTGTAGCAGCGTCGTCGAGCGAGATTGATGAGAAATCCTGTAGGTGAGCCCAATTGACATTGCCTGGAGAAGTCAAAGCCCATTCATCGATAGTAGCAGCAGGGGCGTGGCCTCCGTCTGTTGAAACTACTGCAAATCCTTCGCTCGCGGCCCATGCCAAAGTCGCGTTATCTGCACCGGTTCTCCAACCGCCACCACCTGCGCCCAAAAATCGGCCGGACCAATTCTTTGATGAAGGTAGCCAGACGGTTGTGTTAATGAGGTCGTTGTAACCTAGGTGGGTGTAGGTTACAATGACTTCACAAACATCAAGCCCGGTCAGATTCTTCGCGTAGTGATTCTGCCCAACCGGAACATTGAAAGATAGGTTGCGATATTCTTGGGACACTACATTGAGTATTGCCGCGCCAAACAGAGTTATGTTTTGAAAAGTGGATGGTGCACATGATTGTCCCAAAACGGTCAGCGGTGTGAAGAGAGAAGCAAAGGCAACAGCCTTCTTATTTGCCGACATTCTTGTGAGATAGAATCGTGAAAATAAGGACTCTGACAAAAAAAGAGAATAATAAACAATACTTATCTTCATGGACTACAATCTGAGGGGTTTCCAGCATGGTCATGAACCCGTGACGCTATTCCTGTATTCATCATCTAATGACACGGTTCAGCGGCTCTAGGCCAGCCTCGGTCAAGGTCTGTCTATGGTGAAGATATGCGTCAGATATGCAGCAGATAAACACCGATTGTCAATCCAGCAGCACGCGCAAGGATCCGATCTATCAATGCCCGCTGGTGTACTAAAGAGTGGGCGTCTCAAAAGTGGGGTGTGTAGGTATTTCCAAGCTTCGACATCAGTGTAAACCACTGTGGAATGACAGCAATGCCATGCAGCAAATATAAGGGGCCTCATCACGGCCCCATTGTTTCGATGCCGAATGTGATTCTTGTAGCAAAGTTATGGGAGAGTTCAGCAATGGCTAAACATAGTCTTTAGATTGCGACAGCATTTTCGACGTTATTCCAAGCTGCGTCGCCAGGGCTTCAACGAAAAATATGATGGAAATTCGATAAGCAACAATTGCATACGTATCTATTTGGAAAGAACGAGGGAAAGGTAGTAAATAGAGGACATTCATCGAGAACTCAGATGGCTGGGGCTTTTCCGCGCTATGCCTTTTTGGGACTCAACCCCAACTGGAGGCATGAAAGATGTCAATGAACACAGAACGGCGATCTCAACTAGAGCTTCACAAATATATGTGAGCAGACCAACTGCACTCGACAAGTTTTGATGAAACCTTTCAAATTCAACATTCGGAAAGCTTTTCCCTCCCCCACAATCATGTACAATGTGGGGCAATTGGTACCCCAACTCACCCCGCATACAAACGCCGTACTAAATGCTAGTGCTAAGATGCTCAAGCAAACCACCAAAAGTATAAGACAATAGGGAAATAACCTCAAAATAAACCAAGCATAACCAAAAAGTGACTCCCAAACAACCATGGATCCCGCACAATTCGGCATTAGCACCACTCCCCTGGAACATGCACCATACGACGCAATATTGCCGGAGACACTGAAAGGCACAAACTCGAATAAAGTAGCCATTGTAACTGGAGCAGCACAAGGCATAGGCGCTGCCATTGCCGAATCGCTCGCGAAATCTGGCGCCGATGTTGCGATTCTGGACTTGACGCTTGAGAAGCTCGCCAGTACGAAGAAAGCGTGCGAATCGCATGGCGTCAATGTTCAAGCTTTTGCTTGCGATGTGACGGATGCGGCGAGGATAGATGAGGTTTTCAACGAGGTGGAGAAGTCGCTTGGCCCGATTGAGTACGTTATATCTCTTAGGAATTATGTTTGGAGGCTTTTACTAATTTGGGTGAAATAGGATCTTGGTCAATAATGCTGGTATTCTCGATCAACGACCTTTCTTGATGAGTACATTCGACGGCTTCTGGCGCCAAATCGAGGTCAACTTCAAAGCTGTTCGTCCCCGCAGAAATAGTATCACTACACTGACTAGTCACTGATGCTCTTCTAGCCTTTGTTGCTCATCCATGCTGTCCTACCGCGTATGCGTGACCGTGGCCATGGCTGCATAATCAATATTGCGTCGCGCTCTGGAACCGTCGATGTTCCTATGACACTCGGGTATGTGACATCTAAGGCAGCATTGATCCGTGCAACGCATACGCTGCAGAAGGAGATGGAGCTTGATGGACTGGATCCTGCAATTCAACTGTACGCACTGCATCCCGGTGGTGTGTTGACAGGAATGGGTGGATGTAAGTCATGATCTCCAAGAAGTGGAGAGGAGAGGAGAAGTGCTAATGACGAGTAGCTGGTGCGGCACAGGATGTGAAGTCAAAGTATGGCGATATCACGGACGAGGAGTTCTACAAAGATCTGTTCAAAGACGGGCCGCCGCTTTGCGGGCAAACCTGTGCATTTTTGGCTTCAGGGAGAGGGAAAGAGCTACGCGGCTTGTATTTGGGTATGTTTGCGTATTATGCTGTACTGAATGTATGGAGGCTAATAGTTGGCAGACTGCAGGCAGAATGTTTCGAGGCTCCTGGGTATTGGTCGCGAGACCTTGTTGAAGGAGAATCGGAACACATTGACTGTCAACTTCATAGAAGGCTACACCAACGAACCATAGCGTGCTACCATAATCCAATGCGATAGGCTTCTAGATCAATAATCACCATCTCCAATGACCATTTACAACATCTAAACTGTTTCCTTCGTCTCAATATGCTCGCTGCTGATGCTCTTCCTCTCTTCTCCAATCTTTCCCTCTTCGTTCGACGCAATCCGTGCATCCGCCTCAATGTACTCGGCGGGACGGTGAAGTTGAACGGCCAACTTGTTTCGGTGGATGAAGATGCCAGGGCTGGTTTCGAAGAAGCGATCGATATCTTCCAAGGTGCGGTTCGCGGTCTCGGGGTAGAAGAAGTAGGTAATGGGGATGAAAGCGAAGCAAATGACTGCCCAGATGATCCAGAACTTGTAACCCAGTTTCTCGATGCCCGGCAACGTAGCTTGCACAACGGCGTAGTTACATATCCAATTCGTGCTCATTGCGAGAGATGCACCCTTTGTTCGCATCTCGAGGGCGTTGATTCTATGCAGCATGTTAGACTGGAGTGAAAGGAGGAGCAGACATGGAGACTTACTCAGTAGGATAAAGCCATGGGACACCGAGGACACCCATGCCAAAACTGGCAAAGAAGATGAAGAAGAAAGACACTGCCACAATACCCAGCTTGTACGAGTCACCGCCTGCTTCGGTTTGACCTTGGGAAGCTGCTATGACGATCCAGCAAATGGAGCACGCTGCGGCGGATACCATCATCACCTTTCGTCGTCCATATCGTTCAATAACAAAGTATGCCAAGCAAGCGAAGATTAGATAGTCGACTGAGCCAGCCGCGGCAAGGATACGTGACAAGAGCTCCGAAATGCCTAAAGCATTGATGAAGATGTATGACATGTAGTATGAAGTTACCTAATTTCATGTTAGCGCATCGAGTACGGTGAGGAATAGATTGTGCCGTCTAATCAACATACATTGATTCCACTGATTTGATTCATTGCCTGCATCCATGCACCTAAGATCATACGGCGTAGGACACCACTGGGGCCCTTGCCAGTCAACAACTGGCCCCAGGTGTATGTATTTACGTGCTCGCGGTCGAGAATATCCTTGATGATGTTGTATTGGGTCAGAACCGCTGGGGACTGAGGCGTCGCGCCGTGCCCTTCAAGAGCAGCAAGGACTTCGAGGGCTTCCTCATGCCTGCCTTTACGGATGAGGAGACGGGGCGAGTCTGGCAGGAATGGACACATGGCGTAGATGCAGAATGTGAAGAAGAGCTGGAAGGCGAGTGGGAAGCGCCATGCTACGTCGGCCGGTGCAAAGGAGAATCCAAGTGTAAGCCAATTGGAGATGGAGAAGCCGGTGATACAGTTTGCTGTGGTTCGAATCAGTATTCGGTCTTATGAGATAGTAGACTTCGAATCATACCCATTTGAATGATGACTAGTTTTCCTCTACTATTCATCTTGCTCGTCTCCGCTTGCCAGACACCAGCCGTTGCCGTATTCATACCAGTTCCCACCCCAGCGACAATGCGGCCGACCATCATGCTTGCGACTGTCCAACTGCAAGTCTGAATAATTGCTCCGATACCGATGACTGTAGAACCAACAAGAATCTGACGAGGTCGTCCGAGGATATCACCGGTCCAGATAGTGCTCATTGCGCCGATGAAGCATCCGATGTTGTAGATGGAGGTCATGACTCCCTGCATGTTGGCCGATGGGTAACCGAAGGTATGGAGGAAGTTTTCGCTGATGATAACATTGCCGAAGACACCCTGATCATATCCGTAGAAGATCAGTACAGTTGAAGCCGCGATACTGATCCACACGGTCAGTCTGTCGCCAGACCCGCCAAGGTATTTGCGTGCCATGATCACGGCGTGTCGCTGAAGATGGTGGATAGACGTTGTAATCAGGCCAAATTGAGATGATAAAAGTCAAGGAACAATTGTGTGGCCTTTCAAAGGCAGCTGCACAGTTGCTATGAAATATAGGTAGCCCACTAGGACAGTACCACGGTTTGACGTGCCGGCGATCATGGCAGAGGCAACGAGCTCTTTATAGATGTTGCCAGGCGAGAACCTCGGGGTAGGGAGGTAATGATCGCTTGTCGATATCCCAACATTGTGCAAGGCGACCCGTCGTCTCGAGCGCATGCTTCCCCAGGATTCAGGTCACATTTCCCCGTACCCCAGATGATAAGGCCCACTCGGGCAGAAATGATGGGTCTTATTGGCGTCAACGCATGTCCGAAGATCCTTCAGCCGAGTCAAGCTCCATTGGCAAGGGCTAAGAAGGGAGGCATGTGCAGCAAAACAAGGACGTGATGACGGACATTATGGTGTTGAGGCTACAAGTGCGGAAATAAGTCTTTGACGGGTTGCCGTTTTGGGGAAAGCGGAATTGGGCGCACGCGATAACTGTGGAAGGTATGCCGAGTGCGGGGTGAAAGGGAATGTTTGCCGAGTACTGTGGGGGGACACGGGGGAGTACAGTCAATGCACATGCACAGAAGACAGTGGAGATTGCAATTGCAGTAACATTAAAAAGGCATGGTTGAATGCAAAATCAGCTCCAGTGGAAGCCTTCGTCGGTCAAAGGCGTAAATGCCGCGCAATGGCTACATTTTCCAAAAAGTACCTAGGTACACCGCTTCGTGTCTCCGTGGTGCACAAGATGCTTCACATCATTAAAATAGTTGAAGGAAGAGTACCGTTAGGCATGCATCCGTTGAAAAGGATCATCATGACATGATTCTCCAGTGCACGATCAGCTCATTCAGAGCCGAAAATCAAACCAGGAACACAACATATGACGCAGCTCTCGGGATTTATCCGTGAGAAACACCCGTTCGAGCTTGTTCCACCACATGAAATCCCGCATAGCCATGGTATAATTGGCTAACCAGGATCCACTTCAGAAACTACTGCTCAACATGGAAATACTTCGTTGTTCACCCCAGGTGGCATCGTGAGCAAGGTTACGTCGCGTAAATTTACACCGTGTCGAACGCAAGACGGACGTAACTTTCTTCTGACTCAAAGTCATATTCTTTTCAGACAGCATGGGCCTTTTCTCTGTTCAACAGCTTCACTGGAACAGGACTTGGCTGGCAAAATATTTTCACACGTTCATCCGTGATTTCCAAGTAACGAGGCAGAATAACAGAATGCGGGTGTTAGGCACTCAAAAGTCTACCCAAGGGCTTCTCGTTTCCCATACCGCCTGGAAACCTTCCGGCGAACTCACCGTGCCTCTAGTGGATACTGCCGGTCCATGTAGGCATTCACCTCACGAAGTGCTCGGCGCAGCGGAGCAAAACGCCGCCACAGCCAAGCCAACCAAAGCCCGAGGTAAATCCTGCGGGTCGCCCTGCCACTTTAGAGTTGACCACGAAGAGTATCCCAAGCCTTGCATGAATCGCCTTGGCTAGAACAATGATCTTATTGATGCCCGCGACGGGCAGTTTAGGATGCGAATGGAGAACCGGGTCCGTAGAGGTTAGAGACTGGGTTCAACACTGGGATGGTAAGGTAAGATACTATGTCGAAGATACTAAGAAACTTTGTCTATCTGAATCGAATACAAATTTGAGTCACGGATTACTTGAAGCGGCGCCTAGTCTTTCTACGCTACATATCTCAACCTCAATGCAGGGTTTCGATCGGTCGTAGAGTCAGAGCCTCACACCACTCACGATGTAAAACGTCACACATAAGCTTTCACCATGAACATCGCCGTTGTGGCGCACGCTGATTGTCTAAGTATATCCCACTAAGTGCGAGGGCTTTTTGTACATAATTCTAGAAACTACAATACAAACCACTCATTCCACTCATGGAGTGGCCAGCTTGGTGTTCCAGCTCCTTTCCTCCGTTTGCTAGGATCACTTCCATCTAACACCCAGCCCACTGAAGTGAACGCCACCCAGAATCCACCATTTTGGTCCATCCTCCCATCGATGTTCGAGTTAATGAGTCGAGCTTCCTGTACAGGCCAGCCGGTGTCTGGATCGAGCTCACTCTCTTCGATCTCTATTGCACGCCGCGCTACCATGGCGTGCTGTTCGGCATCCCATATGCCTTCACGAGGCGGGTTTCTTTCGAGAAGGGAAAGGGAGATGCGGCGTGTGATTGGGCAGCGGCAACGAATCGCGGCGTAAAACTATTTGCATGTGTAGATTAGTAATAGTTCATAGTGTGCTGAGGGCCTTGTTCAGGCTCGTTCAACGTGCGTTTCGCATATCGTATTGTTATGGTCTGACAGAAAATTGCTCTTTTGAGTTTACGTACCAGTGGTAAGATCAACTCCATTTCGAATTTGAAGTGCGCTCCAGCTTTTCCCTGTATTCTTGGAGGTGACACTGAATCTTCGCTTCCGCATGACGACGGAGAACTGTATATCGTATTTGGTGTTGCAGGTCTTGGTCTATAAGATAGATCCATGGAGTCGAGCACAAATGTAGCGTGATGATTCATGGCTTGAAAGCGTGGTAAATGCTCATCGAAAGACATTTGATGTGGACCTATCGCGGCAGCGAGTCCAATGTACATGCAGTAGTACGATACTTTGAGTGAGTTTGCCACGACTCGTTCTTCGCTCGATAAATTTCCCTCGACTTCCAGGGCCTCTAAGGCTTTCAGCCAGGATTCATGGCAGCTGAGGAGATATAGCCGTTCTTGAAGGTCCTCATTCGTCGGCGGGCTCAAAGCATTCATTGACCGAGTCAGCCGCGAGATCATAATCAAAGAAGCATTCCGTAAATCGTGACTGGTAGATTGGGCTTCCAGTACGCTTGTGAAAGCCTGATATTGGCTAATCTGCGGTCGCGACAAGAAGCCTTCGAGTAGGTGTTCGAACGGGTTGCCGAGTATTATTGATGTTGACATTGCTCGCATGAACATGGGAACTAGGTTACTTGCGCTCATCGTAGGACTCACCATAAGTTTCGATATTGACCGAGAAAATGGCGGGGGTTTGTCCCCTGGTGGAGCATTCTCTAGATACTTTGGGCCACCATGCTGCCACTCACTGATTATTTTTAGTCCACTGTAAAGATGGGTGAACGCGCTGAGCCAATCGCCTCTCATGTACTCGATGCAGATGAACAACAAGCAGGTGACGAGGCCAACCTCTACAGGGCATGAAGGGTCGCCCATGCGTTCAACAAGACACCGCGCTGCTTTGTTATAGTGTAACAGGAGCGTTTTTCGATGCGCATCTGCACTGCAAACAGCGTTTTTGATACTACCCTGCTCAGATTTGACAAGATAGCTCAATGCTATCGCAGCATGCCTGATTGATAGCTCTGACTGGGCCATCTGAAGAACGGTCCGAGACCAAAATTCATGGTCGAAGTTGCTTGCAAGCGTGGAGCCGGCACAGTGGTGGTAGAACTCCAGATACACTACACTGTCGCCTAGATGAGATGGCGTAGAGATGATGTTTTGCAGACTGCCTGATTGGCTGGCTACGAGGGCCTGGGAGAAGGATGCAGATTGATTGTAGCCATCGCATTTGCGGCCAGTACTCGTGCATCTGAATCGGATTAGGAGTGAGACCTTCAGACATTATCCTTGCATACCTCGCACATTCGGGCTTCCCTTCATCACACTTAACTCGCCGGGCCCTGCGGAATATATCTTAGGCTCATGCATACGTTACTCTTATCGGAAGCCCCCGCATACTTGCATGTTCGACATCCTGTTCGCACTTTGGCTCCATACCGCCGCGTTTTCTTCAGAGCAGGAAAGACAATTACAGAAGTACCAGAAACCATTGTAAGTGGGGCCGTGGGCATCTAAGCGACGTATTTAAATCGATAGGCACCATGGTCGTGTGTTTGTGACCGTACCTAGGTAATGAAATTGTGACAGACGAGTCTAGCAAGTGGGCCAAAACATCACGTGCCTATACGAACAGGCCAATCAGACATCAATATTGTTGCGAACACGTTTAGGGGAAATTGATCAGATTTTCGAGGTCTATTAGATGCATTGTATGTCTTATAAAGCAAGAACTCAATTGTAAAACCCCACGAAAATACACAAGAAAACATATTCTAATCTATATTAGAATCCCCGTGACTCAGAAAAGTACGATAATACTTAACAACTCAGACCATTCGTCCAATGTCTGGATTACTCTAGAAGCAGCATCCATTCTGGAAGAAAATTACCATAATTCGACATAAGATAGAGTCGATTAGCATATCTCATGAGCTGTCAACATCGGGCTTAAACCACCTGCTTCGTTTGCTTTACAGTTTCAGCTCAAGATGACGTCACGGTTTGGCCCCCAAATACCCACATTCACTTTCCTCACAGACGGGTAGAGTCTGTATTCAGCTAATCTGTCAGACAGGCGGCAATAAAGGCAGCAAGACCGCATTATCCTGAATAGAGATCAGACGGCTGACATGCTGCATCTAGACTTCCATCGGCGTAGTCGATCTCTACAGCGCTGCCTAACGCCGCCTACAGTTTGTCTTTCGCCAATTGTTATTTGTGGGCTTACTTGACATACTTATAACACACGTACGAACCCAATTACCCGTTCACTTCTGAACACAATATTTTCTCGTCAATATGAGAGTTCTGCATCCATACAAACCTAAACCTCCCAAAATGCCACCCGGCATGGCGGTGTCCGTGGCGCCAGCAGGTCACAGTCTTTGGCTTCAAGACTACGAATATTATGATCAGCTCGGCCGTGATCCTTTACAAAGAGAATTCATATGGGGAATTGCCGATCCGGACGAGAGAGCCGAACGAGTGAGAACCTTACTCAAGGAATTCCCAAAAGCAAAACATCGCCGCGCGATTCTCTTCAAAGCTGCCGTTCGGGGCGACGATGCCATCGTCCGTCTCCTTGTTGACACTGGCCTTGAAGTGCATCCAGATATACAGCAAGCGCAAAAGGATGAGGCCAGTGGGGAAAACGATGACGCAGACCATGAGAGTATTATCGACAAACCTGAGACGGATGTTGCACCGCTACACGCAGCAGCTAATAACGGCAGACTGGAAAGTGTTAAAATCATGATTGAGAGCGGTGTGGAGGTGGATGCACGTGATGAATTCGGTCGCACCCCGTTGGTCGCCGCTGCTTCCTCGAGCGAAACCGAGGTTATAAGGTACCTGCTTGGACAAGGAGCAGACCCGACTGCACGATTGAACGCAGAATTGGATATCACCAAGGAGTACTTTGGTGACTATGCAGGGGCAGATGCTCTCGAGTCGGCGGCTCCAGGAGGAAAAATTGAGCTGCTCCAAATGCTGCTCGAACACCCTTTTCATGGCTCAACGAGAAAGCGGAAGAGCCGTGAAGGCGAGGAGCCTAGCGTATGGGTAACTCCACTGGCCATCAAAGGAGCAGCTGGCGCCAATATTGAGGCTCTCAAACTCCTCCTTGATCGCGGAGCTTATCCTTTGGAGGACAAGGATGGCAAGTCGAAAATTGAACTCCTGGACGAGGATCAGAAGCAGACGATCATCGAAGCAACTCCTGTTGCTGCCTTAGGTGGAGACTTGGAATCGCTCAAACTACTGCTTAGCTACCAGTACCCTGTCGATCAGAATGGCAATATCAGCCGCTTCGAAGTTCCTGAGTCATGGCACAAAATGTTCATCTATGGCATATACGACGCGATTGAGAAGAACCAAATTCCCAAGTTCGAGTTTTTGACTAATCTTGGACTGAAGGAGCACGACACAATGTCACTCGACGAGCTTCCTGAGGGCCAGCTGCTGAACGCCCAACATCTCATCGAAAATGCCGCCGGTAAAGGCGCTATTGACGGCGTGAAATATCTTGTGGAGAACTACGGCGCAGATCCTGATGGACACCGCATACCTCAAGGAACCAAGCCATTGTGGACCGCAGCTGTGAACGATAAAGCTGATATGGTTCGCTACCTACTGGAAAATCACCTCGTGAACATCCATGCAGGTAATGGACGATATGCATCAGGACCCACAGCCCTATGGACATCAATAGGTCTCAAGTCTTTGGAAAGTGTTCAGCTCCTCCTCGAGCATGGCGGGCCAGTGGATTACATCGACCCCGAAATCAAGGACATCAAGGAGCCCGCCTCCGCTATACTGCGAGCGGTCTTTGGAAAACCTCCTGAGCGTCCAACGGTGCGTTTGGAGCTCGAATCTAATGCTCAGGAGTACATCAATAAGAGCAACCAAGACTATATGAACATGAACCCTTCGTATGTTCGACTGGAGCTCGGCCCGGATGACAAGGCATGGATCGACAGGCTGCAACTCCGCAGGCCCGACGAGGAGCTTAGGGAAACAGGGAGAACTGCGCGTGAGCTCAATCAGTCCGAGGCCACGAAGAAGAGCGAACTGGAGGAAGATGACCTTCGGAGGCTGATGGTTGCGTACCCGACGATAGAGAGTCGAGGCAAGAAACTCATGAATGATGATGATTTGATTCCAGAGTTCAAGCCCTTCGCGGTCCCAGCAAGGGCGGCCAATGGACAGGACGAGTACATGTAGTGGAGAACAGCCAAGTCGCAAAGAGTTCCTTCTTTCGGTTATATCGAGCTTGAGCAGGTTCTATGTAGTCTTCAAGCCATCATGATTTGCGATAATAGTACTACATGACGAGGGATCTCAATTTCTATTCATTTTCACTCTTTCTTCCCAACACTATCCCTAAGAGATGGGCGCACTATCTTCTACTATTGGTGCTGTTTTAGGAACGCAATATCTCATAACTTCTCCCGATGTGACAGAAATAAACTTCTCGTCTTGGTCAGGAAGGATAACATGCAAAGAAAGAACGGCAGGCTTCGTCAGACTTCCAGCTTGCAACAAGAACGATACACTGACGTGATCTCCGTCCTCTTCCCATTGAACACGTGCCACCAACAATCCAAATTTAGTTCGGAGTGGTACTTCGGCACTCAATTTTGGAAACAAATCGAGCCTTGGCTGGAAATGAATGGTCTCCCACCCAGGGCTGCCGGGTTTCACGCCAGCAACCTCCGCGAAGAAGTCATAGAGGGGCGCGCTGCCCCACGCATGGCAATCTGAGCGCTGGGAAACGGTGTCTTCCAACCATGTCGTCATGCCTAGCAATAGCTGCTCTCGCCAGGGCTCCCAGAAAGAATGGAACTGCTCACCGTAAATGTTTCCAGCCACCAAGGACATGGCACGAAGAACATAGAACGACATTGCTGTGGAAGCTGGAGCAAAGTCCGAGGAAGTCAAACAGTCTTTTAAGATCTTCCGCGCTTGTGTGCCTGATGCTGCGCCGCACAGTATTGCCCAGACTTGATTTGTTTGGCTGAGGTCGCTCCCGATGTCTGTTGTAGAAGCAAGACCGTCTGTAAAGTATTGACCGTTGAAACAATGCCTTTCAATTGCTTCCGCGATGCTTGCTGCACGAGCCCGATAGTCTCTAGCTAAACCCTGCTGTTCGACTGCATCAAGAAGGGCCGCGCTATATGTCAAACTGTATGCGTACAGTGAGTTGGTATATGTTTGAAAGCCTGTCCTGCTAGCGGCAGGTGGAATCCCCATTGGCCTCCAAGAGTCTGTCCAGTCCACAAAATCCCATTGTTTTGCTGTAGCATCAAGTCCACGGATGAGGCCACGCTCACGGTCGATGCGACGGGCGAACGTTTCGAAAATAGCGTTGCAGACTGGTAAAAACTGGCGTACGAACTCTACATCATTGAAATAGGTGAAGTGATCAACCACCATACAGATCCAGAACAATGAAAAGTGGGGTATAATCTGCGTCTGGTGAGAGGGTGCTCGGCTTGCTGTCAGCCCGATGCTAGGGGAGAAAGAGTTGTGAAGCTGGATGATCGCCTGGCGAGCGAGATTGTCATCGCCAGAGATGCAGTATGTAAACAGTGCCGAGCTACGAGCATCCATGGCATACTGAAGCTGCTCGTAGAACGGACAGTCCTCGTAGCAGTCGTGCATGCAATTCTTGAGAGTCTGCACGCTGGTGTCAAATAGTGCGTGGTATGAGGTCGCTTGTTCATCTTTGCCGACATCGAATCGAGCAAGAACTTCTAGTGGATAATGAGTTTCAACCATGTCTATGCCATTGAAGACCAAAGCACAATTTGGGTCCACTTCAATGTCGATGGCCATGAATCGTAGCGTTCGCAAATGGAAAGGTGAGAATTGTTCTTCATAATCCTTATCCTTGTAGTAGTGGAGTTCTCGTGCTGAACAATCTTTCCTACCACCAAAGATATATTCGTCCACTGGACCTATGAGCTTCTTTGTGGTATCCCCTCGATTTCCCTTGCGCCGTAGGTACGGAATTTGCTCGGGTGTGTCCTCATAACACTCAGAGTATGTGATTCGCATCCTGCTGCCACCTCCCGGCGGCATTGCAAATCGGAAGGTGAGCCATGAAGTCATATGGTGATCGCACTCCAGCTCAATATGATGTTTACTTCCATGCGGCAAATATATGCGAATGTCCTCTTCCTCATTTTTCGGACCAATAATTGCTTTCTTCCACTGTTCTGCATCAATGGAACTGGATATGTTGTGAATTGCTTTAAAGTATGCTGGTCTTGTTTCCGGAGTACGAATCATTCGTGGAGACAGGTTCCAGGGCGCCGATAGTCCGTGGGAGGCTGGAAAATTGAGTACCTTCGCAGACGTCCATGTCAAATCTGTGTCTTTCGTCTTGTCCACAGCCTCATAGGCATGCAAGAAATCATCCTCAGCGTTGTTCACTGGCAAACGGGTCGTAGTGTCGAGTGCTGTCTCCCACGATCCATCGCTCTGCAAGGAAAATCCTAATTGATCATGGTCGCCAAGGCTACGGATCAACAATCCTCCATATGGTAGACGGGGAAAGCTTGTTGCGTAGGAAGAGGCGTAGTAGAATCGTAGAACTCGCACGGCTATCTCATTTTGGCCACGTTGGAGATACGGCTGGAGATCCAGTTCATCGTAGAACCATAAATGTTGGTCGCCTTTGACAGGCCCTGCTGATGCAAGGGTTCCATTAATGTAGAGTTTGTATTTTGTATCTGCTGTGATTTGGATGTAGGCGGGTTTGGTAAGAGGGGCACGTAAGGTAACAGACTTGTGGAAATGAACGAATGCGCCGGCGGAGGTCCCCTCTGGATTCTCTATCCACTCCGGATGCCAGATCCAGGACCCTTTGCCCGGAGTTGCATTCATGCTTTGGTTTTGTCTCACGCGCTGATATCGTAAAAATCGAGTCCTAGTCGGGTAAACAGAGAACTTTGAATTGTTTTGAACTCATCATGGCTTCGAGGAAATTTAGTTGGTACCCCGGCTTTCCCCATACTAATTCATTAGGTTCATGGGCCCGGTGTTCAAATTCCCGACACGAGAACATATCTGAAATGTGGCGTCGCTGCCAATGTGGTGGGGTTGAATTCCACTCCTTGGACTCGACCTATCAGAACCATCCCGGCTTTCCGCTGAACAACGCTTGCTCCATTGGCCTCTGCGAGGTCGGATACTGACTAAGGGTCTGGATTCAAAACCTATCCGCCTTTCCGCGGACGAATCACAAGCGGTCCTTCCTCCGCCTGGGGAAAGTCTTCTTCCCTTTCATGACTCCACGCACGAGGTGCTGTTTTGGTGTGGGCGCCCACAGAACTAAGGTCACTGAGATCTGGGGAAATGCTCCCGAACGCCCTGATGCGGAGAAGGTTCCAGCCTCCGCTCTTTCAATAATACCGATCAGTCGAGCATCGGGTGAACAGTAACCGGGTTGATCGAGACTTCTTTCTTGACCTGGTCAAGAAGTATATCTAGAGGAGCACCCTCCCGCAAAGTAGACCATCACTGCTCACCAGCAAGCATCTTCACCACTGCTCGCGCCTCCAGATCAACAATATATTCGTTGATATACAATGCATCGGCCTAAACAAAATGTCGTGGCTTCGGCCATGCCAGAGAGCAGTATCGACACTGCCCACTGGTGGCGACATAAGAACCTTCGTACACTCAATCTTTTACTCCTCGTCCCACTGCTGTCAATCTTCACACAAGGGTAATTCCAGCCCCGAGAGCTTCTCAAGAAACCAACACTAACAACCCTTCACAGATTCGACGGCTCAATGATGAACGGTCTCCAAGCCGTAGAAAGCTGGCGTCACTACTTTGGCGAACCCAAAGGCGCCACTCTCGGTCTCTTCAACGCTGCATACCCCATCGGTGGACTCTGCGCTATCCCCTTCATCTCCATCATTGCCGACACTCTCGGGCGCCGCAAAACCCTAGCCCTCGGAGCCCTTATATGCTGCTTCGGAGCAGGGCTACAAGCCGGTGCCTCCACGCTTGCCATGTTCGTCGTTGCGCGAGGCTTCCTGGGCTGCGGCACCGTATTCCTAGGCTCATCCGGTGGTCCTCTGATCGCAGAGATTGCCCACCCTGCCCAAAGACCTACAGCTACCGCTCTCTTCAACACTTCGTACGCACTTGGTTCGATTATTGCTGCATGGGCAACTTTCGGAAATTTTCGCATATCCACCAGCGCTGCTTGGCGTATTCCATCGGCCTTGCAGGCTCTCCCGTCAGTTATCCAACTTTGCGGGCTGTGGTGGGTACCAGAGAGTCCACGTTGGCTCGTGTCGAAGGACCGTTGCGATGAGGCGCTGGCATTCTTAGCAAAGTATCATGCTGAGGGCAATACTGAGGACCCCATGATCCAGTTCGAATACAAGGAGATTCAAAATGCACTCGAGTATGAGAAGATCGTCGACAAGGGCAGCTGGATCGGCAATTATCTCGACTTTGTGCGCACGCCGGGAAATCGTAAGAGGCTGTTTATTCTTGTGTGGTCTGCGTGCTTCGCGCAGATGTCCGGAAATGCATTCATCTCGTACTACTTGTCGCCTGTCCTGACGTCGGTAGGACTGACAACTAGTCTTGAGCAAACTCTTATCAACGCCACCCAGCAGATGCTATCTTGGTTCTCCGCTCTATACTTCGCCACTCTCCCGGACAAGCTCGGCCGTCGTACTCTCTTCCTTGGCTCTGGTGTATTCATTTTCATCTGTCTAGTAGCCATTACTACGGGAAGCGCTGTCTTTGCTAAAGATCATTCGAATAAGGCCGCTGGAGGGGCAGTTGTCGCCTTCCTCTATCTCTTTTCACCGGCGTATAACTTCGGTCTGAATGGAAATCTGGGGCTATATATTACCGAGATTGTGCCATACAGTCATCGTATGCGAGGCCAAGCTCTTTTCCAACTCTTCTCTACCTGCTTCAGCTTGCTTTCGACCTACGCGGTGCCAGTCGGCTTGCAGAACTTGGCATGGAAATTCTACTTGATATTCATTCCCTGGGTCTTTATCGAGTTCTTTGTGGTTTGGCTAGTCTATCCCGAGACGAAAGGCACATCACTCGAAGAGGTTGCACTGATTTTCGACGGGCCTGACTCCACCGGCTTAGCGGTCCACAAGGTCTCTGATGTGGAGCGGGCAGAGGACTCGAACAGTATTGCGGAAAAGACAGGAACGCAAGTAATCGAGGTCAGCAAGTAATAAAAGTCACTACCGCTATGGTATTGCTGTCCCTCCGTCAAGATATCAGGGTACCGTAGAGTGCCGAAGCCAATAGTGGATCGGCCGAATCTTGACGGATGCTGCGCCGCAGAAACAGCGTCAACGCCTTACTTGATGGGGTATACATCTGTCATGTAGTTATCCCTAGTGAACATTCTTAGTTTTAGGTTGCTACTCTGTATAAATTATCGTTCACGCTCATCTAACTGCTTCTGTGATATTTTGATTTGTCGATGATTCGTTTCGATACTAAACTAACATCTCACATTAAAATACTGGAAGTTCTACAGAGACCTCATCCATGAGCTTAGTCAAAACCTTGATGTAGTGTACGACGTCCTGCGAGTCCTGCTTCCAATATTCGAGCATTCGAATAACTTTCGCGACTGAAAGTACCCAATCCGGCTCCAACAAGCTAGTCTGTCCAGAAAGGTAAGCACTGATCAAAATAATTGCGCTTCGAGTACATGACCGAATCATCAGCCATGTACCGTGATGCCGATAAAAGAATCCGTTTTCGTTGTCATCAATGCGTTGTACACAGATACGAAGACCTTTCCGTGCATTGTCGCGGCTGTCTTGGTTTGACCGAATATTTCCTTGAATTACATCCACAACAAATGGCCAATATATCATCTCATAGCAATCTAGAAGATGGCCCTTGAGAATAAAACGAAGCGCACGGTTGCTGGAATCTCCTTCAGACTCATCATGGCTTTGGTCCAGCTTGAGGATATCGGGAAGAGATTCCCGCCTATCATGAATGATTAGCGTCAGGGGGCTCAATATTGACTTATAGCTTACCAGATGCGCGCCTGTTCCTCGAAGTTATGCGCTGCATCAATAATGTTGCCGGTTGATGTCTGAACCTGATCATGCTGATACACAAAATTGAGAATACGGTTCCCCAACCGTCGGAGAGCGATCTCTGCAAGGTAGTAATACCAAGATGGTTCACCATGGGAAAGAAGGCTGTTGGGGGGAGAAGGGAACAGAGCCGGGTATGTTAAATCCAAGAAGGCATTCTTTCCAACGCCAAGCTCAAGCCGTAATTCTCTGTAAAGTATCAGATCGTCGACGTGTAGTATTCCCCACCTGTGCTTACAGCTCTGACTTGAAACAAGTCCAATATATGCTCTCCCGTAATCGTGTTTGCTCATCGCTTGACGAGTCTTTACTCGGAGGTCTGGGTATGCAATGACAAAACGCTAGAGCTTGCACAAACATCCTCCAGGCTTCACTGGGTCTCAAGGTCGTCATCAGATATACGCCGGCTAGAAAAAAGCATTGTGCATCGATGAGGGTGTGAGATGACAGACATGTCCACAAGCGTTTCTGGGCGGCGTGGAAGAAAGCCTCGGCTCGCTGGAAGTTTTCGGACGTGCGAATGGAATGTGTCTCTGGAGACACAGTACCAAATGGAGTAGTTATAGTGCCGAGTGCATATATCAAAAGCTGCCATCATCAGCTCGGTGCAGCAGGAAAAGCGATGAACCGTACCAGTAGCGACGACTTGGCATCCCAGCCCAACCCATTCAAACGAACTTCTGCCATGTCAGCTTGGACTTTGTCTAGCACTAAGATTGGATTATATATGTGGATAGTCTCGAGGAAAGCTTGCAACAGCCTCGTCGCATTTTCACCCTCGAGGTCCGTTGTTGCCAACATCCTGGACACATTTTGGTCTGCAGCGTTGGTTGACAGGAGGTAGTTCAGATCAACATCTTGGCCAAAGCCTCTTTGTTCAAACACGGGCCAAGTAAGAATGGTCTCAATATTCATGTGATACAGCAAAGAGGACTCTGTTCTTGCAAGTGCTGGCGATGCAAGGTCGGTCTCTCTATACACCACAGGTGACAGGGCTATCTGAGGGTCATTGGTAGAACCTGAGGCATGACCTCCAGAGCGCATGAGTGCCTCCAAGTCATCGAGACGATTCAGAATAGCCAGGCTAGCGGGATCGAATCTGGGGTTACCAATTCAGTTGAGCCGCATCAGTGTGGGCTCAGGCACCTACGTGGACTTGTCTCTGGTCTGATAACTGCAGTCTACTCCTAGAATCTTGCACGAAGTGCATGTTGGCTGTTCATTGTCACACTTTGTCCGCCTCTGGCGGCATGTCTGGCAAGCCTGGGCAGCTCGTCTCCTGGGATACGCGGGGCGATCCAATGTTGGGGACCGTGGTCGTTTAGACATGGCCAATCGAGGCGTAAAACATCGAAAACGGTAATCGCTGTATGCCCAACAGCATAGGCATTCAGGGGAGTGCAGGAAGCGTAAAAAATGGGAGGAGAGGTCAGCGGAGTGCCGGATGGCGCGGAGTCAAGGAACGAGGAAAACACCGTATTCTCGTATCGTCGTACGCGGAAAGCCGGGACGGAATCAACTCCGCCACCACTGGGACTATGACACCATGGCATCGACTCCGCGATCAACAATGTTTACTTTAACCTCCATCTCGGCTGATCGCTATTGTAATTGCCGAACTTCATGAACCGAACGATGTGATTGTGTAAGAGGAATTTAGGTCCGAGGAGGGACTAACGAAATATTATAAGCTTACCACAACACCGTCACCGCGTCCTAGGTGCAATGTTTTACTCTTTCACTGCGACACCTTATTGAACAATCGTACTCAGCTTGACCAAACCGACGATGACGCTCAAATTCAAATCTCCGCCGACCCCTCCATTCTCGTCGGAACCATTTGATGTAGAAGAAACACTTCTCAAGCTCACCGAGAAAGAGAAGATTGATCTATTATCAGGTAACATTTATTACCTGTTGCAATCGCTTCAGAGTTTGAACTGATGTTATCATCAGGCATTGACCACTGGCACACTGCAAGTGTACCGCGACTAGGCGTACCTTCAGTTCGAGTCTCGGACGGCCCCAACGGAGTACGAGGGACACGGTTTTTCAATGGCCAGCCAGCGGCGTGTCTTCCATGCGGTACTGGAATGGGTGCAACATGGGACAAAAGGCTCCTCCAACGTACTGGAGTACTACTAGGAGAAGAAACCAGGGCCAAGGGCGCCCATGTTCTCCTAGGTCCTACCGTGAATATGCAACGCAGCCCACTAGGAGGCCGTGGTTTCGAGTCCTTCTCAGAAGATCCTGTTCTTGCTGGTGCATGTGCTGCTTCCGTGGTCAAAGGGATTCAAGAAACAGGCACGACGGCGTGTATAAAGCACTTCGTCGCCAACGACCAAGAACATGAGAGAATGGCTGTAAATGTCATTGCAACAGAGCGCGCCTTGCGGGAAATATATCTCTTGCCTTTTCAAATTGCCGTCAAAGATTCCAACCCAAAATCTTTCATGACCGCGTACAACAAAGTGAATGGCACTCATGTCAGCGAAAATCCAAAGTACATTCAAGATATTCTGAGAGAAGAATGGGGCTGGGAAGGACTAGTCATGAGCGATTGGTACGGCACATACTCTACATCTGAAGCAGTCAATGCGGGTCTTGATCTAGAGATGCCCGGGCCGTCTCGTTGGCGAGGTCAAGTGCTCAGCCATGCCCTGCTCTCAAAGAAGGTTACACGCTTTACCCTTGACCAAAGAGTTCGAGAAGTGCTCAAGTTGGTTTCTCGAGCTATCAAGACAGGCATACCAGAGAACGCACCCGAGAATGCTAGAAATATCCCGGAGACCGCTGAGCTCGTAAGAAAGCTTAGCGCCGACTCAATTGTGCTCCTCAAGAATCAGCGCAACGTTCTGCCGTTCCAAAGACAAAAATCTATCGCTATCATTGGCCCAAATGCGAAGAACACTGCGTTCTGTGGTGGAGGCTCCGCGAGTCTCCAGCCGTACTATGTGGTATCTCCATTCGAAGGAATTGTACAAAAGGCGCCAGAAGCCCAATACACAGTTGGCTGCACAGCCTACCAATTGCTTCCATTACTCGGGCCACAACTCAGAACCGAAAACGGAGCAATAGGCGTCACATTCAAAGCTTATGCTTCACACCCAACCGAGGCAGGAAGTGAGCCGGTGGAAGTTCTTACCATACCAGACACCTACATGTATCTTTCCGACTATTCGCATCCAAAGCTCACTGAAGATTTGTGGTGGGCCGAAGTAGAAGGATTCTTCTCTGCGGAAGAGGACTGTGACTTCCAGTTCGGGCTGACTGTGTTTGGCACTGGCAAACTCTACATTGACGACGAGCTCGTTGTGGACAACGAAACGAAACAACGCAACGGCGGCAGCTTCTTCAACGTCGGCACTGTCGAGGAAATCGGCATCAAAAGCGTCGTCAAGGGCCAGAAATACAAGTTGAAAGTGACGTTTGCGAGCGGCGTAACGTCGAAACTTGCTGATGCTGACGGCGTCGTTTCCTTTGGCGGCGGCGGAATCAGGATTGGAGGTTCGAAGGTTCTAGATCCAGAGGAAGAGATCAAAAAGGCCGTGGACCTCGCGAAGCGCGTTGATCAAGTCGTGCTATGTGTGGGCCTCAATTCAGACTATGAACAAGAGGGCCATGATCGCCAACACATGGACCTCCCAACGCTGTCGGATAGGCTAGTTCAGGAGGTTGCTGCAGCAAACAGCAATACAGTTGTGGTCGTTCAATCAGGCACGCCAGTTAGTATGCCGTGGGCTTCTTCCGTTGCAGGAATCGTGCAGGCCTGGTATGGCGGTAATGAAACTGGCAATGCGATTGCAGACGTGCTCTACGGGGACGTGAATCCAAGCGGCAAATTGCCTTTGTCATTCCCCGCGCGCATTGAAGATAACCCTGCTTACCTCCATTTTGCTTCGGAGAGAGGCCGTGTCCTCTACGGAGAGGACGTGTTCATCGGGTACAGGTGGTATGAAGCCACCAAGAAAGAGCCTTTGTGGTCTTTTGGATGGGGCCTTTCGTACACGTCTTTCCTCCTGACGGATCTAAAGGTCGTCCACGATAATGAGTCAGGCCAGATTGTGGTAAGCGTCACCGTACAGAATGAAGGGGCGCTCGATGGCGCAGAAGTGGTCCAAGTCTATGTCTCACAGCGACGTCCATCCATCCGAAGGCCATGCAAGGAACTGAAGGGATTTGAGAAGACATTCCTAAAGGCCGGCAAATTTGCTGTCGTCGAGATTCGATTGGAACGAAAGTATGCGACGAGTTTCTGGGACGAGGAAAGAGATATGTGGATCGAGGAGGCTGACACATATGATGTTCTGGTTGGAAACAGCAGTAGGGAGACGCCCTTGCGAGGAACTTTCAGCTTAGACACGACATCTTGGTGGTCTGGGCTGTAGTTGAAGTTTGATGGCGTTTGGGAATGGGCTTGAGGACAGTCAGCACGACGTTGCTTCGATTAGCTGGTTCTCAAAGCATTTGTACGACAAACAAGTAGGCGTATCGCAAAAGAGAGTAACAACTGTCTGCAAGGTTATCCCTACCTAGAGAATTCACCGCCCTTCGGTTTAGTTTGAAGTTTGCTGCCTAGATTTAAGGATGATGTTCTGCCTGCGGGGAAAATTTCCCGGCCCTGGGTCGCGTCGCATGGTCGCTCGTCAGTCCGTCCTTCCTTTCTTCACACACATCTCGTTGTAGCAGCCGCGACGATAAATCTTCCGAAGAGACGTACATATTACATCATACCGTATATCTTCTCAGAAAATGGCTCCCAGTCCGTCTATTCCTCAATATTAAGGCAGAAATGCAGACTAACGCCTCCCAACACAGCACCCCCCCCCTCCAGATCGTCGACCCATCGTCATATCCGGTCCTTCAGACGCCGGTAAGGGGACTCTCTGTCGAAAGTTCTTTGACGCACACCCCGATACATTCGCATCAACCGTATCACACGCAAGCCGCGGGCCGGCGAAGTTGAGGGCGTGACCTACTTCTTCGTCTCCCCTTCTACCTTTACCTCCTTAGTTTCCCAAGACGGTTTCGTGGAGCATACGTTCTTCGGTGGCAACTACTACGGGACTAGCAAAAAGACCATTGCAGACCAGATCGCAAAGGGATTAGTAGTCGTACTAGAGGTCGAGATGGAGGGCATCAAGCAGATGAAGGCGAGCTCCAGCATTCATGCGCGCTACGTCTTTGTTAAGCCACCGAGCTTCGAGACGCTTGAGGCGCGCCTTAGGAGCCGCGGCACCGAGAACGAGGAAGACATCCAGAAGAGGCTGGCTAGGGCTAAAGCCGAGCTAGAGTATGCTGATACGGCAGGCGTTCATGACATGATTATTATTAATGACGATCTCGAGAAGGCGTATAAAGAACTTCATGCCTTTATATATAGACCACAAAACGGTATATAGGAGAGTTAGTGTTGAGTCCTTTGCATAGCCAATTGTAAATGGCCAAAGCGCAATAGATGGCAATGTGGCACTGGGTACAAATAGAATTATTTTCAATAGAGAACTAAGCGAGTTTCGGGGCATATCTCCTTAGATGCCTTGCATCCAAGCTAGCCGGTTAAGATCTCATACAAGGCGGTTAACAATCTAATCAGAGTCCGTTCTAACTTGCGTCAGCTCCGCTTGGTTTATGTGGGTTTATAAATATCGACCAAATGAATTATCATTACTTTCTTCAACTATTCATCCCATTCCTCCTATCCTCGAGCATAACTGTACAGTGCTCATAATTCACCTGATTCAACTCCTTCGTACTTTCATTAACAACGACTCCGAGCTCAGTGTCAAACGAGCTTTCCTTCTCAGCGCTATTATCACTTCTACCGCTCCTTTCTAGATACGTTGTGTCATGGGACACGCTATTTTTTCGACTCGACTGGAGTAACTTCGGAAACGCGCGAGTGAGCATAACGCGTAAGCAAGGCATGCAAGCACAAATGATGCCTACGTTGATCTCGATATTAGACCAGTTGACGACGTCGGCTTGGTCCCAGGTAGGGTTGTGGCTCTTTGCGAAGGTAACGAGGAAGCGAAGGCGGATCATTGAGACGATTGTCACGCTGTGCGGCTGTCAGTTTCCTAGATCACGGGCTGTTCAAGGGGTAGCTGAACTCACAATGTGCCGACGAAGAACATGAGCGTGACTCCCAAGCGCTTGCGCCACGACATCTGCAACCGGAAGACTTCGTAAAGAGGTAATGCTAGCATCCATACATCGAGGACAATGCTTATGCCCGCGTTCGCCCAGACCAATGCATTAACATCGACGCAACGGCCCTGGGATGCGCCGTCGAATCTATTCCAATAATAGCTTATCGGCTGGCAAGGGAATATCGCAATGATGGTGAAGACGATGCCGAAGAGCGTATTGAACGCAATAGTACACTTGATCAGGATCCTCGTCATGCGCCGTGTGAAGATGCGCAGGAAGAAGAGGAGAAGCGTCATCTTCACGAGCACGATTTGTATAAAGTACAGAATCTCGAGCGCGTAGATTGATCGGACAAACGCCATGATGCTGTCAAATGGGACGACCCAGACGTCTTTGCCGAGGCCGTTGGGCAGGGACATGCGGTCGATGATTACGACGGAGGGCGCGCCCGCGATCAGGATGGCGAGCATGGAGTAGTCGTCTAGTGCCCATCCTGTCGGGGAATGGATACCGTTGAAGAGTAGTCTGGTCAGACCGATTGTGGCAGTTATGACAGAGAGAATGATATTTGTGCGATAGGTTGGGGCACTCTTGTTTTGGATTGGCGCACCACATGTCCTTGTTGTGATGTTCTTTGTGACTATTCGGAATCAGTTTTACACGTATGGTGGGCATTAAATTGTCAGACTAACTTAGGCCTTCTTCGATGGTACAAGATCCCAAGACACACAGTTCGGCAATTTGCATGATTGAAGGCGTTGTACAGATGCACCGCCTATCCGTCGGCTGACATATTGATAGAGATATTGCTTGACTGATACATGGCCGCTGGGATATCGTCTTAGTCTACGTTTTACCGGGGGCGAGCTCAGACTAACCGCGCATTCTGGGAGGGATCTTATGGCAGCTGAAAGCTGCACATCATTTGAAGCAAGGGTCCTGGTTACGAAGGTCGAGGTTGCTAGTAGTACTCGCACGAGCTTCATATCGACAAACTTCGTCGCAAGAAAGAGGTGAGATTTGGCCCTTAAATATTCAAGTGATTCACATCAATGATTAAAGTATAAAAGGAGCTTCTCAGCTCTGCGTGAAAGTGGCTAAGATATCTTGCAATACGAAGGCGATATATACGCCTCCCTGCACTTGTTTCGACCACATAGTTGCGAAACGGCGACGAAAGCGTGTTCACCCCAAAATTGTCATAGTCCTGCACCATGCCGCAGATCAGCCCAGACGAAAGCCAGCGCTATCCTTGCGGCAGTTATCAAAGCCGGAGTTGTGGCGTCGTCGGAGTACACTAACGGAGGGACTAAAACACAAGGCCAATCATTCTCTATGGAGGTGACTTTTACGGAACGGAGCCGAGTGATTTACGCGCTAAAAGACAATAAACTTCTGTTTGGCGATCCTTTGTACATTCAACCTCCGACTGCGAGGTGGACCCGATGGGCAATTGCTCTGGACATCGAGGTGCGGTGATTGTTTTACAACCAACACAGGATCGCCAGGAATGCATGTGGTGATGCATGTGGTCTTTGCGGTGATGCGACCGAGGTTGCCGCGCATGTGGCGGAGACCGCATTTGCACGTGAGGAATATGTTGCATCCATGGGTTTTGCGAAAGTTTATTAAAAGTGAGCGTGGGTCTAGAGCGTTGGAGACTCCCCAGATTCCACGTGGAGCACGAACCACGTTCATTGTCACCACCCCCAGCCCCTAAGGCATGTGCCGTACTACGCTACTGCGAGAGCACCATGGTGACATTTGACAGCTACGGCTAATCTCTGGCCTACATGTGACGTATTGATTGGTCTGCTCCTGAGTTTCAGCATTATTGAGAGGGTTGTCTCAAGCCAAAGATAGACTGGTCACGAGACTTGCGTGCCTGTAGTCTCGTAGATCAACTCAAAGTTTGGGACTCTGAAAGAGAATGCGAGTAGTCAACCACATCTCCATTGAAGATGCGCTAGATAATGAAGTGGGAATAGAGTAGATCTTCATTGAAAGTTATGCCCGGCACTACACCAGTCACTTTCACATGCATCAAAGTTCGCTAAGAGCAAAAGCAGGAAAGGTATCCAGAGAGTATGAGCGCATTAGGACTACCATTTAAGAATGTGACCTTAAAGATCTTCAAGATTGGACTATAGACTCACACTTTGGTGCACCAGTTCTGACAAATGTATGGTGTCCAAACACAGTCGTGACCCAGTTCAGTAGGCTCCGTGGCTCCGTATGTCCACTCTGGTCATAGCCTAAGAGGGAGTTTCCCAAAACATACATCAAAGAACCCGAATGTAGTAAGAAGAACAAACTTCCTGCAGCAGCATCACATTCCCGTCGATCATGGCATCAATCTCCACTGGTGATTCACGTTTAGCCAAAAATTCGAAAAGCATGCCCAGTAGAACTTTGCACGGAAAGATCCGGCCGCGATTACGATGTGAAGGGCTTTCAAACGCAGATTTGTAACAATAGTGATCGTTTCCCATTGATTCCTTTCTTTGGACTCTTTCAATCGAGTCCGATAGATCTACGCCTACTATCCCATGATAAATCAAAGCTCCCTCACATCCGCACCAATTCAAAGCAAATTACTACCCCTAGGTAAACCATATTTTCCCTCCCTCCATACAGATCCAATATTCAGCACACCTCGTGCCTAAGCGCCCCCCTCCCTCTTAGCATACTCGTCCTCCATCCTCTCCTCATACTCCCTGTCCTTCCCTTCCTGCTCATCACTCACATCCTCAATCCTCCTCGCACTTCCCTGTCCGCTCTCTAGCCTTCGCCCGTTGGCATCATACTCCTCTCTCTCCTCGCGCAATGCTTGTCCAGGCTCCTGACTCGTGCGACGGATACGTGTGCCCGAGGGGTCGGAGTACGTTGTTTCGCTGCGGGAGGTGGTGGCGCCGTTGTGGGTTACTGAGGATGAGGATGTGGAGAAGGAGGAGAATGTTGAGGTGTGGTGGGACGTGGATGTTTTGTTTGAGGATTGGTTGGAGTTGTTGGAAGACATTATAGTGGTGGTGGTCTGGGTTGTTGTCACTTTGAGGCTGGGGTTTCGTATACAGATATAATATTGTGATCAAAACTGAAGAGTTCAAGGTGTGGTAGTTAGGGTGTTCAGTGCGGGGAAGCTTAAGTATAAGCTGTTCTGCTTTATGCTTCACGCATCTTCGTAACGTGACGTGACGTCACCAGGGTCCAAGTTTGAACATAAACGGGGAAGTGGCAATCGTGGTCTTAATGAGAAGAACTCTGGGAATTGGAGTATTCAATGTTAACCACTCTTGACGAATGCTTCTCCCTTGATTATATTCACAAGTATCAAGCTTTCATTATGCACGTTCCTGTGAATGGAAACATAGAAGCGCAACCGAGCAATTAGCATCCGCGACCCACAAACCCAGAAGCACCAAACAAAAATCTTAGCTAAACTCATCCATCGCTCCTCTACCCTCCCCCAGAAACAAGAAACGCCAACCCCATCACCGTTCCTTCTACGATTCCACCTACAAGCCCGTCCCTACCTCTCTTCCGTCAGCCTCGTACTCTCAAAAAACTACTCAATTCAACATAGCGCACATACCTTTTCCTGCCTCTCCCCTTCCTCGTCTGCCCTTTTCCGTCCCCGTGTCTTTCACTCTTTAGATGTGCATCGTGTTTCTTGGCATGCTCGTCCTCGCACGGGATTTCTGCTGTTGAACTCGCTTGCCTCGAGGTAGATGGACAAGCATCTCTAGTTTCGTTTTGCATGCTCGGTTCTGAGGAATTGTGCGAGGAGGATTTATGCAGGTGTAGGACGTGCATAGTTGCCATGAATACCTAAGTAGTGGCTGCAATGACGATAGAAGTGCCTTTATGTTGAAGCAAATAGGAGTACGAACGCAGCAACAATGCGATGGAAGTAAGAAGATGTACAGCGCCTTTGTCTTTGCAAGAATATATATCTATTCCCTTGCCCATATATAAACAACCAAGCATCCACCAGCGCGCAAATCCGCTGTACTACTCCACACAACCAAGCACATCCAAGCAACCGAGAATCAAAAGCTTATCCCCAGCCCTGCGGCTTCCAACAACGAAATGCACAGCCTTGCCCACACTACCACACAATCAGAAGGTGAGCATAACGATGCTCGCTGTACCTAGCTAGATACAGTCTCGGCGAGGCTGTGCCAGGATGCGGATCTGCAGACTCCGAACTCATTTTGGCTCAGGGGGTAAGCAGTAGGGCTGCGCGAGCGACGTCACTGAAATAAATACGACGTTGGGTAAACTTGGATTTTTGTACAAACACACATTGTAGGAAGAGGGAAGGTGACGATGGAAAGTTCACAAGGTGGTAGGCTTGGGATAGTGTACGATTTTGGATGTCGTCATTTTCAGTCAAGTAGGAAAGGGAGGAAGATATTTGAAATTAAGGATGACCGCTGGTATGTATTCGAAGGGAAATCGTATACTACAAACATGAAGTACAAACGCGGTAGAAAATTATCCTACAAGCCTATCGCGCCTAGGAAACGAGCGCAAAAACCAACACAAGAAGCGTCCCCTCAATCGCACCGGCTACAACACCGCCTCTGCATCGTCGAATTAGCCTCAGTAACTGCAGTATCCCTAAGCAGGGCTGGCTACATACCTTTTGTACCACTTTGGTTTCTCCTTGTGTTCCTGGACACCTTCAGCACTCTGGTCGTTGCAAGGTGTATTTGCATCATCATGTCCAGTCTGTCCTGGTTCTCTTTGGTAGGGAGGTAGAGGCTCTGTTTCGTGGCGGGAGATGGGGGTGTTTAGTGCTTCGGCTGACTTGGAGGGCGAGGGTTCGGTTGGTGGGGTGGTGGAGTAGGGCGGTGGTAGGTGGTTGTCGGGGAGTTCGGTGGTGTTTGGTAAGTTTGGGGTAGGTGGCATGGCGCTGGTTTTTGGGGTTTGTTTGGGTATTATGAGGTGGAGGGCAGCGTTGTGTATGGTTGTGAGAGTGTGGAATGGTAGGAATTGCTCAGTGTGTGGTGGAGAAATAGTTATGATTTGATGATTGCTGAAGATGTGGAATCTGTGATCTATCTAGAAGAAAAACTTTGAATATGTATTGTACATACAGATACAGCGGCCATCTCCAAATATGGAACTGGGCCTGTTTACGGGATACGAACCGATGTGACGTGAAGGCGTTGGGAAGATGGAAACTGGGCAGGGCTGTACCTACTCGCAAGCTTTTCCAGAGAGATGGAGATTTTCGCTCTTGAATGGCTTATTCCACGGTGGTTGGACAGCCATACTCAGAGTATATCATATTGATAGGTTGAGTGCTGCGCAGCGGCACCGAGTGAATGCATTGGGGCAGTGTCCGCTTAGATGATACGCGAATGCCGATGAGACATGATGCATGCATTGCAACGCCAGTGCTAAGCCTTGGTGTTGATCTTGGACGGGAATGAGCGCGGACAGGCAGTGAAGTGAAAACGTGACGGCAGTGAGCAATGTGAGAGGCTGCTTGGAAGTGTAAGAGCGTCATTGCTGGAGAGGGTAGAGGGTGATTGGCTGGTGAGGTTTGCGGGGGAGCTTCACATGCTGATAGGGCAGGTGATTGATCCCTGCATGCTGACGCCCCTGACGGCCAACGCGCGCCGAACCTCCAACGGCCGATCTCCAACACCCTCCAGCCCGCCAGAATGCTGCTGCGACGGCTGTCGCCTGCCCTACTCTTGTATTCGCGCCTTGGGGCCGCCGAGATTCAAAAAGCCTTGGACTGCCTGCGCCAAGACGGCGCCCTCGAGGCCTGCGCTGAGCCCGTCGACCCCGTGACGGCCACTGTTCCTGGATCCTCTTATGTTGCCAGCATCGAGTGCAACGACTGCCCGTATGCTGAGCTAGTCGGGGGCGGTTATAGACTGGTAAAGAAGGACCAGATTTTGGTATGTTCTTACCCAACCCTTGCACGTTGACTCGAAGACTTTGCTGACGCTGCAACCAGTTCTTGAACATCACCATCTCGCACGACAACCGCACTATTCTCCTCAACGATGCACCCATCCACCCCTTGATCACCATTCCTACTCCTCCCACCTTCTCCGCTACCCAATTCCGGTCCGAGTTCTCCAACACCAACCTGTCCCATGGACTGAGCTGTTCCAATCCATACTGCCGACCCGACATCCACAATAAAGCCTGTAGTGAATGGTGTTGGGACCTTCCTCTGTCAAGCAATGGCGCTGACTCTTTCTACACCTCTTCGGTTCAGGCCGACTACCTATACACCATCAGTCCTGTCGAGGGGAGCGTCGAAGGGGACGCAGGTCTGAAGTACTGGGAACTTGGACTGGATATACTGGGCGGCTTCAGCAACTTGGATACAAACAATCATTGGAAATACGACGACGACGTAGAACAACTTACGCTGCGCATGACGATAGCAGGGAAAGAGGTGGACAAGGGCGGGCGGGACAAGAAGACTGCAAGCGATCTCTTCGGCGAATCTGGTGACGAAGAAAAGACATACGAGTACAAGATTGTCGACGTGAATCTGGAGCCTCGGAATTATGCTTATCCGACGCCCAAGACAACCTCTCTTTGGGGCAAGATAGGACGATTCTTTGGGACCGACATTTGGGAAGAAGACGGACGTCGCTTCATCTACCGATATGAGGAGTGGGGTCAGTATGGAAAGAAAGGCACGCTACGCAACACGTTCGGCAACTTCGTCCACTGGGACCTCTGGTACATGTTCTGGATCATCTTGGGCAGCGTAATTGGCGGCATCCTCGCTCTCTTTGGCCTCTACAAACTATTCTTCTGGCTGGTGCAACAACGAGAATTGGCTCATTGGGATGGCATCGACAATGTATGGGACAACATGCGGCGTCAAAGGACTCTAGAGGAGGAGGAGGATGCCTTGCTGGATAGTGGATATCGAGACGATCCTGACGCAGGAGCAGGTTCCGAATCCCCAAGATATCTGGACGAGCCGAGGACGATGAAGCCTCTCCCGAGCAAACCGTTGCCAGACAAGCCCTTGCCTGCTGTTCCACTCATCGATGCATGATTATCAAAGTCACGAATAGATCTCTTTTCATCTTTGCTCTGCGCCACTCTGCCCTGTTTGCGATGAGAATCAATTGGGAACGCCCCTTCCTTTGAGGAGGCTTGGGATGAAGCTCAACTTCTGTGGAGATGCCCGCTATTAACACCGCTATCTCCGCTACTACACTTCCAACAACAGCCCTGATCTGCTCTGCTTACTTACCAAGAATCCTCATGACCAGATGCACATGTTGGTGCAGCTCTAGCGCGAGTCATGCCTTAGCCGTAACTCGGCGGAACTGAGTAAAGCGGGTACTGGAGGATCGCGGGGGAGATGTCTTTGAGCGTTTAAATACTTACCGGTCGCTAGTTGTTCTTGACTCATAAAAGAATTAACTAGGTGTAATCAGTTAAGAGACATCAGCACCAAGATGGTCAAACTTGCAGTGGCTGGTGGGACTGGAAGTACGTTTCCTCTACCCCACATGCATCAATTCCTTGACTTCGCACTAACTGACATTCATAGACGTAGCAACCAACTTGCTCAAATCTGTGATCGCCTCCGGCAACCATGAAATCGTCATTTTCACTCGCAGTGCCCCTTCAGAGCTTGTACCCGGTGTCTCCTACAAAAAGGTCGACTACCGAGATCGCAGCAGCCTCACCTCTGCCCTCCGTGGCTTCGACGTCTGTCTCAGCTTTCTCGTCGTCCATCTCGATACCAATTGCACAACTCAGAAGAATTTAATCCATGCATGCATCGACGCGGGCGTGCGGCGCTTCGCACCCTCAGAATGGGGTATCAAGAACGACTCGGGCGTCCCGCCGTACGCGAACAAAGACGAAATCGCTCGGTACCTCGCGGAGCTGAAAGAGCAGGGTCGACTCGGCGCAATGGAGTATTGTCTCTTCCAGCCGAGCATCTTCATGGACTACTTTGCGCACCCGTACCCGCTGTCCCCAGGGCTCATCACATGGCCATTCTTCATCGACTTTAAATCCCGGCGCGCCATCGTCCTGGACAAGGGAGACCAACCGCTCGTCATCACGGCTGTAGCAGACGACTCGGAGATTCTGCTCCGCGCGCTGGAAGACGAGCGGCCGTGGCCGACGGTCGGCGGCGTGCGCGGCTGCAGAACGAGTATCAACGAGCTTCTTGCGCTGGGGAAGAAGATTCGCGGTGGGGACTGGGATGTCGAGTACGTCCGGGGCGAGGACATTCGCAACGGCGAATTGAAGACGAAATGGGTGCCGCAGTTTTCTCATCCTGTTATCCCGGTCGAGCAGAGGGAGGCGTATAGTACCGAGTTTGTGGTTATGTTTTTCCTGGGTATCCTCAATGGGAGCTGGGAGGTGAGTCAGGAGTGGAATGAGAGGTTTCCTGAGTATGAGTTTGTTGGTGTGGACGAGTATCTTACCAAGGCCTGGAAGGGGAAGCCGTAGAGTGCAACACTGGCATATTGTGATGCTTGAGCATAGTACGAACATTGCATGTTTGTCCCATTCCTTGACAAGTCCTATTTTTGCTTTGGCGCCATGCCACCCGTGAGCGAAAGTATATACACAAGAACCCCCTCTCCCTCCATCCCTTTTCCTCTGTCACCCTCAACCCCCCTCCTCCAACACACCCCCTCAAACAAAATAACTCTTAATCTGCGGCAGCACGCCCGTCCACGCCGGGCCCGTCGTCGGCTCCATATTATACATGTAATCCGCCCACCAGGGCCCAGCAGCCCACCAAATCGCGCCCCACCACACATCGCTATTCTGGCCCAGATACGCCAGCCCGTCTTTCAGCGCCGCAATGCACTGCGTATTCGCGCCCGCGGCAAACTCGCCAATCACGCCCTGCTTCTTGTTGTCCTTGAGCCACTTTGTGGCCGCGACGAGGCGCTCGCGGAAGATTGTGGCGCTCACGCAGTTTGCGCTTGTGCCCGAGCCGTCCGTGTCGAGGTACTGGTGCATTTGGTAGATGAGCTTGTTCTCGGGGTCCTTGAGGTTGAGCAGCGAGGCGCCGTTGCCGCTGCTCACCCATGTCCAGGCGCCGCTCCAGCTGTTGCCTTCGGGCGTGATGTGCTGCTTTGCGCCTGCGGCTCTCACTCCATCGATGGCGGCCTGGTTGAGGTTAAACACGAGCTGCTGGTCCATGTCGTGGTATTCGTTGTTGGTGTCCCAGACGACGAGCTCGTTGTCCTTGTACTGCGCTGCGACGTTCTGCCACCAGGTTTTGAAGCCCGCCGTGTCGGTGATGATGTTGCCGTAGAAGCGGCCGTAGTTGTGCGGCTGCACCATGGCGTACGCGCCTTTGGACGTGATGTAGTTGATTTGCTGGGTTAGGTTGCCCAGATAGAGGGGGTCGAATTTGCCCGTGAGTGAGTTGGGGGTTAGGCGCTCCATTACTTGGGGGTTGGTTAGCATGGTGAATGGATGTTAGGAAGGGGCGTGGGCTTAGATGGATCGGCTTACGGAAGTTGAGGCGGAACATGTTCATGCCCTGGCCGATGAACTGGTCGACCGTCTTGAGGTCGTACCAGATGTATTCTTTGCCATAAACACCAGTGAAGTTCTTCTCGCCGAACTCAGCGCCAGACTCATTGATGCCAAACCATTTCAACTTGCGCGTCTGGCGCTTCTCCGACGGCGCAGCAAAGGCGGTGCTGACCAAAGCCGCCGCCGCGAACAAGTTAGAAAGAAGCATTGCGTATGTATCTTTTGCTACACCTTCCTAGGATGCTGAAGTATATGCTTCGTCTTTGCCTGGCCCCTACAACGCCTCGGACTATCTCCATCTTTATACCACATGCTCGACCATTCGACATTGATAATTTCCTCTCTTTGCACGGAACACGCGTCTCCGTCGCTGATGAATGCGATCAGGAACCCGCCGTGCGGCAATCTGAAAAGTGCCGAATCCGGTATCGTTGATCTGAGTGCAAAGAGCCGCGGCGCGGGATAGATTGCTTAAGCATATTAAGGGAAGCTTGCGGGACCAGGAAGATGGGTCAGGCGTTGCAACAATTGCGGGGATGCCAGGGTTTGTGATTCGTGGGAACAAGGAAAATATGGGTGGTGCTGCCACGCGGAACATGCCATTGGAGATCAACAATTCTTTGTGAGGTGATGAGATTGGAGGTGTCGTCGTGAAACATTCGAGGTTGCTGTCTGGTTGGCACATTGGAATGTGTGGGGAAATATGAGGTGGGACCTTGCATGTCGTCGAATTTTCGGTGCATATTCGCTGCATATTGCAAGTAATGAAATCGCCTACTTATCTGCTCACTTTGCAACTATACCCAGGTTTGAGTCCTGATTAGACCACGAATCTCGGAAGACAACTTCGCCCTCCGTGTTGGAAGTGGAAAGGCTGACATGCTAAGCTTTTCAAGAAACCTTGATTCGACGTTTGAAGCGTCGGCCTTAAATCTTGTGGTTGGAGAAACAGGTCATGTCATCTGTTTAAAAGGTTACCCGGTTGACGTCTCCGTGGGGAATCAGGAGTGGAATGTAAGCTGATTAGTTGGAAGTCATTAGAAGTTTCTTCAATTATGCATGTTGGCAAGGACCAGGCATGTGCCATTGTTCTCATCCTGTCATCCTTCTTCGATATGTACATCGCACTGTGGGACGTGAATGCTGCGTCTGCAGAAGCATCCCCATTCCCGGAATGAACATTCCACATTGCTTGAAAGCATCGATTAACCAGAAACAGAAACCATGCTTGCATGTTCCCCAGCTGTGGTATATTCTCCCACAGGAAGAATTGAATGTACGCAAATCTTAACACGCTCGCTTGAACCACGAAAAGCAGGAATGAAAACCGAGAAGTCATTATGCCTCCACTTCATCACCGCTTAACACTACGGCGACTGGAATGCAAGTTCCTCACATTACCACCCAGTCCATGACCGAAGATTTTCGGCACAGAACGACGACTGCTTCTTACACCAGCACGCTGTAGGGTGTCCCATTGCTGCTGTGGCTGCTGTCGTCGAAAAGGTGAATGCATTGAAAGAATCGGAGGCATAGGAGATGGAAGCTGACTTGAACGAGAAAAGGAAAGTTGTGGAGGATCATCATGGGCATCGACATGAGAGTACCGTCGGTTGTCCTGAGCATAAGACGCCCCGGCTGCCGAGAACATGTATCCCGGGTTTCCTAAGGTTGGCCCTCGCCTTGATTCTGGTCTAGAGAAGTAAGTCATGGATCCCACACTGCGATTATCATAATGTCGCGTTGGTGACACTCGGCGCGGATCATACTGTATTGGTTCATTTCGAGAATTGACGGGTGAATCGAAAAATGAGAGCCCATTCAGATTGGGAGGTTCACGCCAATCACCCAGAGATCTATTCATCCTTGGTCTTTGTGACTGAAAGTTTGCGAAATGACCGGAACTATCCTGGCGTTCAGTGGATCCGGATTCAAGCTGAGGAAGATACTGTCTGCTCTTGAAGAATGGACTTACTACGTTCTCGAGTTGGAGACTTGGCCGTGGCGTATTCTTTGGGACTGGCGTCACAGGTACCTGGAATTGTTCGTTCTGGCTCGCGGGGCTGGCATCTTGTGGCAAAACGTTGTCAGAGGGAGATCGTTGACGTTTCGTTGAGGACAATCCGGGAGAATGTTCGTTGAAGAACAAGTGCTTACCACTCCATTGTTCTTGTCCGTGCTTCTCTCGACCCATGTCAAAAACCTTTCCATCCCTCCTGTTATCATTATAAGGCTTGACCCTACCCTTGCGCGGATCTTTAAGTCCCAGCTCGATGTCGTGATCTTGCGATAGCCCGTCCATGAGCCTGATGTAAGACCGCTCCGTATTAAGACGATGAGGCTGCTTTCCCTTCACCAGGTTGGGTATCGTGGTTGCCGGTGAAGGTCTAAAGGTGAGCCCTGACTGAGCGTCTCCCATACCACTGCCTGAACCTAGTTGAGGCTCTTGTGCGCCTGAGTTTCGGACCGGTTCATCGACAGGAAGCGCACCCGACATGTATGGCCCATCATCGTGAGAGACATTGCGTGCCAGAGACTGCGCTTTGCCAAGACTTCGCGAGTGTGCAGTCTCGTAGATCTTCTCGTCTCCCATTTCTCGGGCAGTTTCGTCATCTGCTGGAGGAGTACCGCGGGAAAACTTCGTTCGCAATGTTGGAAACAGTTTGCGAACTGAGTGCATCCTGGATAGTGGCTTTGGGGGTGGTGGCATTTCCTCCCGACTGCTAGGCCGATCACCCTGCGTTGCACTGAGCGAAGGGTAGTTGTGGCGTCTTCGCTTCATTGGTCGCTGCGAGACGGGACTTGATGATGTTGCTGTCATTCTGCCGGAAGTGTGTACGGATCTAACCACGGTGTGGCTAGAACTTGTTCGTTGCAGCATTGACTCGGCTTTAGCTGCATCTAGTGAGACTGGATCGGTGTCCGTGAAGTTTGGAATTGGGTCAAGTGGCATCGCAAAACCAAGAGATGCCAGGCGAGCTTGCATCTTCTTGTTCTGACTGTGAAGGGTAAGCAGGCGAAGACTCAATGATAGGACGAGGAAATTACTCCGTGAGCATTGGAACAAGCTTCATGTAATGTCTGATGGCGTTCTTGTTGGTGACGAAGGTCTCGAGGTCGTGAGGTTTAACGTTCAATCGACGGAAGTGCGCCACTTCATTCTCAAGTTCTTGCATCTGCTCCAACTGCGCATCAAGCTCTCCTTGCCTAGCACTCAGCTTTTCATTCTCGTGCTGCAGACGGAGGGTCTCGGAGTTGGCTTGCGTGACTGATTGCCGTAGTGCCTCCATGGTCTTTTCTGCTTCAGCGAGTTCTTGCTGTGCTGCGCTGCGAGTGGCATGTGTGTTTTGGCAGTACCGCATCAGTGAGATGTATTGGAACTGGCTTTGTCAGCTCGTAATCAGATGCAGTTCGAAGACGATGCCCTACGCGCAAGGCCTCCATCTCCTTTGAGTTTCCATCGAGCCTCATGGGCGGCGCAGTAAACCACGCGGGAGGAATCAAAGGGTCGTGCTGGTCCTTCTTGAAGCCGCGCACTGAGTAGAGGTCTCGAGGCTCATTGTCACCCTTCTCTCTGACACACACGGGGCAAGGAGCTCTAGGTCGCTGTCCGGCAGGATGGAACGCTGGAGCTGTTGCAATCATGTTAGCGCCCAGCAGGCAATAGTTCGTGGAGCTGGTTCTTACCGCCATTCTCGAGGTGTTTTGCGCAAAAGACGTGACAGCAGGTGGCCAGGAAGGTCCGCGTGACGATGCGGTTCCTCGGGTTGACGCCGTCCGACAGGTCTTGCACTGTCTCCTCGTGGCCCTCGTAGGCGTCTGCTAAGGTGGCAGCGCAGATGGCGCATGAGTAGATGAAGTTGAGGGGAGATATGCCCGGTTCAGGCGACGCCATCTCCTGCGCGGCACTCATGTTGATCCACGGGGGCAGACGGGCGAGTGCAGGTCTGGTGGAGGGATTGCGAGGTGGAGGGCGGCAGGTAGCTGGGAGAGGAAGGCGCGACAAACGGCGCCAAGCTGGACCCTTATTATCTGCGCGCCGCAGTGAAATGAGGTCGCAAACGCTACCAAGCGCTTCCCAGCACGTGAAAGGCGATACTTGAGAAAAAAGGGTCGAATGGAGAGTGAATCACAGAGCAAAAGAAGTAGAATATGAATCACGCAAAGAAAGGTTGTTGCCGTATTTACAGTTACATCTAGACCTAGGTATTCCCTTGTTTACTCACCCACAACACTTCGAGCTGTCTAGTTGAATGTCCTGCATGGGTATCTTGGTAGTGTTAGCATCGTTCAGCCAATGATCTACATATATTTTCATCAACTTACTCATTGTCGTTGCCGTAAGTCTGGTCGGCCTCTAAATCATATCTCTTCTGGCCAGCAGCACCGGTGGTGTGAAGGCCACTAGGCCGTGGAGGCAATCCTCCGGGTCCGAGTACGTCCTTTGCCAACCCTGTGTTCTTCTCGAATGCAACGGCGAGGCCCTTGAGTCCCTGCTCCTGCGCGGCAACTAGCTGCTTCGATCCTGCATCTCCAATCAACTCCTGCTTTGGGGCTGCCGCGCTTCCTAATTCCAACAGCGCAACAGCGTCGGCCTGTGTCACAGTCGAAAGCTGGGGGTATCGTCGTCGGACATCTCGCTTCCAGTATGGGTTTTCGGCGATATCTGCGGCGGGTACGGTGACAGGGTCATCGTAGGAGTTGGGGTCGACGGCACCTGGGGGTGGGTTCCGGAATTGCGGGTTCATTGGGATACCCGTGGACCGCTTGGAGTCGAGCGCGAAGATGCGATTGATGAGGCCATAGAATCCTGTGGGCTGGACTGTATATTTCTGCGCGAGGGGCATTAGCAGAGGTTCATGGATTCTCCGGCGGCATCGCAGAGGGGTGTTGCGGGATGAAGTGATCGGATTGAAGGAGCGGTGACGCGTACTTGGAAGGTCGTCGTAACCTTCTTGGTCGCCATGATGAGCAACCGGTCCCTGGTCACAGTACGAAGGAGTGGAGAGGGGCCAATGGACAGAGTTGCTGCTGCTGCGTTCTCTTCACGTCCACCATCCAGCTTCGTGATGTTCGAAGCTCAAAATGTGCCAAGACGGGAGAAGCCGGTTGACTAAGCTTTGCCTTCCCATTGGTCAAAATCCGTTCCTTCACAACAGATCATTATTTGTATGTGCACGTCGTTTTAAGGTGATGCGATTCAGGTCGGTGGTTTGATTCTTTGGGAAACGGAAAGGATTTCGAGTTCGGGGTTCCGGGTCTGCTGAATTATGCGTCATACCAGAATCCACGATAGGTTGAGATAACATCACAACATTTGCATTGTGATGGAACCCACTCTCGTTGATTTAACAGTTACCTTAGAGAACTCTAGAGACTTAGCAAGATACAGGCTCTCAGAATTTTGGTTTGGATAGACACAGATTCCAAGTTTTTATCTCGCCTATCACAACCTTCCTATTTCATTCATGCATGTCATCCACGCGCATGCAAAGAATACGGAACTTTTTCTTCTGTAATCCTTCCCAACCCTCGCTCCCACATCTATGGAGGCGATATCCGGGCCCAGCCTATCCGCTTCACAGCGCACCTGCATTATCATACCTGAGTACCCGCCCTTGCGCTAGGTACTCGCTGAAGTATCCGTCGCACGTGGTTGGTTTTCGTCATGGGCAGTCAATATCCGACAGTAGCCGTCGTGCTCCGCGACATATACCTAGCCGTCGCCGCATCAGCAAACCCTTGGAACCGTTGAAATTTGCCCACGAGACCGCAGCGAACGGGTAGTCTGTTTTCAGATGACGAAAGGGAGGAGGGTCACTGGGTATTGCGGGGGCCGCGGATGGTGGTGGAACGCTGCTGGACTACTTAATAGGTCGATTTGTGCAACCTGAGATTTGGACAACGGTTTCTCTTTGCTTCATATCAATCTCTTGGTTGAAGTCACATGCCCGCACATTTGTGTCAATGAAAAAGTTTCAATAGTTACCACACCTAATTCTCTCATATCGCCCGTCTTATCATAGACATCTCATTCCTCAAGATGCAGTTCCTGTTGAGCATAGCTCAGTCGCTCCTGACATCACCCCTTTTGCTCGTTGCGAGTATTTTCGGAGCCCTATTCTTCTACGTAAGCCTTCTGCCCTCTTAATACTTGACGAAGCTCACATATTCTAGATCACCCTCGTAATTCTCTACCGCTTGACCCTGCATCCTCTTGCGCGCTATCCCGGCCCTTTCCTCGCCAAAATTACGGACATCTATCTGGCCTACTACGCATACAAAGGCAGCCGACACCTTGCCTTCCACCAAGCGCATCTTCAGTATGGTCCCTATGTCCGCCTTGGCCCCAACCTGCTCTCTGTCAATACTGCCACTGGCTTGAAAACTATCTACGGATTCCGGTCCAATGTTCGAAAAGCCAGCTTTTACGAGGCGTTCCCTAGCACCAAGAAGGCAGTCAGTGTGCATAGTTCAATCGACAAGATGCAGCATGCCCGAAAGCGGAGAGTTATGAGCCATGCTTTCAGTGATGCAGCTATTAAGAGTTTGGAGAAGTATATCTTGGCAAATGTCAGGGTAGGATGCGAGTTACTTGGGAAGAAAACTGCAGGAAGCGACGACAAAGGCTGGACCGATATGTGGAATGCAGCACATTGGTGCGAATGGTTGGTGTTCGATATCATGGGTGACTTGGTTTTCGGCAAGGCATTCGGCATGTTGGAGAGCCCTGTGAATCGATTCGCGACGGAGTTGGTGGGCAATGCTGCACACAGGCATTTGATTGTGAGTCCGTTCCCGTACGTACTCTTCGATCCATAGCTGACCATCTCAGTGCGGTACTCATCTGACCATTCACAACTGGCACCTGGACAAGCTGTTCTTCCGCAAAATTGCTGGTCAGAGAGCACAGTACATGCAATACAGCAAAGGACAAGCCATGGAACGAACCAAACTGGGCGTCGACGTAGACCGCAAGGATTTCTTCTACTATCTTCTGAATGCTAAAGATCCCGAGACCGGAAAGGGTTTTAGCATGGACGAGCTTTGGGGCGAGTCGAACTTGCTCATCATTGCTGGTTCAGATACCACCTCGACCGCCATGGCTGGATGCTTCTTCTACCTCGCTAACAACCCCACTGCTATGCAGAGGATCTGCAAGGAAATCCGAGAAGCCTTCTCTGATGTCGAGGAGATTGTAACCGGACAGAAGCTCAGTGGTTGCTCCTACCTACGAGCTTGCATTGACGAAACAATGCGCATGACGCCGCCTGTAGCCGGCGCTCTTCCCCGACAAGTGCTTCCTGGCGGGCTCGACATCGATGGCCACCATATCCCAGCCGGCGTCGATGTCGGCGTCCCCATCTACGCCATCCATCATAACCCAGAGTACTTCCCACAACCTTTCGACTTCCTCCCCGAACGATGGCTTTCAGATCCGTCCGCAAACCCATTGCACGATAGGATACCCGATGCGCAATCTGCATTCAATCCGTTTAGCATCGGCCCTAGAGGTTGCATTGGAAAGGGATTAGCGTACGTGGAGCTGACAGTAACGATTGCACGAGTGCTGTACTTGTACGACTTGAGACTGGCGCCAGGAACAACGTTGGGCGCTGGAGGCAAGGATCTTGAGGTTGGTAGGACGAGGACCACAGAGTACCAGATTCAGGATGTGTTTGCGAGCAAGAAGGATGGCCCGATGTTGCAATTCCGGGCGAGGGCATAAAGTAGCACGTTACGATAAGAAGTGATTTTATCACCTTCGTGGATATAGAAGTCTTGATCACATTTACAATAAACATAATATTTGATCAAGTTGGTCCTTTAAGAATTACTCTCAAATCTTCTAGGGAGACAGTGTGTTAGCTTCCAAGGCTCTGTGCTCTACAAACTTGGCAAGAAGCTGACGCGTAGATGACGAGTTAAGTTCTAGAATACCAATGCAATTAAAACAGTGACATCGGTCAAGATTGGTGAACGCAACCAAAACCGTGAAGGCCATCGGATTGCTGAAGCAGATGACTTTGATTGGCTAGAGATGGGCAATGAGCGGAAGTCTTATCGATAAGAAGGTCTTGGCAATATTTTTCCGTCGTGACTTTTCTTGTCGACCTTCAATTACTGGCGTTACAACAACGAAGCAGAACACCTCGCCAAATCTAATTAAGTCCTCAACCGCATTTCGACCAGATCTCCTAGGACTTCACTACAGTTCTAGCCACACAATGGCTGCGCCAAGGATTGCAAATCGACACCTCCTCAGCAGACTCGTAGGACCGCGTCTTTCTTCATCAACGATCTTTGCAACCACAAGAGGGTTCTTGTCGCAACGATCATTTGCATCAAGCACAAAGCTATGGCAAGATTTTAAGACGCCCTCGGACGGGTCACACACGCGGTCAGTGGCTTTGTTGATGCTGCCACGTCGAGCAACCAAGTCGGAAATCGAAGCCCTACTCAAGAGCAAAGGATGTGACATGTACGTTTTCGATCACTTCAGAAGCATTTATTATACTTGGCTCATGATTTACAAACATGTAGCAAGAGAATGCAGATAAGACTTGACAAGTTCACATTTCACAACGACACCATGTGTTTTGTGGAGCTGGGAAGCGAGCAACAAGCAGCTGATGCGGTGGAAAGCCTGAATAACAGCCAATTTCAGGCGTCGACTATCATTGCCAAAATTTTGAAGCCGGATTTTGTGTGGGGCCCACTCACTGCTAGACAGACTGGCGCAGCTTCACGCTATTTCTTTGACGAGGGCAACGGAGCAGAAGAAGCTGTCAGGCCTCTCCTAGAAGGTCGCCGAAAGATGTTATCAGTACAGACGCCAGGCTGGGGTGATCCAAAGGGAACCGTCAGCGAAGCTAACGCGACTGCAATCGAGATCATTCACAATACATTCGACAAATACGGTCTCGAGTGCGTTGGTAGCCTACGTCCTTTCTATGGTGATAAGAAGAGTAAACCTCGAATGCTCTGCCACTTGGATTTTAAGACGATAGAGGGTGCTGAGAAGGCAGTGCGGGACCTTGATGACACGGAAATTGCGCATCGAAGGACCTGGGTTAAGAATTCCGAGCCTTCTGCGTGGAGAGCGCATCAAATTGGCAAAGTGAACCCGGCCCTTCTTACCCAGCTACAAGAAGCAAAAATCGCACCAGAAGAGACCTACGATGATTTGTTCAACGCACCGAAAGAGGATAGGCCATCAAGTTTCAGGAGGGTGAAAGTCGCTCGAGAATAATTCTTGCGTTCTTCCAATCACACGAAACTGGTGCCGGCGCAAATATCGATAATCACAAATATACTGCATACATTGCATCCAACAGGCGCGTTGGCATGAGGAGTATTCTGTGTTGAGTATTTGTATTATAGGGCTCTCTGCAATTAGGTCGTGTATGATAGGTGTAAAAGGCCCGAAGCTGGCCATGAATATAACTCCAGCCATCTCAGACCAGGAAGGTGCTAAGTACCCAGTCTCTTGTGGTAGATGCAGTCGGCATGCTCGAGCTACAGCAGTGCACAATGCTCCACGTTGGGTCAATATCAAAAACATTTTGGATCATCAACCATTGCTGAGTGCGACGCTCCTTTTAAGATTATCCGGATCTCCTTTCCAAAATAACCAGAGCCTTTCTCGGACACCGGCAGGCTGTCCAAGCGGTTCAAGCAATGAGAAGCAATGTCGCTATCTACAACCTTGCTCGAAACACTATAAGTGTCCAATGTGCCAGAACAGATGCACGACATGATCCTGGATAGAAGTTATCAATTCATGGATGCGTCAACAGAGCGAAAACAAGAGATCGAGAGTGCGAATAATTGCCATTCGTGCGCAAAGTGCCCTGCGTACAGCCTGCTGCGTGCGCTGATGAGTTTGATGAGGAGAAGGATGGTCTAATTTCTCCGTTGCAGCTGAGCTGACTATGACATGCCGTTTGACTCGGCAGCGCAACTACCAGGAAAATCATCACTGAGCAATTCCACTATCCGAGCAGTAAAGAGGAGCCCTCGTCAGACAGGATTCAACTTCTAACTACCGCATCAGGCTGCCTCCCGATGCTGCCCCGGAGCCAAGCGCTGAGCCTCAACGATCAAGACTCAGGAACAGGCAGGTCCACAGAAAACCACGCTCCTCGGCACATGGTGTGTCGACCAAGTTGACCGGTTCTCAACACCTGGTGGCTGCAGGTGCTAGCTGTCAGTCCAGCACGTTGTGAACCGGTGTTATGGGCTTCCGATGCACGCCCCGCTCGTCTCCTCACTGGAACGTGATTATCTAAGGGACTCTAACCCAACACTAACTCACCATTATCGTCATGCACACCGTCCTACTGAGCACGAGGCGCGACGAGCCGGGAGGCTCGGGGCCAATTTTAGGTTGCCGCGCCGCTAGATAATCTTGGCGGGGCATGGTGAGTTGTCAGCTCCCTCGCTAGGCGCACGCCTCTGATGAAAACACTCCCCCTTTCAGCAGTGCATCGAGTTGACGAAATGCCCGCATCTTGTGTCGCAATGGCTGAACACTCGTGGTATTCAGCCAAACTCGGTCGCTGGCAGCTTGACAAGACGGCAAAGTCTGTTCAAGAGGGAATTGGAATCATCTCACCTCACCCGATGCATCGCAGCACTCCGCTCGTATTCAAACGACTCTGTTCAAGCCGCGGGTCTTGGCTACTGGGGAAATACGATCGACTAGCGACCGCTCATCCTTTCCTGGAACGTCAGACCTCCCCGTAGGGCTGCATAGGTATAAGTATTTGTGGCTGCCGAAGCCTCCCAACTTTTCAGCTCACGTCGCTCGCTTTACAAGGCTTACATCGTTCGTTTTTGTTTGCCTCAATACTGCACGTCTATCGTTTGGTGGAACCCCGGATCCTAGGATACTTTATTACTATTAATTGTTACGATCGAATCCAGCATGCATATCTCAAACGTCTTAGCCGCCGTTGTAGTGGCGCCCCTTGTGGCTGCTCATGGTGGTATTCCCGGAGCTCCCAGTGTCTTTGGACTTCCCCGAGAACTTAGGGACGGCTTGCCTGTCAAAGCTCGCACTCTTCGTCACGTCTCAGAGCCCAAGGGAGGATTGGAAACTCGTCAAGGAGGTCAGAATGGTCGCTGCGGACCCAGCTTCGGAGGAGCGTCTTGCGCTGCAGGGTACTGCTGCTCGGGTGCTGTATGTATAGTTTCGTCACCGATACGCTGTGTTACTAATATAAACAGGGTTACTGTGGTACAACTTCTGATCATTGCATGGCTCCAGACTGCCTGTTTAACTATGGACCTGGTTGTGACGCCAACAAGACTCCCGGCGGAGCCAGCACTCGGAATGATGCGCGTCCCCAGAAGGGCAACGTCGCATATGGAGGAGCTGGTATTTATGGTTGCACCAAGCCCGGCACTGTCGCCATCACCTACGACGATGGCCCATATATCTACACAAACCAAGTTCTCGATCAATTCGCCAGCTATGGATTCAAGGCCACCTTCTTCGTTACTGGTATCAACATCGGCAAGGGTGCTATCGACACCACCTCGAGCTGGTCCACTGTCATTAAGCGTATGGTCGCCGAAGGCCATCAGGTTGCTAGCCACACTTGGTCCCATCAGGACTTGAGCGCCATCACTGATGCTCAGCGTTATGATCAGATGGTCAAGAACGAGATGGCTATCCGCAACATCATTGGCAAGTACCCTACGTACATGCGCCCACCTTACTCCTCTTGCAATGCCGCTTGCCAGACCGTCTTGAGGAACCTCGGATATGTCATCTCGTACTTCGACCTCGATACCGATGACTACAACCAGCTTTCTAACATCCAGGTCGCCAAGGACAACTTCAAGAGGATCCTCGACCAGACCCCTGGCGGCCCCACGTCTGGCGACCGCCTTGCCATTGCCCACGACATCCACCAGCAGACTGCTTTGTCTCTCACCGGTTACATGCTCGAGTACCTCAGGTCCAAGGGCTACCGTGGTGTGACCATGGGCGAATGCATGGGCGAGCCAGAGAGCAACTGGTACCGCACCTCCGGCGAGACAGGCACCACCCCTAGTGAGTGACACTTAGCAATCTCTCCAGGGACCATGTTTACTAACTGCTTTCGTCGAAAATTAGACCCTCCTACCACCCCTGGCGGTTCAGTTTCCACTGACGGTACCTGCGGTGTCCAAGGAGGCAAGACCTGCTCTGGCTCGACCTTCGGCAACTGCTGCTCACAGTACGTCCCCTTCCCTCAAGCTGTATTCATCATCCCGCATACTAACACCACCCAGATACGGCTGGTGCGGAAGCTCCACCGACCACTGCGGCACCGGGTGCAACTCGTCAGCCGGAACCTGCACCGGCGGCGGCACCACCAACCCCCCCACTACCCCTGCGAAACCCGTTTCCTCCGACGGCACCTGCGGCACCCAGGGCGGCGCAACCTGCCAGGGCTCGTCGTTTGGCAACTGCTGCTCCCAGTACGGCTGGTGCGGTTCTACGACCGGCCACTGCGGAACGGGCTGCAACCGCTCTTTTGGCACGTGCACTTAAGCAAAGCGTTGTTGTTATTGTTTGTTTGAAATTTTTTTGCGTCCCCTACGACCATTAAGTATCAATATCCCAGCCCATGCTTGCAGAAAATTTTTAGTCAGAAAAAGAAGAAGATGTGGAGAAGGAGAGACACGAAAAGCGAGTTTTGTTGGTACAAAAGCACGTTTTTTGATGAAGTTGTTGACGGCCTTGGAGCGAGGCGTTGTACAGGAGGGTACTGTAATTGTGATGAGAAGTAATGCTCTTTTATAGTAGCTATTTTCTAATACCACACACTCACACTCATCTGATGAAGTCGAAATGAAATTAGTGAGCTGAGGTGAAGTGACATTGATGCGTGAGCGCGTTTTAATGCTGATTTTTGACTGTGTTTTGTGAAGATGTGAGGAGTGTGGAGAAGGGGTTGGTGTGACTGAGTTTGATAAGGTGAATGTGGTGAACGAATTCCAGGTGGTTATACTGAGTCGTGTATAAGAAGCAGTATACCGTAGCTCAACCAGTAGGGTGAAATAGGTGAAGGTAAGAATCGAGATTTCGGAGGACTCCAAGTGCCTGTCTGGAATTGTGTGGCGTTTCCTGGGTAGAGTGAAAGTTGTGGAGATGACATGTCTAGGGGACTTCGACAGTGGTAGAACGGAAGTAAGTAAAGTAAAGTAAAGTGTTGGTGAATCAATCCCCTGGGACTATACAAGGCAGAGTTCCAGAGGAGGAAACTAAGAGAGATTTGGTGGGGTCTATATATGAAGTGTTTCTCGTTGATGTTTCATTGGGTGGGGAAGTGACTGCACGCATTTGGGTTTATATGCTATCCGAACGGGGAGTTATGCGGGCGAACGATCCCGGGCATTCTCTTCGGAAGGTTTATACGATTTTCATCGAAGTGAGCGAACCATGGCGTTCTCTGATCATGAGCAGCCCATTCTCATTCGCACAGCACACATCCTACTCACTTGACTTGACTCAACCTCGGTATTTGGCTGTTGCCTAAGGAGAAAGCAATATTGCGAATATTTGGAATTGGAAGGGATAAGGAGGTCCTGACCTCACCTACATCGCGTGTTGTGGTTGCTCCTTCCTTCCCCCTCCCCCAACTTCGCTTGCCTCATGGCAGCCTTCGACCTCCCAGTCTTCGCCTCATCCACATACGTCCCTCCACCACAACCACTGTCACCTTAACGCGAAATGTGCGACGAGAAATGTATGGCGGGGTGGCTCCGTCACTATCTCCGCAACACTCTCTCAGAGAAATCTGTTCCGCAGGCTAGTGCTCCACAGATCTGCATATCACAGCGGTTCACTCGGGATGAAGGTAAGCGACATACAACCTTATTACGTTCGCGATGCTAATATCAAAGATACACTTGATTCCATGATCGACAAGTTTATCAACCAGATGACGCCTTTCTTCACCCCGAAAAATCACTATGTCGACATTTCTGATTTCACTTGTGATATAATCAATCGGCACCGGAGACTATCTTTGAATCCTGCAGACATAACAGTGGGTCAATCAAGTCAATATGATGACTGCTTGAAGGGAGACTTGTTTCTAGCCGAAAGTGTTGCGATCAAGCTATACAGGGCTGGTGTTGTGACGCTGACGGAACCACCAAAGAACCCGGCCACACAACAACCCTCGGCGAGCACATTACCTACCGTACAAACGGGCATCGGAGCGACCCCTCCACCAGCACGCGTCCCAGTGCGTAACGCTATTGCGCCCTCGGAGCCAGACACTTTGCCACCCTGGGAATTCATGGAATTGAAGAGGAAGAGAAAGGCTCAGATCACTGCAGGCGACGAGAGGGTTCCCCTCGGCACAAATTCCGTCCTTCGCAATGACGCTCGCAAAAGGCACCGCTCAGGATGAAGCATCAACTACTGAAAGAACACATCCAAGATAGCCGACAAAGCGTGCGGATATCAATGTCGTCCAATAACTTAAAATCATGTTGCAGTCGCGATCGGCGCTTATTAAGGGGCCTTACTGAGTTTTTCTATCTTCTATGGCGTCGAACCTGCTACCGTGCTAGTAGCTCTAGGTTACCTGGTTGGAGGTTTTTGTTCAATGTATTTACTCATATTCTAATATCAATCTAATGTTTGCCAACTTCGCGATGTTTGATTAGCAGAAATGAATGCTTATTTGACATAGCGCTTATTGCTACTTACGCAAGTGAACGAAACTTGGAAATTCCCATCGGTACTACATAGTAGACCAAATCACATCCGGAAAACTTCGCAGACTTTTAAGTAGGCGTGGTGCTACCAGTGTACATAACCTGGGCTGGCATATAAAGAAAACTTTTTTTAGAATGTAGCTCGGCCACTGGCCTCGTGAAGTGGAGGCCATGTTTCGGTGGAGGTGGGAGGATAGTAGGGCTCGGAATATGTGGGAAGGCGCTAGGCGTCGGATGATGTTGGAGTCCGCCACTTTTCGGTCGATGCGGGGTATGGGGTATGGGGTAGACTCTATTCATGAGAATGGGAAAATATTCGATGAGGAACGGAGTGTCTGATTTGACTCGCAGTTGTAAGTATCTTGCTGGAAGATCCGATGGACTGTTCTTTTAATATCTCCGCTCATTTCGCTTCATCCCTTATCTCGGTTCACAATCTTCTTCTTATATATATCATGAATTGAAGTATGCTTACAAGGATACAATTAAAGTATGAATACTTATGCAGACCTATTGCAGCTTCTAGTTAAATTGACGCCATTGCTCCTGACAGCCCCCGCAGTGCCCAGGAGGTGGGGTTCAATAGTTATACCAGACAATATGTAATAGCTGTGATAAATATCCAAAGTCATATCTTGTATTATAAAGAGCGTAGAAGGACCTCTTGAATGACCCCTTGCTGTAGAGAATAGACCATGTTGTGTAGGAACATCTTCACTGCTGTTTCAGCTCTGACTAGTAAGTTGCGACATATGAATCACGAGAAAGTTCTGTTGACCCAACATTCGTAGGCTATACCGTTGCAGCGTTCCGGAACCCAATCATAAGTGGAGTCAATGCCGACCCTTCTGCCATTCGTGTGGGAGACGACTACTTTCTAGCGACATCATCCTTCGAGTACTTCCCTGGCCTACCTATATATCACTCGAAGAATCTGGTTGATTGGAATATCATCGGCCATGGTTTGACACGCCAGAATGCTATCTTTGACCGGCAAGCACTCACATCTGGTGGTATTTTTGCCCCGACCTTGCGCCACCACAACGACACCTTTTTCTTGATCACTAATTATGCCGACTGTAAGTTTTGTTTCGCGATTTTTTAATCCTCAAACTTGATTTGGCATGACTGACACATTATGTGTCCACAGCATTTAACCCCTCCGATCAGCGTCCCTTCCTGATCACGACAAAGGACATCTTTTCGGGAGAGTGGAGTCAGCCATTGTACTTCGATCAGACGGGTATTGACCCAGACCTATTCTTCGACGATGATGGAACTGTTTACTTATCCACCGCCCTACCTGAATTTGGGCCTAAAGGTGGTAACAGCACAATCTGGCAATCGACAGTTGATTTGAAGACAGGCAATTCGTTGACCCAGCCCGAGTTAATTTACCGATCAGATCTGCCCCTTTCGATTCGTTGGGCTGAAGGTGCGCACTTGTACAAAATCAACGGGACTTATTACCTATCCGTTGCAGAAGGTGCGTAATTATATACACGCCCGCTGAAATGCCTCCAAAATCTCACATGCTGGATGTAGGTGGCACAGAAGTTCTCCATCGGCAAACAATTCATCGCGGTCCCTCTCCTTCCGGCCCCTGGACAAGAAGCCCTCTAGGTCCCCTCGTCTTCAACAGTCGCGACCCCACACTCCCAATCCAACAAACCGGCCATGCAGATCTCTTAACCCGTCCAGATGGTAAATGGTACACGGTTTTCCTCGCTGTGCGCCCCCAACTTCCCCAGAACATCAATGGCACTTACCAACTCGGCCGCGAGACATACCTAAGCCCTGTGACTTGGAGCGAGGACGGCTGGCCGCTGGCAAATAACGGATCTGCGATTACCTTCGAAATTGACGATGCGAGCCTTCCCAGTCAGGAGATTTGCGAAACAAGTTGGAACGAAGACTTTTCTTCCCCTGATTTAAGCACTGCTTGGGAATTCAGAGGCACACCCTATGGGAACTGGTACCATGTATCCAATTCCTCACTGACACTACGCGGAACGCCACGCACCCTGTCCGCACTCGACGGAATAGCTCTGGTTCTCACGCGGCAGGACGCGCTCGCCTACAACTTCAGCGTTGACCTGGTATTCCAGCCGACGCTTGAAACTCATGAAGCGGGCATAGTAGCATGGGTGAATGAAGAGTACCACCACAGTGTATCCCTGATGTTATGCAAGAACCAGACTAGCACCGTTTGTTTGAAGACGGAGACTATCGCCCAAGGAAGAGAGGTTGACGGTAATGTGACTACAACGTACACCGCCCTGCCGGACGAATACGTCAGTGAGGGAGAAGCTGCTGCACGCCTTCATATTCGCGCTACGCCTGATGTTTACCAGCTGGGATACTCTGGCGGGGATAGTTCGAGTCCTGTCTGGCTAACGACGTTCTCGGCTGCGTGGATGGCTCCGCGTTCTGGGGGGAGGATCGCTTGGAATGGAGCAAGGGTGGGTATGTTTGCGACGGGGAATGGGGTGCCGATGCTGAGGGATGCTACGTTTAGACATGTGGAGGTCAGCAGGGATAAATGTGTATAGAGCCGCGTTTGGATGATATGAAATAGTTTCGAATGATGCTGCGACGTCGCTTTCGATACATGCATCTGGTTGGCGACGATTCCTCCAGAGATTTTCGCCTCAGTTGAACCGCGGGTACACCTCAAGGCTTTAAGTAAACAAATAAGTCACTCCCGTTCTATGCCGTTTTAGATACGGATCATGCCCGACATTGGTGAGATCAACTTCTCACCGGACGCTATGGTGGCCACACATCATATCCACGACCTGGAAAGATGTCAAGAACACTGAAATGCCTTGCCATTAACCAGCCACTGTATAGGTGCCCAGAACTTGACGGCAATGAGTTCTATCATATGAGTTAGGGGAAACTTCACTGAAGGTCTATTGCTGATTCTACAGCACCATCAAGCCCCTTGGGAACTGAAGCCAATAAAAACACGTAGCTCCTTCAAGTGCATTGTGCCATATATTGGCCACACTCTCACGTCGAACCCGATGGGCCCAGACCCGAAGAGACTCGTCCGATTCCCATCTTTGGCTGAGCGATGAACCTGATCCATGATGAGCAAGATGAGTGGCGAGCCAGTGTGGGTGCCTGGACCTTCGGCGACGTCTCCAGCCACGTGCAAGGTTGTTGGCCTCCCAAAGATCTGCGAAGAGCATGTTTGTCCTGATCTGAATCTATTCCAGGGAAACCGGGATATGCAAATCTAAGGTCGAGACCCCAACTGTCGGGAGCACTAGGGACCCAGTCGTTGGGCTTTGGTGAATGTATACCGAGTAGGATGATCCCGCTTACCCTGTCCATGCAGTCACGTCGATCTAGACATACTGTTCTGGACTTTTATGGGAGTTTTCACTGAGCTTAGATGCACTGAAGAATAAAAATGAGTGGAAACATAGCCCACGTTGTGACTATCGTAACCCATGAGGCGAGCTCGGCCCGCACTGCTAACTACTCATACGGTAGCTTCTTAGACGAGTGCTAGTATTGAAAACCATTGTTTGCACTTGTACGACAGCGTCTTCATCAATAATCCTTCGTCTCTGTTTTGATTCCCAGCAAAGCACTTCGGATAGCTGAACTATCACAACCAATCAATGCACAAACCGATAGAGTTGACATCCGATCGCATCCTTCATAATTATCTATTTGCAGCACCCAGACTGCCATATCCGTCAAGTCGCCTTAGTTGTTCACGAAAGGGGCGATAACTATGCAACTTCACGGGGTTCTTTCGGATGAAGTTCTGGCCAGTCACGTCATAAGCCTTTCCAATTGACAATTGACAACTAGTCCACACTTCATATTCCTCCCACGTGTTTCCCTCTACCACGTAGGAGCGCATCATCTGATTTTTTCCAGTTCTCTTATCTCGAATCCTGGGGTCGCATCGCTAAACCATGCGCTTCTCCATGTTCACATTTCGGCAGCAGATGGTGTAATCGCCGCCCCACCAGATCGTGAACCTCTGGATTGGCCACACCCCAGGTTCCAGAACCCAAATGAGTCCAGCTTGCCCCTCGTGCGGAATACAAGGCGTGTCTTGCGAATGCTTCTAGTATGCGCCACAGCAAGATAAGAGTATTCAAGCGCTTGCTTAGCAATCTCCGTTCGCAGCTTAACTTAATGCCGAGGACATGGCGTTGCGTTTATATCTTGGTCTTGGTAGCAGCGTAGTATAGAGCCAAACTTGGAAAGAGCTTCTGGCTATCAGTAATCTCATTATACCGGACCGACATACCATGGCTGAGAAGGCTCCATCAGTCGTTTCGTCCACTCCGTCCCGGAGCTGGAAAGGATGGCTCTGGGACTCCGCCGATGTATCTAAGGAAGAGCGGAAATTTCTTTTCAAACTCGATGCCACACTTTTGACCTTCGGCACGCTCGGTATGCTGATCAAATGGATTGATACGTCCAACATCACCAACGCGTTCGTCTCCGGCATGAAGGAAGATCTCAACCTCTACGGCAATGAATACAATTACATCGTTGTATCCTGGACAATTGGTTATATCATTGGACAATGGCCATCCAACATCATCTTAACTCGAGTTCCGGCTCATATTTGGATTCCGTTTCAGGAAGTTGGCTGGACGGTCTTCACTTTCGCACTAGCCGGAGCCAAGTCTTACCGAGCCTTACTGGGACTGCGATTTGTCGTTGGCCTTTTTGAGGCTGGTTACTGGCCCGCCTTGTATTATGTACTTGGCTCTTGGTATAACAAGCGTATGTTATGGCAGCATGCTGTGATCATAATCTGTCACTGACGTACTTTTCAAAGGTGAACTCGGCAAACGTAACGGAATCCTTCAATCTGCCGTCTCCATCGCACCTATATTCAGTGGCTTTTTGCAAGCTGGTATCTATAATGGCATGAACGGCACTGCTGGTCTGCCTGGATGGCGATGGCTATTCAGTACGTCACCAAGTGCGACCAGATCATGAGATCATATCTGACGAACATGATACAGTAATCAACGGAGTCATCTCGTTGCCGATCGCCGTCTTAGCATTCTTCTTCCTACCAGATACACCGGGGACCGCCAAGCCGAACTGGGTTTTTACCGAGCGTGTACGTACCTGAAATCGCAAGAAGGAATAGAATAACAATTGACACACAATACAGGACTTGGAAATCGCTCGGGAGAGAATGGCACTGGCTGGCCGTAAGCCCGAAGGCCAGCCATATACCATCAAGACCTTCTTCGGTTTCTTGACAAGCTGGAAAACAATTTTGTTTACCCTCATCTTCACAATGCAGCCATTTGGATCTCAACCCTTCACAGCTTTTGTCTTCTGGCTAAAGGCACACAACAAGAAAGGCAAACCGATGGTCTACTCGATTGCTCAAATTGTATGTCGCCAACGTCACTCTCATCCATATACAAGTGAGCGCTGACAATGATTTCCAGAATGAATACCCAACACTTGGCAACGCCTTCACTGCGGTATACTCCTTGACATGCGTCTGGATCTCCGACGGCCCATTGAAAGGCCGAAGATGGCCTGTCATTCTGTTCTCCAATTTGGTTGCCATCGTCGTCTTCACCTTGCTGGCAGTAACACCAGTCATGGGCCCCTTCTCGCACAGAGCACCATTGTACATTGTATCATCGATCGCTGGGAGCATGGTCCCCTTGACAATGGCATGGATGGCCGAAATCATCTCCGACAATGCCGAGCAGCGAGCCTTCACCGCAGCTGCGATGAACACGCTCCAGTGTAAGTATATCCAAAGCCAGCTTTCGAGAAGGCCTACTAACGCCTAAACCAGATACGTCCATGGCATGGATCCCACTGGTCTGGTTCCAGCAGAAGAAACAGCCCTTCGTTACTCCCGGTAACCGCGCTGCAGCCGTCGTGGGCGGCTTCAACGTCATTGTCTTCAGCACCATTGCGCTCCTGCACCACAGAGAGAAACTGGCCAAGAAGCGCAACAACCAAGTGCCCGCAACGCCGGATTCGTCTGAGCCCCAGACGCCGATTGATGAGCTCAAGGGCAAGGATATCAGCGTTGCTGTGGCGTCGTATCCACCCAGGACCGTGGAGACGCAGTAGAGACGAGTGAGTCTCAGATATAAAAGTTGGACTTTGGGGTCTCTGGGGCTCCTTCTATTGCTTGTCGTGGACGGAAGACAGGACGAGGAATGGTGTAGTCCCAGTGGTGAGGGCGTGGTTGTAGTGCGAACTAGTTGAGCAGAAATGCAAATCTTCTCGCATGTTGAGTTCTTCCCTATGCGAATCATGTGAGAGCCAGGTATAGAAGGGTACACAGCACACTGTTGCACGGATAGAAAGAACAAGCGAGAAATGCTTAAAGAAGTAATGTATGGGATATGTGTTAACGATTAGGAAGACTGCCTATGTATTATCTTTTAGGAAGCATGATGCTGTGCTGGCATTTCATGCTTTACGCTTATACATCAGTTCATGGAAAGACAAGTGTTTTACAAAGACTTCATGCCTACTTCTTCCCTATCAGTCTAACTGCAAAGCCTCTGCATTGCCGAAAAACAAACTGTCAGAAGGCCGGCAAAAGCGGATCTCGATACGAAGATTATTTTCCCATTGCTAACTACCCCTTTCCCCATCCCGGCTCGCCCCAAACCCCATTCCAGCAGCTTACAAAAATCACTCACGACGTCCCAGCACTTGGCAGCGTCTCTCTAGCAAAAACACGCGTCTACCTATTTTCGGAAAGAAAAAACAGAACAAACGAATGGCCGATTTCCAAACGCGAAGAGACCCCTGGCCAGCAAGTTCAAGTCTATGGTCGGATATCTAATGTAAACGAAAGTGGGGGGTATCATCGCTCTACTGGTTTCGTTGCGAGGAAAGAGGAGTTGGATAGCAAAGGAGACAAAAAAGATAGCAACAAAAAACATTACGTGGAGGAGAGGAAGAGGAGGAGCAGAGAAGAGCCACCATAGCGCCAGAAATGCAAAGAGAAATGGAAACAAAACGACGAGACGAAAGTGTTTGGAGATGGAAAGCTAGGGATCAGTAGCGTTCATCTTGTCCATCTCCAAACCTACATCCTCCGTCTTGATACGCTCACCGTCTGCATCCCTGCGGCCACCGCCAACAAGACCCCAGATACCCAGTCCAGCGACAAGCCACGCGATGATGACAAACGGAATCATGATGGCGCGCCCGGCGACCTCGACACCGCACTGCATGCCGTAGTCGTCCTTGACCGTGGCCGCGCCGCGGACGTCTTTGAGTTCGCACGCCCACGTCTCGAGGTCGAAGGTGCCGATGTTGTAGCGGAAGAAGTTCTCGGTCGAATTGTCGTTCATGCGCGAGGCGCGGAAGTTGACGTAGCCGTCGCGGAAGTGCGAGGTGGACTTGTGCGTCACGTAGATGGAGACGAGGGCGAAGAGGATGAGGATGCTGTTTGTGATGTGCAGAAACATGATGTTGCGGCGGAAGGCGTAGGTTTGGACCTGCACTGGCGTTAGAACCGATTTCGCGTGCATACACGGTGGAGGACATGGGACTTACCCTCTTGCCGGATTTCCAGTCAACGCCAACAAATCCGAGATGCGCAGCACCAAGGAAAGTACTGATTACAGCTGCGACCAGCGCTAGCTTTGCGGGCGCATGGTATAACATCCTTGGTAGCGCTGCCATTACCACTGATACACCCTCTTCGCCGTCTCTTTCTGTTGTTTCGAATACGAATCCCATTGACCGGTTGTCCTCGATGAAGCTATAAGTCATTGCCCTCAAGATGATGACTGGTATGGCGATTAAGAGTAATAGTGTGAGGAAAATTGCATAGAAAAGTCGTGATATCCGGTGGTGTTTGCATGTGTAGTTCAGTGGGCGGTTGAACATTGGTGAAGCAGCAACTTTGCGCAGTTGAAAAAGCGATGTTGCCTTTCCAGCTATGGAGGGAAGAGTGAACTCGACTTTCTTCATGTTGGATGATTCCTGCTCTTGTCCTTTGCCCAGTGCTTGACAGGTACTTTCCTCAGGGATGGGTTCGCTGAAGGTGTGGTCTATGGTGTTTTGTTATTAGGTACTTCGATCCACTGGTGGAGATGGCTGGCTATATTACGCTCCACAGACGGAAAAACTAGGAGAGATGAAGGAGCAAGGTTGAGCAACTGTGGCAACGAGATGCAGCAGTGATACATATTCTCCGCTGACCCGCCCAAGGACAAGGCATGCGAGCTGCATGCTGGGTCCCCGCTGTCAGTGTCGAGACTCACACGCACGCTGTTGCTCAAAAGCTCGGCTGTCAATGCTGTCCTACCGGCATAGGGCTGTTCTGTGGCTCGAGACCGGGCTTCGCTTGAACGGTTCAGTCGCTTCCCGACTTGTTCTGGAGCGAGCGCAATGCAGTTAGCGGGTGTAAAACACCTTTGGTGGACCTGGATTGGTTGTGGTGTTGAAGCGAGACGGGAGTTGTAAGAGAACCGCGACGTGCACGGCCCCTATGCTGCATCGATTAGGGTTCTGTCACGTCGCAATAACGCTCGCAACTAAGCGTTAGAGAGAGGCTTGTGCCTGCTTGTAGACCGTTAAAGGCTCTATAGGACGCGTGGATGGTGCACAGGTGTTCCTTACTGCCTTATTAGGCGTTCGTGAAGTATCCCGGTCACGTGCAAGGCGGTTTTGGAAGATTCCGCATGATCTTGATCGACGACACCCCACATGCATTGCAGATCGAAGCTAAGAGGAGTGATTTAGCGCCATCTTATAGCCCTGGAGATGTTAGTTGGCATGACTTGGTGGTGTATCGAGTGCCGAACAAGCATTCTCCTACGGACACTTTACGCATCCCATAGGAGTCGGATATTTTTTCGCATTGCCCCCACGTCGGTACGTACCTCAGAATCATCAAAGCGGGCATTTTTCTGAGGGAGTGTGGCCTACCGAGCGCCTGGTCTGAGGCTGGGTAGACTTGGGTAAAGGGTGTATGAAACGAGATCGAGGCCGATGGAGGAGCAGCATTTAATTGCGGCAAGGGCGGCAAACGTTGTAAATGGTCAGGATTTGTTCATAGCTGAGGAGATGTACAGCTTAGACACCAACAGGAACCTTAATCTGATGTAGCGATCGTTCCATCCGAAAGACATGAACGTGAATAAGCGTATGGAACTGTGAGTACCGGGGACAGCATAGTAGTGAACTGAATGCTAAGAGAGGTGCATTGTAGCTTTGCTTGGAAGTCTGGTAGCATAGAAGTGACGTGCAAAAAATTAATGGGCGCTCTCGCGATTAGCGCTACCATTCTACTTGAACCAAGAGAGCGTGGGAGAAAGTTGTAGGAAGCACTCCACCTTTGTCGAAATGAGAAGTCTCTGCCCCAGTCACCTGACTCCCGGGCTATTTCTAGAAGCTGCGCTGCTGTGGATCTCGCGTCTTCCTTGGTATCCTTCTTCGTGGATTTGTGGCGTAGAAGGATCCGGTGCGGACTGTTTCAAGGGGACAAGCAGGACCTTTGAAGCAATAGAACATGAGAAATAGATGCGGCAGGCTTCGAGAAAACCGAAAAGAAAAGGAAAAGAAAAAGAATGAGGACTGGTTTTGCATTGCATGCAAATGTAGAAAAGAAAGGGTATAGTGTATAGTCGACTCAAAATGATGTCCAGATCGTGTCAGTGGTGTGGAAGATTTACGACGCCTATAATCGAAGAATGTCCGTGACCAGAACTGCAAAACAAACGTCGATTACAGCCGAGATTGGTGACTATCATTCGGAATAGGTGACCTTCAATGTCTTGTAGGGAAATTTACTTTGCAGTTCGATGAGTTTTGCGAGGGAGTGACTCCGTTTGCCCAAGACTCACTAGAAACCAGTGATTGAAATAAGTTCTACCTTGTGCTGATCATTGAAGGAACATCGGAACGCTACATCCTACAGATCTTCTGCCGATCAGATACTGAACACCTTCACGCTGTATCCGAGCTCTATGGTTGACGACGTTTGCCGAGCCTCATCTTCGAACAGATCGTTTGGGACTCGGGATTGCGGCACGGCGTTCTGAAAGCAGAGATACAGTAGTCAACCACGCTCTCTATCAACGGTACAAACCCGCAATTGACGCGCCTCGTCCACGGACTCACCCAAAATTTAGACGTTTGAGAAAAAACATCATGACATCATTCTCGCTAGCTTCGCGCTAACCCCAGCGCACCATGCCGCCGATCCACCAATCCATCCACGGCACGTCCCCAGCATCGAAATCACTCGCCCACTCACCGCCAGCACAACCCAATAACATTAATCCCCTGGGGCCAGCTGAGCACCTCCTCAGCACAAATTTCCTCAAGCCATCGACGGCCACGGGTTCAAAGTGCCGGGAGAGGTGCGCCCACGGCCTGCGCCCATGCAGGGTGTAGCTCAGCACATGGTCCGCGCCCGATGCTAAATGCTGAATCCGATGTGAGCGGCCCCCCCTTGGATGCGGAAACAGCCATGGGCTAGCTGGGCGGCTGTCGAAGACGTGGATGAGCAGCAGTAGTCAGTGAATGGGAGAGTTTGTGCGGGCCATGCCGGTCAGCCGGTGTGTAGTAGTGGTCCCCTATGTGGGAGTGGACGCGTCAAGCGCCACTGTCGTAGGCGGGGTTTCTGTTTTGTGAAAGACGTCACGGAACTGAGTATGTAAACTGTGAGCGTCTTCGAGGGTGAGCGGTTCAAGCGTCTTCAGCTAGTCTTTTTCAGCCTTGGGGTTTGCTTTCTCCTCAGTCATCTTGTTGCTTCTGCTCCGAGTTGAGGTCGAAGAAGCTCTCATCCGAGTACTGATACCATCCATTTACTGCAATCTGATTTCCTCTATTTCACGCGTTGTTATAGCGCCTACTCCGGCCAGCCAGTGGAAATGGCGCTCAAAAATATTCTCCCGCTGCACAAAAATGAAACGACCAGATCCTCGGGTGAACTGAAAAATGGACACGACACTACACTCCAGCGCAGAAAGTCTTTCGTCTCAAATTACTGGCGGAACGAGATTGTCGCCGCGGCGGCAGAGTTCGCCGGGACATTCATGTTTCTGTTCTTCGCCTTTGGGGGAACGTCGGTAGCCAACACCGCGGCTGTGTACAGTGATCGTTCAACGGCGGGCCAGGTCGCTGGTAGTATTACACAGGCTCCGAATACCAGTGTGCTTCTGTACATCAGCTTGATCTTTGGGTTCAGCCTAATGGTCAATGTATGGGTGTTCTTCCGCGTCAGTGGAGGGCTGTTCAATCCTGCTGTAAGTTCCACATTCTCTTCAAAGTATCTAAATCTCCGCTAGCTCCGAAATGATTAAGGGCTGACCTGATATTAGGTTACTCTTGGTCTCTACCTCATAGGGGCTATCAAAGCCACCCGAGCAGGGCTCTGCTTCCTCGCCCAAATGCTCGCCGGAATGTGTGCCGCAGCCGTCGTCCAAGCCATCATCCCAGGCCCCCTCAACGTCTCTACTACCCTTGGCTTCGGTGTCTCTCCCGCCCGCGGCGTGTTCCTCGAAATGTTCCTCACATCGCTCCTCGTCTTCACAATCTTCATGCTCGCGGCTGAAAAGCACAAGGCAACCTATCTTGCACCCATCGGCATCGGACTCTCGCTCTTTGTCGCGGAACTAGTCGGTGTCTTCTTCACGGGAGGAAGCTTGAACCCCGCAAGATCATTCGGCCCCTGCGTTGTCACGAGGAACTTCCCTGGGTACCATTACATCTATTGGTTTGGGCCTCTGATGGGCACTTTGCTGGCGTTTGGAATGTACAAGATTGTCAAGTCGGTCGAGTACCAGACTGTGAACCCTGGACAGGACTTTGATGACCACGAGGCGGCGCTGTTCAAACCTCCCGCGAACCCCGAGACTGCGGAACAAGTTGAACGACCAAATGTTGTTGCTGCAGCTGTGGAAGAGGCAATCCGTGCTACTAGCAGATCGTCAGGTGGTTCTGGCGCGGGAGGACCACAGAATGTACATGGAATCGAGCAAACTATGTCTGGGGAGAGGAATATTCTGCCTGAGCCAGGACACGCCACTGCCGCAGGCAAACTATAAGTGGAAAATTTAGGGAAATATTCTCAAAATTGATGCCGGTTTTCCATACCTAATTTGTACCGTTGATCCAATCACTCAGGTCGAGATCGAGTCCGCTCTACTTAGGATGCACACAAACACAGTCTCATTTCTCCCCCTTTCAGAAGACCACGTCGCGCTTCCCCGAGCCGAGCCTCCGTTTTGTACACTAGGAACCATGCCAGACAATGGGCTATCAGTATCGCGTATGCCAACAGGAAGAGAATGAAGCCCAGGACCCCAAGCATCAAGCACACAACGGACGTAGCTGAAGGTTTTTTCTGTGATGGAGCATGTTGTACGATCGAAATCGACGCCGGATCCTGGTTTTGAGGTTCCACTTCAGCCCTGCGAGCTTCGAAGGCACCGCTCTCCCCGTGCACATCTCCCGGCGTCGTGTCCTCCACCACCCCTCCCTGCTCCTCCTCTCCCTCACTCTTCCTCTCAGACCCTACCCCCGGCAAAATCAACCACCTCATCCTCCCCTGCGCCCTCCCCCTCGGAAACGGCGGATCCCAAGGTTTCCTCACCCTCTCCTCCCCGCCTTCTTGGGCTCCACAATCCGGACTCGGCGATGCGGACGCACCATCGGTCTGGGACATGTGTGTTCGTGTGCGCCGTCGTAGGGGCTGCGGTCGCGAGAGCGTCGGGGGTTGCTTTTCTGTGGCAGCGTCATTTGAGCGTGTGTGGGGTTTGAGGAGGGCGAGGCGGGGGAGCTGTACGCTTAGGATTGGGAGGCAGATTGCGATGAGGCAGGCTATCAGGAGGAAGTGGTTGCTCATGGGGGTTGGTTGGTATCTTTTGGTGTGGTATGGGGTTTTTGTTCCTGAGTTCGTTGGGAGGGACGGTGGGTTTGTGTGAAGTTGACGTGCTGGGTAGCGTTTCGATGTTTTGTTTTTTCGGGGTGTATGATCGTAATAAAGGGATATATCGTAGGTTGTTGTTCGATGATAAATTCTCCATGTTTTAGATGCGTGATGTCGACTTTGCCACGTGCGCTTTGCTTTGGTGGTAGTTGCCCTCGTCGAGCGCCTTCCTTTAATATCGTCACGAAAACGAGTAGGAGCACATCCATACGCACTCTCACACCGAGCTTCATTGCCTGTAGAACCTCTCCCAATCTTTCACCCACGCCAGTCTCTCACGCCGATCATCTACTACTCTCGCGTACTCGAGCAGCAAGCGATACACGTAAATCAGCATATCCTCTTTCCGCAATACGCTGTTCGCCCACTGTTTGCCCGCTTCGGCAATCTTCTTTGCTGCATCATCGTGGCCATCGTTATCCCGCTTGGAAATCCTCCCTTCTGAAGTCTCGAAATGGTGGGGTTCATTGCCAGTGAAAGAGTCCGTTTCAGGTGGAGACGTATGGTGTCCTTCAGGTTGTACGTGTGGTTCATTCTCGTCATCCTCCAAGTTATGATCGACATGCTCCATATGAGCGTGCTCCCTCATTTCCTCATCTATCTCCGCTCCAGGGGTTTTGAAATGATGTTCATGATGCTGAACATCTCCAACCGCATGCGAGAAAGCCTTTGATGCCTCGCTACCAGAAGAGCCTAGGAAGTACTCCATTATGCCGTACAAGTCGACGAACGTGTTGTCCATGGGCACAAAATGCAACCACGGTGTCAGACGGCTGTCGTACCATTTCTTGTATATACTTGCCCGCAGCGTGGCTCTACCGGCAAGAAGACTGCGAGTGAAAGAACCGCGGTCGTCACCGCTGTCATCATCAACTGCGACGGCGTACTTGTAGCTGTCTTCGCGTTTGTGGGTATCCTGAGAGACGGAGAAGTAATCGTTGAGGTACGTGCAGCTTCCTTGTTCATCTTGTGCAACGCATTTGAGATCCGTGAATGCTGCGTCCGCCCAGCCATTCACCCATTCTGCCAACCGTCCTCCTGTTTGGCTTCTGAGGTGATACTCGTTCGCGGGAAGTAACCGGAAGTTCTTTGCATATCCAACTCCTACGGTGCTCTCGTTTCCAGAATGAATGGACGCCTCTGCGATTTCAATATGTGTCGCGTTGAGCATGCTCACAAGCCTTTGACGATGGAAGCGTTTCCAGTATCGTTCAGGGTCGTGGCCAGTGGTTGCAGATCCTCGCCAGAACATTTTGGTTTCTTTTTGTTCCCAAGGTACCGAATCCAAGGCTCCAACGGCGTCTGTCACGTTCCACTCCATCGCCCCTGGAATCAGAATTTCATTACTGAATGGCATTTTACTGTCTCCAAAAATGGGAAACAACTTTGTTGCAATGTTCATCTGGTTTGGTGCTACGAATGCTCCGTGGATGCCTTGCAGATTTGGATGCTCACAGGCATCAGCTGCCGTTGTCCAATTCTTGATATAGCCTTGCAGTGTTCCCTCTAGCAGCTCGAGCGGTAACAATGCCGTAGCAGAATGCTCTTCCTTGGTATCGCCCTCTGGATCCCAAATGTCCTGAAACAAATGCTCTTTTCGTGCCAGACTTTCTGGCGGACATGCAGGACGAACAAGGGACCACAACGGTCTGGGTCCAAGATGGGAATCCGGGTGAGTCAATCTTGGACCCAGCCATTCGGGATCAAACTTATATCCCTCCGTCAACTTCTCCAGATCTTCCTTGTCTTCGCGATCGAAAGTCGTGATAGCGTCCCGCGGGTCGACAAACATCCGCCTTGAAAAGCTCAGCGCTGTATCTATCACTTCCCAGGGTGCCATCATCGCAGGTTCATCGTTCGCACTGAACGGAATATCCATATCGGGCACGTTGAAATGTATACTACCTGCCAAGTTTGCCAGCAGGTCTGCCCAGATATCCAACCTCGGGTACACATTATTCGTATGTGCATGCACAGTCCCATTCCGGATCGAGATCTTCGGCGAGTAGACATGCGCTTGTTTCCTCAGCTCCACAGGTGGTATACTCCAGAACGGCTCGAGATCGGCATAAATCTGGTCCCAGAAAGGCTCGACGATCGTAGCATTCATCGACACAGCGTAGCGGTGCCACGCATCGAAGCCAGGAGGTGGATGTCGCCCACGACGCTTTCTGTATTGATCTGCCGCCGTCTGCAGTGAATGTGTTTGCTCTTTCATCAGCGCCGTGAACTTCTTCTCTGCACTCTCCATCAAGAACTCGATCGGATGAACACCCGCGCCCACCTCGCCCTCCTTCTCATCACCCCATTCAGGCCAATCTAATATCATCTCCCTATGTCCCTGCCCGATCGCTTCAGGAGCGACATCCAGCGGCCGCGTCAAAATGTACCAACACGCTACTATCACGACCATAGTCAGCACAACCGAATAGACGACCATGTGGCGCGCCACGCGGCGCTGCTTCGCCTGCATGTTTGCGTCGTGCGGTGTCTGCAGGTACGACAGATGCGGTGAGATGCTGCGCGGGGAGGGGATCAAGATACGTAGATGGCGCGGGTTGTGTTTGCGCATGGGATGGGAGCGCGGGTAAATGGCCCTGGCTACTTAGGAGACGAGGGGGTGCATGGCGACGTCGTTTCAGCGCCGCGATGAATTTTTTTTGTGTAGCCGAGATGTCGCAGGATGGACTTGAGAAGGAAGTTGTCGAGGAGTGTGAAACGAGAGAGGATGGAAAGAAGTGTGAGAGAGATACGTTGTATACGGGACTTTGTGGGGGAGTGTTGTCTGCGGTTCGCGTTTGATGAAGTTAGATTGGGATGCATGGGTGTTGCGGCATGTGAGCTGCACGAATCGAGTTCGATGTTTGGATTACGTGGGGAGGGTTTGGCAATGGGTGTCTAGGGAAGTGTGTAGGTTTCCAAGTAATGGAATTGTATTCACGATGTGGTATCACCTAAAGGAACTGACGTGCGTGGTTGTTGCACCTATGAAGGGTGTTTGGGATTCGTGTCTGGGTGAGTGCACCTTGTGTGATGGAATTTAACCACTTAATTTTCTCTCGAAAGGCAACGCAGTTGTATTTTAAAGATTGGGCGCAGAGTATCACCGACAAAGGCCTCAGTAATATCTAGAAACCTGTCTATACAATAAGATGAGGTATCATCACTATTCTCGTTGCGTTATTATAGAACAAGTTGCTATTCACCGACTCCTGAACTCTCCCAAAGTACATTACAATAGTATTAAACACCTAATGGTGGGACATGAAATTCATAAACCTTCATCATCGCCAAACCTCTTCCCCGTGTACCACTCTTCGACTTCTAAGGACCTTGATTTCTCTGCTCTGTTGCATTGCGCCTTAAGCCTCTGCACCGGTCTTGCATGCGTGCTCCTCGCGTCGTTTGTGCTCGGCATACCTCGCTTTGAGGGGAGTGAGGGTGAGTGTGTGTGTGGTTTATTGTAGTGCTTTGCGGTATGAAGCGTACTCCCTTCAAGGCAAACCCTGACCCCGTCGCTCCGCTTTCTTATTCTTCTTCCCCTTCGCTTTCCCCTTCCCCTGCTTCCCCATCCCCGCTATCGACGCGACATCCTCCTCGACAACAGACTCATCCGAGCTCGTGAACTCGTCTGAGGTATTCGCTTCATCAGAACTATACGGCCCACGCGTCAGCCACGAACCCGCAGACGCTTATGCTTGTGATAGTGAGTGTGGTACAACATACCTCTCTCCCTCACTCTGCTGCTCGACCATGAACAGCGTAGAAATGAAATCCAGATCCCGGCGATGCATGGCCGGGTCCGCCTTTGGCGAGCAGGGAGTCTGTGGTCTGGAAATTTCTTGTTCGCGGTGCGTGCTTGTTGCTTGCTGTTTTTCGGACGCGTTGCGGCGCCGGCGCGGGATGCCGCGGGCGAGGCGGGAGGGCACGTAGACGGGGAGCGGCCGGCTGAGCGAGATGGAAAAGGCGAGAGGCATGATGTTGATGCTGTGGGTGTGGTTCAAGGTTGAGGATAGGAGCGTATCCTTTGTGTATGTGTGTGTGCTGTTTTATTTTTTATGTGCGGAGGGAGAACTAAACGTTTATACAGACAAGCTCGAAGCCGACAGATTAGGTACTTGGATATTCGATCTTCGTCGTCGCGTTTGTATTATGTACTCCGATGTGGATTGAAACAAAAGTTATAAAAAGCCGTGGGTCCGCTCGAAAACCCCAATGATTGGCTAACAAAGTGGCACTGAGTCGTGCGAATTACCGGATTAGGCAATGCGACGAGGAAGGATGGGGAGGCTGAGCGAGGGTAAGGCGAGCACAAAGGGGACCTATTTATTTCTATGTCTTGCGAGGAACAACGCACAAACACCGGCCTTGTCTCCACTCTTATGTGTGCTGTTTTGCCCAACAGGACGCACAATCCCCTTTCTCGTGTGTTGCTGTTATTTTTTGCCTGGATCGAGCACCCACGCACGTTCCTGTTGGGCCGTGAAGATGTTGGTGGTTTGGACGCTGGTTTGGTACCGCGCACACGTGCTTACAGGTACGTATATTAGCCTATACTAAGCGCACCGAGTATCTGTCTCGGGTAGTTCAACAGAACATCGTAGAAGCCGTCACTGAGCGTTCTGTGGTCGATATTAGGAACTGTTGGGAATCGTTTCGCTGTTGGTGTTGGAAATCGGGAGGCTCATTGCACGCTCTGGAACTATTCGCGGCGTGTGGTTCAAGGTTGTATATTGAAGCTGAGCGATATAGATTGCTTTGGCGGACGGTTTCGCTCGGAGTCATACATACTGGGCTGCTGTGTCACTCTTGTGTTTCTGATTCCTGTCTGTTTTTGCTGAGATGGAGTTTTCATGTTCGGCTCCGTGGCGATGTTGTCGACTGGGCAAGGCTGGGACGCTTTGTGGCGCAGGCAGATATATAAAGAACCCCGATGAAATGCACCGACCAATCGAGTTGGAGACTCGTCTCGTTTCATTATGATGATGCTATGGTACATTCCAAGTCCATGGACAGAAAATCCGAAAGCCACATGAACAAAAGGCAAGCCAAGTACGCTTCAAGCATTCCCTTGTCAAGACCCCATGGGCATGCTTGAATATCTACTTTCTGATAGCCCCACATCGGACGTTGCGAAGAGCATTGCCCGACAGGCCCCGCTGATGGTGCCAGCACAAGAGTTGCAACGTAACCAGGCGTTGCTCACATGCATGCGGTGAGCGGATTCATCATCTTGAACGATCAGCAGTATCACAACTACGCCAAAGTCACGGCTGGCTCACCTCATTCCTGACATCCACGAACGCGCCAGCAGTATGGTAGCCACTCCCGTCGTCCGGGTAAATCAAGATGCTGGTCGAGTGCAGCGAATGGAGGAGCTCAGGTGGCGAGCAGAGGTTCCAAAATTGATGAGAAGGCTGTCGGGCAAACTGAAGCGAAGTGCAAAAGAGTGCGCCCAGCATCTTCGGTACCCCGTTCCGGCTAGACAGGGGTGTTTGCCAGTATACCATTACACTGCTCTGAACTTATCTTGCTTTGTGGGGACTTTCTCTGCCTTTCTACATCACTGTTGCAATCGGAATTCGTGGAGTTGGAAATAATTACATTCTACATACTTCACCCTCTAGAAGGGTCCATGAAAGGATATCTCGCCTGCAAGAACGACCATCAAACGCCAACGCCGAACCGGGAAAGAGCCAATCATGGCGAAGAACCACCCGGAATTTCACGTCCAAAGTGCTCCCAAGGCACACGACCGGATTCATGAAATCATGATAAGTAACTGATGCTCACCTCGTCACAGGACCCTTAGGCCTTGACCTTCTCCGCCTGGTCCTCCAAGATGAACTTCCACATCACCTCGGCCGCAGTCTTCGCGCCATCCATGGCGTTGAGCGTCTCTGACAGTGTCCGTGCCTTTGCCGCATAGTTGGGGTCGTTCAACACTGAGAGCACTGTGGACCGGATGTTCTTGGCCTTCCAGAACTGCTTCTGGACGCGAACACCTGCTCCGGCATTCATGGCGTTGTCCAAATTGGTCTGCTGCTCAACCTGCAGCGCAACGCCGACAATAGGCTTTCCGGCTGCCAAAGCACACTGGACGGTTCCTTGGCCACCGTGGGTAACGATGAGGTCGGCAAGAGCATTGGCGGCGGGCGCGGGGATGAAGCGATCAGTGACCAGGAGGCGTGGGTCCCCACCAGCAATCTCGTTGGCCTTGTCGATGTCGCAGATGGATTTCGAGGCTAGAACGACGGCGTTCCAGTTATCCTCGGGATTCAGCTTGAGAGCCTTGATCGCCTCGAAAAGGAAATCTTCAGTACCGGAACTGCCCATCGTTACCAGGATGGAGGGACCGGGTCCCTTCTTGAGATGATTTGCGATGTCATCATCCAACTTTGCGTCATTTCCAGCGTACAACGGGCCAGTCAAGACAATGTTCTTGGGAATGCGGTGGAGATACTCTTTATGGAAAATAGGATGGTCGTTGACGAGGTTGAGGTCCGCCATGTTCATATCAAAGAGCGAAATGGGACCTGTGATCGGCCATCCAGCCGCTGCCGCTGCCGCTCCGAGTCTCTTCTGCTGGAAGATAGGGGCCTTGATCATCAATCCGCTCATCCACCATGCCATTCGCTGTCTGATAGGTCGGGGAAGACGAGTGAAAAGAGGCATCATATCTGGCAGATCGCGAACAAGTCCATGTGCAAAGGCTCCTGGATGGAGCGGGACTGGCAAGAAGTTGATTGTGCGGATGCCCAAAAGACGAGCAGCAATGGATGCTGGCGCCCACATACCGTGGAAGACGACATCAGGCTTGAGTTCCTTGAACGCGGCTAGCTGGCCCTCGATGAATGTAGTCGCGATCTCCTCCGAGCCGAAGAATTCTGGCCAATCCCATCCAAGATCGTGTGCGACAGAGATACCCTTGACGCGAGGTTGAGCAGGGACAATGTTGAAGCCTGCATCCGTAATCTGATACTCGAAGCGCGATCCACAGGACAGGAAGTCAATCTTGAGGTCGAGACCAGGCGGACACATATCTCGGAACGCGATGGCCATGGCGATTGCTCTTGTTGTATCGCCAGCATCTTGCCATGCTACGCTGAGCACCATGTGAAGAGAGGTGGGAGCCATGATTGCGGAAGTTGACAATCCTACCACGAAAGTTGAGAACGACGAAACCGACTATAAGAGCAGCGATGACAAAGTCGAAGAGTAAGACCGTCGTTGAGAAGTGCCAGGCATGTATGCAGCTTCGTAACCGGATATGGTCTTATATGAAGGATCTGGACGCCTGTCTGCACAAACCCACTATCCAGCTCCAGCCCTAGCTTACCGTACTCACCACCTGCACGACAGTTAGTTATCCCTCCCCTCCCTCATTCTCCGAACGCACCGCCAATCCTTCAAAAGGCCATGTCGGCGGGCGGGCAGCGTGCCACCAGGCATCGGAGCTGATCAGCGCTGGCCCCAACACAACAAGCGAAGCCACCCGATAGTACGAGAAGCAAGGCAGGGCGCCGTCAATTCGCTAGCAGCGAGCGCCGCATCGTCGCACTCTAGGCTTGAACAGGCGATTCGCAGGCGTTCAGGACAATTCTGCGGGGAACCGTAGGAAGGGCAGAAAGAAAGTAGCGCTGGCACCTGAATCTGCATTGAGTTGTTCATTTGCATTGGGGCTCCTCGTATCGCTGATGGTATCTTGCCTAAAGCGGGCGCAGCGCTCGTTCCCAGTCCAGTGACGTGACGGGGACCCTGAGAAGACGGCCTCACAGCTGAATAGCGCTGGGTCAGATTCTCCCGAGTATTCCGTACCGCAGGTGAGGTACGGAGTACCTAGGTAGGTATGAGGGTTGTTGAGCGAAACATGGCCGGCCCGCCATCCTTCACCTCTCGCTCAACCATGAACCAGACGCCCTGCGGAACGCAACGCGCTGTTACCCTGTTTGGGCCTTGCGTTGGGGGGGTTGTGGTATCCCCATCATCAGCCTCTTGATTGACAAAGGCGATTTTGATTGACAGGAAATCTCGGGTCTTGTCAGTACCGTGGACCAATCTCGTGTCAGAAGCGCCGATCGTTGCATGCACCGCCCATCAAAATTCCGGGACGCACCTTGCAGCCTCCCGCGCAGGGTGGCACGGCATATTCTTGTTCCAAAAATTGCAACACTAGAGAAGACACCTCGTACGCTGCTAATATCTGCCTGCCTCATGTTGCGAGCCTTTTTGGTGATATTGACGACGGGTGCTGTTTCTGAGCCTTCAGATTGACGACATGGCATTTATTGAATGACTACTGCTAGCGAATCTTTTCCTGCTTATCGGCACTCAGTCTACCAGACAGCTAGCTCGCGCGTCATAATCAGTATTTCCCTTTCTAGCGCAAAACCATATCTTACATACACCTGCTGCTTGACCGGCGGAGAGCCCAACTCCATGCGCCCCCGCGATTGGCCACCACCTCGAATACACTTCAGCGCCCCAAACAGGCAAACGGTATTCCTTACTCAGCCATGGTGCGAGCCAGAAAATGCACTCGGAGATGCCCGTAAGCCCCCCGCTATACGTGCAGCATCTGTGCCAGGGAAACACACGCGATGTTGCTGCGTGCGCTGCAGGCTTCGATGTAGGATACCTGGGTAACAAGCACACGTACAAAACGACAAGCATGCCCATCCGCATAAGCACAAGATACAAGCTACATCGTCAAGCGAACACACAGAGGCATACCCTTCGTATCGGTTTAATCTAAAGCTACCAGACAAGCCGGCCTGCATCTTCGCGGTCCGGTACCCGCTGCACGGCCAGCGGTGAACGCCTTTCTAACTCCATATCGTACCCCCCCATTGCATTGCTAAATAGCCAAATTGGCAAAAGGAACAAAACGAAAAATGCCACTCCCGTGTCTTACTCCCGTCGACGCCCAATACCTACATATGCCCATGGGTTTGGCGTGCATGTCAAGCTTTTTGCTTATTTGCTGGCTTGGCCGTTGTGGATGTGGGTGTTGCTGGCATTGCCTAGTTCAGCCCGGAGATCAGGATTCACTTTGGCCGTGAGATAGGACGAGAACTGGCCGCTGGAGCGGTACAGTTTCTTCCAGGCCGGGGTGGGGGGCGCCAGTGCCGGGGCGGCACTGAAGTCTGATTTCTGGCTGGAACGGGTTGTTGGGCGGTCGAGGATGCCCGCTGATGCTTGGTGGTGCTCGTCTGCTGAGTCTTGTTTCTCTGTGTCGTCGTGCATTGCGGAGGGTTGGGTGTTTTGCTTCTCCTTTACGCTGCGCCATTCCATGCCTAGGGCTGCGGGGAGAGCGAGACAGGATACGATGAGGGCAGCAAAAAAGGTTCCCTGTGTGAGGGCGTTGTTGTAGGCTGCTTGCACGCTCTGATGGAGTGCTTGGGGAACAGAGTCTAGGATGTCTGTTGCACCGGCGCTGAGAATGTGCTCTGGGTCTAGACCTGGTATGCTTGCTAGGCCGCCGGAGAACTTGTCAATGTACAGGTTCTGGCCTACGGCTGTGAAAACTGCTCCACCGAGTGTTTGGCAGAGTGAGAGCACTGCAGTGCCTATTGGTACATCGTGCTTTGGAAGCACGGTTTGCACGGCGATGTTTGGGTGTTGCATGGTACTGCCGACACCAAGACCGATGATGATCTGGTAGCCGATCCACATGCCAGTGCTCGTTCGGACGCTCCAAGTGGTCAAGAGTCCAGTCCCAATAGCCATCAAGCAGGAACCGAGGATCATGAACGGAGTATAGTAGCCGATCTTTTGGACGAGACCGCCGGACAGAATCGAAGCCACGACGACTGCTAGGACTAGAGGAATCGTGTTGATGCCCGATTGCATCGCTGATACGCCCTTGATGGCCTGGAACCAGAGAGGTATGTAGATGGAGACAGTGAGCATGGTCGATCCCACGCAGAACTGCGAGGCACCTCCACACGCTACACTTCTTTGCAGAATAATACGTGCCGGTACTGTCGCTGTGGTTTTTCGAGTGAAGAACTGCCACGCCACAAACGCCACGAACAGTACGGCAAACACGACAAGCAGGGCAATGAGGCGCGGAGAACTCCACGAGTATTCGGCTGCACCCCATTCCAGGGCTAGCAGCAGACAGGTAATCGAAGGGAGGAACAGTGCCGTGCCCAATGGGTCAAGATGCTTCACCGTCTCCTTCCACGAACCCAGTTTCGGCTTCTGCTCTTCAATCTTCAACAAGAAGCACACGACGATAATCGTTAAGCCACCCAGCGGCAGATTGATGTAGAAACACCACCGCCATGTCAGTTTGCTGCCTGTGAACGCACCCCCGAGCAGCGGGCCAGCTACACTTGCAACGCCAAAGCACGCTCCAAACAGGCCCTGAAGCATAGGTCGGCGGTGCAGTGGAACGGTATTCAACATGATGAGAATCGCGCCGGTGAAAATGCCGCTGCTCCCTAGCCCGGCAATCGCACGGCCTATGATGAGCATGTTGCTCGTCTGTGCTGCGCCACATATAGCACTGCCGCCTTCGAAGAGGAAAATGCCAGACAAGAATACGGGTTTTGTTGGGAAAAAAGTGTAGATGCGGCCGTAGAGCAGGATGAAGCCCGCCGATGTGAGCATATACGCACTTCCGTACCATCCTATATCACCGATGCTGTTGAATTGGTTCGTGATGGCCGGTATGGCAGGCCCCATGATAGTCCTATCCAGCGCGACGAGGAAGATGGATATGTACAGCGAGACCATGATAAGGGCCGTCTTGGGTCCAGAGGGATACTCTGGCTGCGCCTGTGCGTGGTCTCCATCTTCGAGGGTGCTTTCGTTCGAGGAGACGGGGCTGTCGGGCGTCTCGTCTGCGGATTGTGCTTGTCGAAGATGGCTTCTGGTGCTGATGCGCTTCTCCTTTGGCGGCTGGAAAAGACTGACTGCCGAGTCTGCGAGTGTGGCCTGCTGGCTCATTGTGCTTGGGCGCGACAAGCTGGAGCGCTTGGATGTGCGGTACGAGTCCATCATTTCTGGGACCCAGTCGTCGGATTCGGATGTTCGTGATCGGTTTCGCCCTCTTCGATCCATCTCGTCCATTTCTAGAGTTATGCTCGAAGCCATTGTTGCACCGAAGCCCGAGTGTGGGCGGATCTGGTCGAAGTCGTCCTGCCGTAGGTTTGTCGACGAGTACGAGCTCCGGTCGTTCTGGTACTGTGAAGAGGGTCGAGAGAAGGCAGAATCGCAGTCTTCTGCAAGATCTGCTATTATCTCTGCTATCAAGTCACGCTCGCTGAGAGATGTTGGTCGGGGTGCGTCGTCTCCCGTGCTCAAACGGTCTTGAACCTGCGTCTCCGGTTCCTGCGCCGTCTGCAACCACGTTGGTGATGGAGGGCCCGCCATTTTGGACGTTTCAGAGTGCATTTGCTGGGGTAGCGTATGCACTTGAAATTAAGCAGCACCAGCACCGTGCGTGGATACTGCGTTGAGCCGTGGTACGCAATCAGGATAAAGGAAATTTGTCGTCAGATGTGCATTAGAAATTAGGGTTATAGGTAGGTCGTTCCAATCCACGGTCGTTGCATCCAGCAGTAAGGTGCAAGAGGACCTGGATGATGGAAGTAAGGCAAGGTAAATGTGAGACGGCACTTTCCCACACGCGATCTTGCGATCCCAAGCTACACAAGAGTCGGCGCGGGCATCATGACAAGCCCCGACTGAGGCGATGTTGGGTTACGCACCGCATACACTCTAGTACTGGGTGGGATCTATCAATACATTTAGAGCCCCTGGCTCCACGAGCCCGTCTCTGACAGGCGGACCTGAGACCTGCAAGGGTGCCTATCGTGCTCGTGTTCTGCGCGCCGACATGCAAGGTCAGCCGGCAATCTTTGGGGAGCCGAAGAGATGCGCAGATCCCTATCTCATCAACCGAGACAGCCTGCATGCTCAGGCGGAGCTGTGCTGGGCGCGATACACAATTGACGAGTGACGTAGTGATAAGAGGGTTTGAAGCTGGCAGAGAGTCGGAGACGGCTAGAAGGAGTGGCGTGTCGGTGCAAAGGGACCGACGGAGGTGGTGTTGAGGGACATGGTGATGGAGCTGGGAGGGGAAGTACGCAGTCGTGCTCTGATGTTCACAATCGTGGAGTGGCTCGTGGCGCGATCTCACCACCGCCACGTCGATGGAAGTACCGAGATCGCCTTTTGATGACCGTAAATGCGTACCAAAGTGTAGGTGTTCAGACCGTTCACGCATGTACCCTTGGATCAAACCTGACAGCTGCCATTCTCTGATTTTGGACGACATCGCATGCCATGCAATCCTTTTGTAGCAGACCACCACCAACTTCTGCTCCCGCACTTTGTCGAGCATTAGCAAACATTAACTCTCTTGCATAGGCTAATGAGTTTCTTCAGGCAGTACTTGACATGCAACTGCCGCTTATTAATCTGACATGTAGATCCAACGGTTCAAAACTAAGACATGAAGCGCCACAAAAGCGTGCCCAGGCGCACCCAGGCACCTTGAGGAGAACAACACCAAACCTGGATTTTGGTATATTGATTTCAGATCTGGGCATCTGCTTGGTGTAATCCATACCTAGCCATCTGCCCACGCTTCTCCACTTCTTTGCATGGACACAACGTGCATGACAGACCATCTTGCATCGGTGGTGACCTGGTTTCTTCAGAACACTGATCGGGCAGTCGGTATGTTTGGGGCCGACGTGTGAGAGCTGTTGGATGGTGCATGTATTGGCAGGCATAGGGTCTAACGACTGGGTACTCTGGGCAGTCCAAGGTTCTCTGCTGCCGTGGCCGTGGTACTGGAAGATGACAACGCCTAGCTGGCGATGCAAGGAAGCGAATGGGTTTGGGGTTGATCGAAGGATGCGTTTGTTGCAATACACTACATGCCCTTGCGGACGATCATCACGGACCGTGCCGCATAAATGTGCTGTGTGGTTGCAGTGTGGTAGGTAATATGTTTGGGAGAATGAAGCTCGCTAAGATGTGCTTGGACTTGATTGTGTTGAGCTTCAGACATCAAGTCAAGCATAATTTGCTCAGAAATCACCTCAACCATACAGAGACACTCTGAATCGTGTTGAGAAAAGACAGAAGCGGGCCGGCTTCCGCAGTTAAGAGTTCTGAGATCGTTGGGCTCATGGTAAGGTTCGAGGGAAGTCTGATTGGAAGGGTGTTGATGGGCGGTCAAGCTCGGACTCCATATGCATGGCTGGCTGATGGGAGATGATGCCTGAGAGTCTTGATCTATTGCACAACGGCGGACCGTGATTGCTGATTCTTTGAGACTATTTCCTCTGTACCTCATCAATACTACATTCAAAGAATACAGTTCAAAGGAGAAGGGGGTGGTCTTCCTCGGATTTTGATGCTTGAAAGGGAAAGAGATTTGGGGTAAGTTTTGAAGACAGGGTGAGTGCTTCATCCAGCGTCCACCACGAGTTGATGATGCTGCAGCCCCAGAATCGAGCCGACGGGGACCTGCTATGATTTGTTGATGAGCGCTCACAGAAGCATGCCCAGTATCTTCAGGTGGTAATCAACATCTCAGTGTTGGTATGTTAGCTTTGCAACCAGTCGAGTCGGCTAAAAGGGTGAAGATATTTGTTCTTAGCACTCATACCATAACCTGTTATAATTCTCGGTGGCGCATATACCATTGTTAGGCCATAGGAGAATCCTTTTATCATATGTGTGTGCTAAAGCTTCTTACAGCGGCGTCTCCTTATTGTAGCAGCCTGCTGTAGGACTCGAAGTCGAAGCTTAATGATGGAAAACATGAAGGGATGCTAGGACAAGGTAAATGCCAGCAATTATTAGCACTCAGAGGTGATTGAGTATGTGGTGGGCACAGAGTAGAGATGTAGGCGGAAAGTGGACTCGGTGATGTCAGACGATTGGCTGGGACGCTAAGAAGTTTGAGAGCAACTGTCGCGCTCAACATGCGACGCGTTGGAGCAGCAACTTTGTCCACGACAACACGCCACCACTTTACACACCCACCATGGCTTTCACCGCCATGAACAACCGACCTGCCTCTCAAGCAGCGCCTGCTGTCCCCATCCATACCGCCGCCCCTGTAGCGCATGCCCCCGAGATTGATGTCGCCTTTGCGGGCAACCAGGAGCTCCGCAAACGGGTGCACGCCGCAATTGGTAAAGAAGGCCCTCTTCTAGCTCAGCTCGCTGCTTTCTAACTTAACCAGACAAGAATCCTACACACAACACGCTCTTTCGCGACATCTCGGCCTACATCCTCTCCCAAGGCTCGCAGCCGGCCCCCGAACCCTCGACCAAGAAGCGGAAGCTCCAGGACCCCCAGCCCGAGATCAAAGCCGAAACAAACGGCGCACCCACAACGAGCGGTAGCCTATTCAGCACTGCAGCCAGGGCCTGGCGGTCATATCCAGCCGTCAGCTTCTCCATTCCCCAGCGCAAGAAGTTCACCCTCGAGCTGCTCGACAAGAAGGATGGCGGCATAAGGGCAATAGGCGCAAGTGGCAACATCGAGTTTGCCATCGCTTGGAAGGATGTAGACCAGGTCTTTTGCCTACCTATCCCAGAAAAGGCCAAGAAGCAGCACAACTTCATCATCATCCCTGTGCACGGCGATGGCGTCAATCCTGTTCCTGACGCCCTCAAGGCGTCGCAGCCAGAACCAATTGTGTGGACATTCGAGGAGGCGACAGGCAAGAACATCAAAGAGGGCGAGGATCCCGGCCCAGGCCAAATGGCAGAGGGCATCCACCACTGTTTGATCCAAGCAGGAACCGGCAAAGAAGTCGTCTTCCCCACCGCAGACGAGTTCGCAAGTGCCACTCCCGAGAGTCATCGGAAGGGCGAGAAGGCCTATCACGTCAAAGCCCACCGCGGCAGCAAAGATGGTCCGTCTACACTTCTCACTCTCTCAATTCTACCTGCTAACACACTCTCCTAGGCTACCTATTCTTCACATCCGTCGGTATTCTCTACGGTTTTAAGAAGCCCCTCGCCTTCTTCGACTTCGCCGCCGTGACCAGCGTATCCTATACAAGCATCCTGCGCAACACATTCAACCTCGTCATAACCACGCCTACTGGCGACGTGGAATTCAGCATGCTGGACCAGGCAGACTACGCTGGCATCAATGACTATGTCCAGGCCCATGGCCTACAGGACGCTAGTCTAGCTGCGGACCGAAGGGCTAAGAAACTCAATGTGAACAAGCCCGGCAAGAAAGAGAATAGTACTGGTGCAACAGCAGACGCAGACGTTGAAGAAGAGAGCGAATTGCAAAAAGCAGAGAGAGAGCTGCAAAACCAAGAAGACGAAGACTCAGAAGAGGATGAGGACTTCGATCCTGGAAGTGACGGCGAGAGCGAGGGAGAGGGATTCGACAGTGATGACGACGATGATGAGGGTGGAGAAGGATACGAAGAGGGGGACACTACCAGAGTCCACGATGATGACGATGATGAGGATGAGGCAGACGAAATGGAGGAATGATGGAATTCATTATACCACAAAGCGCAACACGTCTGGCTACAAGCGGATCGAATATCAGGATACTTTCAGTTCGCTGTCCTTTCGGATGAATACACTATACCCCATGGTTTCCGATTTACTGTTTTTCGTTCATGTTAACAGGGTTCGCCTCCTATTCGCGGTTTGTTTTCCCAGGTACTCTTTTCTAGCGACTTGAACCTGCATAGTAAACGAGGATATGTTGATTTTCTGCATCGAAGAATCCAAGAAAGATTGACATTTTAGATACCGATCTTGGAAACTGCAAGCGCCGAGTCGAAGCGAAGGTTGGCTGGGCGCTTTAACACTGCACTCCCCTCATAACCAAGATTTCTGCAGTGTTTCCTGTTTGGACCGATGCGTCTTCTTAAGAGAACTTAGGGGCATACGTCACTTTCTTGGATTTCCTTTGACCATGAACTCGGTTGTGGTTTTACACGAAGCACACCACACGCCTAGAGCCTGCGCCTCGTTTCCAAGTTCCTACCAAGCATCCTTCCCAACACTGTGGGTTAGCGCTTATGATCCCGCTCGTAGGCCTTCCTTATATGGCAACCTTCTTGCGATATTCTTCAATTATCGAGGAGGGGTTTATACAATCTCGTGGCTCAGCCTCGCAGTCGCGAGATGTATGAGGATGAAGAATTATATATGCCAGCGAACATCTAAAGAGTTTGGAATCATATCCAGCAAAGACTTTAGAATTAATATCCACGACCTTCACGAATCAACCTCAACATCTAAACGACTAATTGAAACCCTCCACTTCAAAAACAATGCTACAACAGCCAATCGCCATACCCGCCGCGAGCGAACAACTCGGCTCCCCCTTCCTTCGCGCCTACCCTCTAGAACTAGAAAACCTCGACCTCCCAGCCCCCATCTTCCTCAAGTTTCTCGATGACCTCAACCGCCACATCGTAGTCAGTCCCGGCCTGCAAGTCGTGAACACAACTGGCGACATCCTGGGCCTCGCACCCCTAGCTGAAGCCCAAATAGTTGGCACAGCACTCAACGTCGCCGCCGAAGCAGCCAGCTATGGCGTCAGCAAGAGCCGCGGCGAGATGTTCCTACGTCAGGCGAACAAAGACCTCTTTACACCGAGAGGACTGCGTGTCGCGATTGTGAGGCTAGAGGCCCTGGCGCTCGCTGCTAAGATTCCAATTCTGGCGGACGACGGCACTGTCAGAAAGGATGTCTCGCTGCTCCCGCCTATACCATACGACTCGGACACAAATAGCGACGGCGACAGCGAAGCACAAGAAGAAGTGAGCGCGCAGTCGCGCAGACTCGCGGCCCTGGCTCTCTGGACCAGCCCACTTCAAATCCACGCCCCGCTCTCAAAAGCAGACCTACCCACCAACAAAATCAGCGCGTTCCACGCCTCCGTCTCCGAAAAGCAGCGCATCAAAGAAGAAGAAGCGGCGCTGAAGAAACGCACCAAAGCGCGCTCCGCCGCGCAAAAACGGCAGCACAAAGCCTCTGCATCGCTTGACAAGGAACTCGAGCGCCTGCAGCACGAACAAGACAAGTTGCGTGAGAAGGAGGGCGGGGATGCGGCGAAGCTGGAGAAGGCGCGGCTGAGGATTGAGGAGAAGAAGGAGAAGAGGAGGAGGGAGCATGAGGGGGTTGTGGAGAAGATTAGGAGAGAGGTTGTGAGGAAGGATGGCGAGGAGAGGGCGATGAGGGAGATGGGGTTTTTGATGGTGGTTAGGGAGGAGGAGTATGTGGGGTTGGTGGAGAGGAGTGTGAGGAAGATTAGGGCTGTTGCTGCGACGGTGTGAGAGATGTGGGTGATGAGCGGGCGGGTGGATGGGCACAGGCTGGAGATAACTACTGTGATCACAGCACCATTTCTGGACGACGACGACGATTCCACACGAAAAACATGTTGGAGAAGACATCCCTTATCATTCGCCTCAGACGCTATAACTACACCCACCACCCCCTCAACCCACTCAATACACATACCTAAACGCCGCCATCTCCTTATCCGTGCGATCCGCCATATTCAAATTGACATTCTCGGGCTCCGCCACACTCGCCTCCCCAGCAGCAGCCAGGGCATCGCGCCTGCGGTTCTCCCACGCGAGATAGAAGCGCAGCACGAAGCACAGGAGTATCGCCGCGGCGAAACATATCATCATGGACAGGAAGGCGGATGAGTAGCCGGGGGCTTCGCGGTCGAAGAAGAGTTGCGGCCCGATGATGTTGCCGGTGCAGTAGGCTATGAAGATCTGTGGGTGGAGGGTGAAGGGTTAGCTTTGTGGAATGGTGGACGAAGCGATACAAAGGGAGGTGAAGGATATCCATAGCTATAGCCTCGAGGACAAAGAGAAATAACATACCATAGCATTCGCACAGCTCTTCTTGGTAAACCCGCCCACATTCCCACTCGCCATACTCAGCACAATCGGAATATTCGCCGTATACGCCAGACTCAGACAAAAGCCCATGAACTTGGGCCACACGGCACTCTTATCCAGCTCGCGGATCATGACGACGCCGGCGAGCGAGATGCACAGATTGGCCGCCATGAAGAGCGTGCGTGCGTTGCGGAAGTAGGAGCTGCCGTAGGTGGAGGCCAGGACGAAGATGCCCTGGAACGCGGTGCTGAGCATTTGGATGAGTAGTGTGTTGAGCGTGGTGAAGCCGAAGCCTTTGATTATTATGGAGGAGAACTATATGGGGAGAGAGAGAGTTAGTGCGTGGACTTGGAGCTCGAGGGAGCAAGTAGTAAACCGGAAGTAACACAGAGAAAGAAAAAAAGAAGGGACTCTACATACGCCTTGCAGCCCCCCATTCGCAATCTGCATGGCAATCTGAATAGCAACCAGGAGCCAGATCTTCAGATCAAGTAAAGCCTCCAGCGACTGGGCGGCTTTCCACGTGTTGTTCTTGATGCCCGTCATGTTTTCTTGCACGCGGTGGATGGCTTTGACTTGGTCGTCTTTGCTGAGGAAGCGCGCGTTGGCTTGGGTGTCCGGGAGCAGGAAGTAGATTGCTAGGGACCAGGAGACGGTTAGGGCGCCGAAGACGAGGAAGACGGCCTGTGGGGAGTCAGTTGGTCATTCACTCTGTCGTTTGATTCCATGGAGACGTGTTTTGTGTTGAGCAGAGGGGCCGGAATTTGACTTACCTTCCAGGGCTCGATGCTTTTGACGTGGCCGACGCCGTATGCGACTATGCCGCCTACGAAGCCTGCGACCACGTTGCCCATGAACCATGCGCCCATTCGAAGCGGCTGCTCTGATCTCTTATACCACATCGCAACGATGACAGTCAGACCAGGTCCAATACACGCTTCCGACACGCCTAGGAAGAAGCGATTTGCCAGTAGCCCCTGTGCATTAAAGCACACAGCCGTGAGCATCAGAACAGCGCCCCATATCAGTCTACCCAACATCTGATTAGCAACTCTTTTGATTTTCCACGCATGAATCTGTTACTTACACTGACGACGCGATCGTCTTTCCAACGGGATACCGCACCATGAGAATGCCGGCTGGGTACGAAGCAGCGAGGTAGCCAAAGTAGTAGATTCCACTGGCCCAGGAATACTGCGATCCGGTCAAGGAGAGATCGGTTTTCAGGCCCATGATGGCTGTGTAGCCTAGAGCGGCTTTGTCGAGGAATTGGAAGAGGTAGGATATTGCCATTATGGGGAGGAGACTACATGGGTTAACTTCTTGTGTACTGGTGGTTTGTGTAGGGGTAGGTTTGGTAGGATGTGTGACTTACTGTAAGTCGATCTTGCGCAGTATGCGGCGGTCTTCTTCTGCGGAAAGGGGTTCGCTGAGGACGACGACGTCCCCGAGTTCGTGGAGGACTTGGTCTTTTTCGAGATCATGATTGATGGAAGGCATCTTTTCTTTGACAAGTGACATTGTTCTCGAGTGTTGTCTTCTGGAGCACCAGTATTGCTAATGTTCAGTATGAGATGATAGATGCCACAAAGAAATTGACATGGCTATATATGCAAAGGTATCCAGCTGAACTCTGTTATGAAGATTAGATCATAACCCCGCATCCCCAGTTGTTACTAGGATAGGCGCTCTATCAATCCATATCTTCAACGTGGGAGTCGAGGCTAGGATGGAGAATTTGCCGAGATGTGAGCCTTGGGTGAGAATTCCATTGCCGTGATAATTCCGCGCCGGTGCCGCGCTTAAACTCTGGAGCGCTTATTTGGATGTGCTGAATGTTCTTTGATGAAATAGGCGACGAGCCTAGTATCTGGACGATGGGCGTAGCCTGGACCTGGATCCGACACTCGGCAGGTGGGTTCGGAACGGACCGATAAGGAGAAGGGAGCATCTTATCGCTCTACTTCTATGCCATCAAGCATCGCTTGACAACCCACACCCACCAGCATGGTCCCATCCTCGTTTCATCAATTAGGCGAGCGCTTATTCTGGCTGCATGGATTTCCTGTGTGATTGGCATGATGTCAACCACCAAATCGTCCCCCAAGTCGACTGAACCCAGTACCCGAAGGTCCCGATCCGGCTGCTGGACTTGTCGCAGCAAGACCGTAAAGAAAAAATGTGACCAACAACAGCCTGTCTGTGGGAGGTGTGATCGCCTGGGCTTGTACTGTGACTACTCGCCGCGGCCTACGCTTGCTGAGCGGCGACGAGCACAGAAGAGCACCGATCTCACGCACACTGACGATGTGATCCACGAGACCACCACACTCTCGCCGGTGTCTAGTTCTCATAGTTCAAGTCCATCACTATCCATTGTCAAGTTATCAGAACCAGCCGAGGCACCTTGTTCATTCCAGCTTTCCAATGCAGACCATGAAGCTATTCGCCACTTTCGTACGCAGTTCGGAAAGTCGCATCATGTCAAGAATACCGACTATTCGCTCATCTCGCTCATGTTCAACATCGCAAAGGACAATCCCATGGTAATGCACATGGTCCTTGCAATGGGCTTACAAGAGATGAACACACGCCGGTCATTTCCAGAGAGCATTGAAAGCCAAAGTTCGCTTCAGCACTACTCCTTGGCTCTTCGCTCCATGGCTGATGCTGTTTCACCCCGTATCGTTACGAAAGACCTCGATGCTATCTACACTGCTTTGTGGATGATGTTGGTCTGGGAGCAACAATTCGGCGACCCCAAATGCACAGCCTACGTTCATCACCTCGAAGGGATATCATCACTTCTGCAGCATCAATCCGGCGCAATGATACCTTCTCAGGTAACAGAGGATGGAAGTAATTTATCGGAAAATTTACGGTCGCAACCAGGAGACGACCTGGGAATGTCAGTGTACTCGGCACGCATTCTTATCTGGATTGCATTGCTTGATGCTGGAGCAGCATCATCAGGAATTGGCGGCCAAGTCAATTCTGCAATCTTGAATACCTTATTCAAAAACGGTGTTCATTCTTCATTACGAGCTACAGACCCCATGGAAGCATTTGCTGGCCTTCGTCGATACTCGGGACCACTTTACCGCATGGCCTGGGGAGATACATATCCACAGAAAGAAATGGTCGACGATGTCGAAAATCAAGATGCATACGCCCTTCTTGCCGGATGTGTACAGCTGCGGTTCATGACTGCGCAACTTGCAAAGTTATATCATGAGAACCCTGCAGCTGTGGGCCAAAAAGTATTGGATGTCGAAAAGGCAATCAATCAGGCTGGAAGCAATTTCGAAGATCTTTTTGATATGGCCAGCAATCTTTCTCTGGAAGTTGATAACAGCCAAAGTCTGGTTGCAAACCTCCGCGCTGTCGTTCCAATGTATCACGCTATTGTTCTCGATTTTATGCGTCTGACGACTTTCGACAAGCCCCTCGGCGAAATTCAGCGCTATAGCATAAGAGAGATCCTCAAGCTCACCTTTCAGGGCTACAGATATGGAGGCGATGAAAGCATCATCAAGGTCGCATGGCCACTCTTTATCGCAGCCGTCGAAACTGATGATTTGCTGCACCAAGACTGGATTCTGGAGAGATTTGAAGCGATAAGCAGATACGGCAGGAACTTCAAGCGTGCACATGAATTTCTACGAAACATCATACCGATGCAGCAGCGGCTCGGAAGGCGAGTCGATGTGAGAGAGCAAATGAGGAAGTCGTCCCCTTTTGTACTAGGGTGAACTCCGACCGATTGCCGAATCACTCACCGGCCACTAGCTCTGGTACTAGCACGGTGGAGCGCTTATTTGCTATCGCACGTGCGCATCTCAGTCCATGTAGCAAGATATATTCAGCTCTGCATACGTAGAGACTGAATAGGCGCATGCCACCTGAGGTCGCCATCTACATTGCAGCCGTATCTCCTTGTTACGTTGCGACACCTACATATAACCTTCACTCCGCCCTGAGGCACTGAAGTACCCATACCATCTCTACATATCCACAATGGCTATTATCAGTTCAAGTCCCTCCGAAGGTATCACCAACGGCCGTACCCAAACCTCCGGGTCTGTTAGCAAACCAGATTCAAGCATAGAGCAAGGACGAGCTACAATCATATCTACAATTGACAATTCTCGATCTGAATTACGCAAAGTCAATAGTGCCCTGCACTCACATCCCGAAATCGGCTACCAGGAGCATTTTGCACATGAGACTATAACGACATACCTTTCTTCCCTTGGCTTCGAGGTCAAGAAGCACGCTTACGGCTTTGATACAAGTTTTGAGGTCGAGTGTGGCTCTGGAGGCCGTTTGGTTATTATCTGCGCCGAGTACGATGCTCTCCCAAACATTGGCCATGGATGTGGTCACAACTTGATCGCCACATCTTCTATCGCAACTTTCCTCGCAGCATCAAGTGCAATGAAAAAGCACAATATTTTAGGACGTTTAAGACTCCTCGGGACCCCGGCTGAAGAGGGTGGGGGTGGCAAAGCTAAGTTGATTGATGCAGGCGCATTTCCAAAAGAGACTGCGGCAGCGATTATGGCGCACCCCATGGCTGGACATTCATTGTTCAACAAGCCCGAAGAGTATTCGGGTCTCGCTGGTTTGAAGCTCATAGCAAGCCACAAATTCCACGTTGAGTTCCATGGAAAGCCTGCGCACGCAGCCGGCGAACCCTGGAATGGGGTGAACGCTCTTGATGCGGCAATTGCTGCCTATACCAACGTTGGGCTGTTACGACAGCAAATCGAGCCGGAAGAGCGCATTCATTGTGTGATCGAGCATGGAGGCACCGTTCCGAATGTCATTACAGATTACACGAGAATGAACTGGAATGTGCGGAGTCCGACGATCGAGAAAGCAGACAAACTTCTTGCTCGTGTCCGTGACTGTATTGATGCAGGTGCAAAGGCCACAGGGTGTAAGGTGGAATACAAGCTGTAAGTGTCTCAGTCATAGGTTTGTTTGGTCAAATGACTCACGAGAGGCAGTTCACCGACATATCTTAATCTTCGCGCCAATCAATCATTGTGCGAAGCGTATGCACACGACATGGGCACAATCGGCTCGAATATCATGGTGAAGCAACAAAAGAACATGAATGCGTCCACAGATATGGGTAATGTTTCGCATATTATACCTAGCTTCCATGGCGCATTCGCAATTCCAACATCCTCGGATGTCTCGATTCATAGCAAACCTTTTGCCGCTTGTGCTGCCACAGACGAGGCGCACGAAGCAGCCTTGACGTGTGCAAAAGGCATGGCCATGCTCGCCCTACGGGTTCTCACGGATGAAGACCTTGCGCGGAAAGCGAAAGAGGACTTTGAAAAGGAAGACGACTAATCTCGAAGGATCACGGAGACCATTGGGCAGCTGCGGCACAATATACGAGGTTTGAAGCGGGCGTCGAAGGCATAATTAGTAGTCATCAGTCGTGGTCATTCACGAAACCGATATTTCGAATACCAAACTATGATCAAACTGTATATTCCCAAGAAGCATGAATTATGCGGCTAAATCTGGATGAAAGATCTCTTCGCTGCATCACAGTCCACAAGCAGCAAAGTAGGGTCTCTATGAGCAGTAATAAGTAGGCCACGCTCCAACGGCTGCTTTCCAGCTGCGGCTCGCTCCGCACGATCCATCCAACGCGTCGGACAACTCACGCGTATGCCTCTCAATCCGGTGTCTCTCTAACTCAAGGCAGCAAATCAAGTGCACCATCTCCACTGTAAGCACCAATCAGCGCTCGCTACGTTGAGGATCCCCATCATCGCCCAGGTCACCGCACTTTGACATGCATGCAAAGCCACCTAGCCCGCCCGAGCCCAAAAACAACGCGTCGGGACCCTTTTTAAAACTTACAAAGTTGGGATCTCCCCAGAACCTTCAAGACCCTGGGCTACCAAGTTGTTCGGATTTCCACACATGCTCCCGTGACAAGATGTCGATTCCTGGAGAGTTTCCCGTCCCGCCACCCCCACCACTGACGTACCGGGAGAAGCTGGCCCAGTTCAAGATATTAGAAGAAAAGAGGAGCGAACTAATAGAGGTAAGGCAGTTGTATGGCAAAATATGAGATTGAGGCCCACGCTCACCGCCTCATAGGAGCTGTTGGAGAAACTGGAGAAGACCGAGGCACGCCTCACCCAAACGGAACTCGATCTAAACTCGGAGCAAAACGTTCGAAGAACCTTGCAAGCCGAGGTCCAAGATGCCAGAGCGGAGAAAGAAGCTCTAGTTCAGCAGCAGGTTAGAATGCCTGACTAGACATTACACGAGCACAGTTTGACGGTTGAGCACAGGCACGCAGGCCATTCGCGTTAGTCCTCATCGATGCAGATGCAGACGGTTTTCTAGTATGATGCCCAGCTAATATTGCTAATCCAGTACTAATCGCATATTCTAGTTCCAAGACAAATACATAACCCGAAAAGCGCAAGGCGGCGAGGCCCTTGCCGACGAGCTTCTCGCACGGACACGAGAGTACCTCCGTCCCCAATATGAAGATGCAGATCAAATAGATATTCTGGTGCGGATCTATGCCAACCTCGAGGGTATGGCGAACTACCTCGTCCGCCTAGATAAAGTCAGAAATCTAGGTCAAGTGAGAGCTTGCTCTACGGCCTTTGGAGGGCGTATTTCGAGTTTCGACTGGGTAGACACAGGAGTCGGAAAAGAGGGCGGTTCGGGTAGGAAAGTCAGGGGTATGAAATACTCACCCTCAATGGACGATACTAAGAACCGAGCTAATATACAAACCAGAGAATCTCTCCTTCTACACATCAAATTCCCACCTGCGGCACGTCATCCTAGGTTGCTCGCCAGCCGACCTACCCGCATCCCTCCTCTCTACCATTCCCCTCGCCAAACTCACTCTCATTGAGTCCATCCCCCTTCCCCCAGGACTCACAACCTTACCCATCAAAATCACAAAGTTCACCACCCTGTTCCCGCCACCCCCGCTGCCGAAGGCCCCGAAACCACCTCGCGGCAGAAACAATGGACCGCAGCTGCAACTCATGCAGCAGGAAGACGATGGCGGCGGCTCAACGTGGCTCGTTATCCAGCCCGAGAGAAGCAAGAGTCAGGGTGCAGGGTTGAGGAGACGCGGAGGAAGCGAAGACGGGACAGAGAGTCTGAGTATCAGTATCGGGCCTGACAATACCGTCAGCGTGGACAGCGGGAGACGGAGACGCTTGATGGGCTAGTATGGTCCGGTATCGAGGCAAGAAGGGCGTTTTGTGTTTGAACCGTATTATGACTGAACGAGACTGAAAAGAATTTCCTTTCCGAGCTGGAGCAGGGAAACTCAGTGTGCATACATCCACGCAGCCAGACCACGAATCTTTTATCATAATTGGCTGAAATATGAGTCAGAGCAGCATAGCATAGCATAGCGTAACGTAGCATAGCGTAGCATAGGTAGTTAGTTGGTTGAAGCATAGCATAGCGCATTATAACACGATATTGGAGGTGTGAAAGCGAGAAGTGGTGATCCTCACGGATATGGCGTGCGTTTAGAGCAGTCAAGTCTCGAGAGTCTATCCCAATTGTCCTTCCCAACTAGAAATGAGGTCTCCGTGACACATACAAGATTCTCTGGAATTAATAGGACTAGGAATACCGCTAGAGACAATTGAATTCAAGCCAGTGGATTCCATACATGTAATCTACTCAGTGAAATGCAATAGCGGTTCTCCCAACACTTCGACATTGATAGCACCAGAGCCATTACCAGGCAAAGAAGTAGGGGATAGTCGACCATTTGCTTGCACGCGAGGGACCTCAGCTATTAGTGGATTCGTCCACTCAGCAAAACAGTCGACGGCGCCCAATCTATCTGATCGCGTAGAGGCAGCCAACTGAAGATTTTGCCCAGTTGTCAGAGCACAACCCCAAGTATCATCAACATTGACCTGCATATCGAGTGCAACGGCTGCATCGCGCAACATACGTGCTTTTGTCAGACCACCAACCCGCGAAAGCTTGATATTGACTCCCGCAATCCCGGCTGCGTGGGCAGCCATAAGATCCGCCATCGTGAAGATGCACTCGTCGAGTATGATTGGGAGCCCAGTCAGTCTGCCCACCTGCGCGCAATCTGCAATCGATCGACACGGCTGTTCCAGCGGGATGGTAATATCCTGCCCCAGAGCCCGGGCAAACGTCAACGCTTGGGCTAGGTTCCAGCTCGCATTCGCGTCTGCAAACATGGCGACGCTTTCTGGCACAGCTTCGCGGATTGCTTTGACCCGTCGTGCGTCGACTAGTGGATCGTCCCCGACCTTGAGTTGCATGAAGATTGTCCCCTTCTCGTACTCGGTTTTGGCCTTCTCAACCTGGGCAGCTATTTCCCCGAAGCCTATGACTGCAAATGCGGCAGGTTGATCAGTGAGACGTCCGCCGAGGAGAACATGTGTTGGCAGTCCCACTGCCTTGCCCAGAACATCCCAACATGCGATATCAATGATGCTTTTCGCCGCCGTTCCCGACATCATCGCCTTGTCCAGTTTCGCGCTGATGGCTCCCGGCTCTCTTGGATCGAGGCCCAGAATCTGGGGGCAGAGCTCCTCTAGCGCTGCAAGCTCGCCCGCATAGAAGCTAGGTAGGTAGTCGCTGCCCAGGGGTGCGTTTTCAGCCCAGCCCTCGATGCCGGTGTTGGTGCGGATTCGCAGTACAAGAGAGCGCTGTCCTTGGCTGGTACGTCCACCAGACATGGAGTATGTACCTCCATTGTATAGAACTGTGTAGGTGTAGACGGTTACTGAAGTTATACGCATGTTTTCTCTAGAATTAGAGTCAGTAACTGTCGTCATCGACTTAGCGTGCGTGGTGTGCTCAATGTACCCTTGTGCCATGTTTGGAAATTTATGGTTATGAATTTTGCGCTTCTAGAACTGGGTAGTACGCTCTGGAGTAAGATGCTGCAGTCTAGCGTATCGATTTTCATGACTATATAAGTCTGGCGTTACGGCTATTATCCATACACATGGCGAAGCTTCGCAGAGTGAATGAAAAATAGCCGTATATAGGAGTCGGCTTCGAAGCCGTAGCGTCCAGACGAGATAGGAACAGATGGCTATGAGTAAGACGACGAGACCTATCTCTGAATGATTTCATCCTGCGTGATTAGCGATGCAATGCAATGTGACGTCCAGATATTCTTGCTTCGGCCCAACACTTAACACATTAGAGCTTGAGATGTGCTCAATGCCTCGAAGGCCACCCAGAGGACTTGGATACCAGACTTTGAGGATGCCGAATTTCCCCTTCGCGAGTAGTGGTGGAGTCATTGCGGGCCCAAAACTACCCCGCATTTCAAACTGAGCGGCTAAGCAAAGGCTAGAGCGTATCTGTTCGAGCTATCTTAGAGCTATCGTTCATGTGTACTCTATCTACTTATGCCGTTAGTAGGCCGATAGGCATTAGAAGCAATCTGTGTAAGCAACTACTTAGGTTCCTCTTCCCATTCTTCACGTCCGCCCCGGCTTAACGCAATTTGCTCACTAAATATCATTACCGCTCACTCTTTGGTTTCTATATGTTAGATTCTCATTATCCATCATTACCTTGCGAATGGCCTTGGTAGTATAGCAGGCCTTGCGTTAGATCTTTCACGGGCTTTATAACCGTAAAGTACAAAGACTCAGGTAACCGTTTCCTCTCAAAGATATAGTAGTAACATACTGCCTTAATTATAGCATGGGATGCTTGAGAAAATACTGTAAGTAATTAAGCGATGTATCAAGCATCACTGTTTCTCAAGAGCATTCAAAAGTCTTGGACTAAACTTCCAACCCCCTTTTCTGCCGCTAGGGCAAGGAGCACATTCCCAGCAGCAAGATCCGTAACACTCACACCGATGCTCTTGTAGGCAACAAGTCCCTCCTCAAGCTCTCTGCTGAAGTCTGCCTTCAAAGTCTGATTATGTTTCTGTTGCAGGATGTTCCCAATCTCGAGCAACTGCTCTTTCTTAAGACCGCTTCGTATTATCTCCCCCGAGTGTGCAAGCGCACTGTCTGAGTCATCGACCAGAACCACCCCCATCGGACCACTAGCAACATGCTTTAAGATCTCCGGCTCGACTTCAACCATATCTGCCTGCCACGAACCGACAGCGGTGATCAAGGGATAATTTCCTTGCCTCGACTCCAAGTCTAAAGCTTGGAGTGAAAACAATGGCTCCCTTGAAGGTACAGTACAGAACACTACATCAGCGGTTCTCAGTAGCTTTTGAATCTGTTCCTGGGCCTCATCGTTTTGGGAAGCAATATTGTCGAAGGTGCATTTCGATTTCCACCTCTCCTGATTTTCCTGTTGCACCATTTCAATCAACTCGCATGCCCTAGCCTCCGTCCTGTTTATGATTGTGATGGATCCAACATCTGATGCTCGCAGGGCAAGGACAAGACGGGTATGCCACAACGCCTGTTTGCCTGCACCGAAGACGACCACGTTCTCAACGCGACGTCGCCACGTGACAGGAATCATCGCACTGAAGGATGTACGGTAGCCAGTAACTTCTTCCGCATTGAGGAGACCAGTTGGTATTCCTGAGCGATCGCAGATGACCACAACACCATGGAGGGCTGGTTGTTGGACTGTGCTTGATGCCTCCTGTTGAGATGAGGAACTCGATGCTGGCGCAGGATGGACGACAATCTTTGTGCCTACAGATTCGGGAGAAGTGAACGGCCTGAATAGAATCTTTTGGCCATTAGGGCGATTGATAATGCCTGAATTGGGTTGATATTGACGTTCGGTTTCAGTGGAGTAGGTGATCAAGCAGTCTTCCAGTTCTTTCTGAAAATATAAGAGCTGATCCTGCGAAAGGTCGAGCAGAAGATTCTTGATAACCTTATCTCCAAGAATTGTGAGCTGAGCCATGCTTCGGTAGTGTGACAAGAATCCACAAGCGCTTTTCTTTTATAATTCCTGGATACTTTACTGTGGTCGGGCAGTGGGGAAAAGTATAGTTTGTACTTGAATCTCCAGTTCCTGTGCTCTGCCTGATGTAGGTGATTCAAACATGAATGGATATTAATTGACAACTCTTGATAAGGACGTAATCACAGGCGTTTAGAGGCGTTTAGAGAAAGTGGAGTATTAGTGTTCGCAACAGAAGAGCCAGCAAATCGGCTCGGTGCCCGTCCCAGACTCCCGTTCCACTCGGAGACTCTACCGAGATCTGCTCTACCGATTCTCAAGGAAGCCGCGACACAGAAATGTTACTTCTACATTTATAACCTAACACTATTAATTGGGCTAACTTGAGGAGGCTAAGATTCGATTATGCAGTACTGCTACAGAGACTAGGACGGCTTAGTGACAAATTAGTCTATCACGGCCAGAGCGCAGGTTCGGACATGGCAATGTGCTTTGGGTAGGCCATTTTAAGGTAAGTCACTTTCGCGCAACAATTCCGCTGCTAGCAATCTTGGTATACGTCGCATGCGTATTTCACGAAGCCTGACTTTCGCATCACTGACGTTGTTTCGTCGAGTCGTGGGCATTATGTGTGCTTGGCGACGGGTATTCACGCCAGCCAAGCACCCTCACTGCCATGGCATTGGAAAAATGGGCAGCTTTGCAGTGCTCCGCGGAGGCAAAGAGCTGCATGAGTCCTGCTTTACAAGGTGCGGATAACGAAGTGCGTTGAAGGTAGCTGTGTATAGCAAGGATTTACATGTCTGACCCCGCGATTCGGTAAATGTGTTTTGCGGGGGGTTTATTTGGGGTTTGGACATTGAGCCTTGGGGAGAATAGGCAAGAGTATAAATAGGGATATTTGTGTATTTCATATGGAATATTAAAAAGTGGAAATTCGTGTGAAAGGGGGATTTCGTCCAGCAGGCTCAATACAGTCAAGATGTCGCTCAAAGAGAAAGATCTCGAGGCGGAGAAGAAGGAGCGAGTAAGGAAGACTTCTAAATTCTCGTTGTCCTTATACCTGTGTATACTGACCCGAATCAAAGATGTCTTTCGATTCCAAAACCAACGGCGGCAAAGACGGCGGCATCGACGTGCAAGACATACTAGACCAAACGAACGACCGATCAGGTCCAGCATCCGGAAATCTTGAACGCGAAGACAAGGAAACAAGACGCATTATTCGGAAGATTGATCTCAGGCTCCTACCTACTCTTGCAATCATCTATGCGTTTGCGCTCATTGACCGCGTTAACCTTCCAAATGTATTTCTCCACTAGTTTGAACGTGGCTCTTACTGATGAGTAAAAGGCACGTATAGCAGGCATGGATGAGGATCTCGGACTGTCCGTTGGTTCGCGGTATTCCATCTTGACTATGATATTCTTCATCCCATATATCATCTTCCAGTTCCCAGCAAACATAGTGATCCGAAAACTAGGCCCGGCCGTCTGGCTTCCCTCTCTCGTGGTGTGCTGGGGAGCCGTCACCATTGGAATGGGTTTTGTAACGCACTGGACGCAAGCACTCGGTTGCAGAATCATTCTAGGCGTCCTCGAGGCGGGGTACTACCCTGGCTGTGTATTCCTGCTGAGCTGCTGGTACGTCCGCTTTGAGGTGCAGAAGCGCTTCAGTGGATTCTACTTGCTTGCACTGCTGGCCAGTGGGTTTTCCAACATCTTGGCCTGGGGTTTGAGTGAGATGAAGGGGCTGGGTGGGCTCAATGGATGGCAGTGGATCTTCGCTATCGTATGTATACCCTTTTCAGTGCTTAGCATCTGCTCATGGTTTACAGGAAGGTGCCATCACCATCCTCCTCGGCTTCATGGGCTATGTAACAATCATAGATTTCCCAGACAAAGCCAGCAACCCCAGTCCAATAACCAAGCACCCCTTCCTCACAGTCCAAGAATCGACTATTGTGCTCGCTCGTATTCAGCGCGATCGTGGCGATGCCGTCGTAGACAAGTTGACGTGGGCAACCATCCGTCACCATCTGAAAGACTGGAAGATCTGGGAATTCGCGTGGCTTTACTTCCTCAACAATGTTGTTGCGTACTCTTGGGGCTATTTCTTGCCCATTATTTTACGCAACGATATGGGCTACAGCGTTTCTATGAGCCAGATCATGTCTTTTCCACCATATGTACTGGCGGCAGCCTGGATGTTTGCAACGGCTTGGGTAGCGGACAGATACCGCAAGCGCGGATTGATCATCATCTTCAACTGCTCTTGGGCAGTGATTGGCGTATGCATGATGGCGTTTGTGAAGAACCCTCAAGCACGATACGCTGGCGGTACTTCTTCCTCTGCGTTTCTCGAAGTCTTTGCGAGTATGCTAACCTTCGAGTAGTTTTTCTAGGTGTATCAGGCGCGAATGCAAATGTGCCGAGCTTGCTGAGTTACATGCACAACAATATTGTAGGCCAAATGAAGAGAAGTATCGCGAGTGCGCTGTTGATCGGTGGTGGCGCTTGTGGAGGCATTGCTGCGTCCAATATATTCAGACAACAGGATGCTCCGAAATACACGTAAGTTCTCGCGATAAAAACGCTGCCCTGATTAGTTAAGCGAATCAAAGCTGATGCTATTACAGCCCCGCCATGGCAGTAGTGATCGCGACTCAAGTTCTGAGTATTCTTCATGTGTTGAAGAATTTCTATATTTACACGAGGGCGAATCGAAAGGCAGGTCTTGGGGAGAGAATTTTAGAGGGACAGGAAGGGCTTAGACAGACATTGTAGCCGCCCGCATCATGATTCGATTAAGCGCCCTTATGTGCCCAAGCATTGCCTGGTTTCAGCCTTGCATGCGGGGCAATCAATGTTGCTTTTCTTAAATAAATGAATAAGGACTGTCATCCGATACCACTCGAAGTTCATAGACAACCTGCTCTTTTGCTTTATAACTAGTCGCACGTATCACGATGTCCCATATAGTCGATGCCACAACGGATAGTACCTACCGTCTTGAGTTACCGTCTAGCGGAGACCAGATCTGGTCTGACCCGAGCTTGAATAAGGAAAAATTCTTTGCGGCACTGTGCTGTTTGAGTGGCCAAACACAAGAACATAGTAAATGGTCTTGCATCGACGCACGTTTAATTACTCACGATCATCCAGCTTCAAACCGCTTCGAAGAACAGAAATCTCCTGAAGACAACTTCTTGGATCGTTTCGCTCTCCTCTTTGCTCGTTCTAAGAAAAAAAAGAACACAGCGGGAGACGTCACCGCTACCGCTCTGGTGAAACGGGAAGGATGCTGGACACTTTATATTGCAAAGAATAAATGGTCTAGGCCGGGTGTCGACGGAGAGATCTCGGGAATTGATCTGAAGCATGCACAAGAGATCCAGGATTGGTTCAACACGCAGGATAACAAACACTACTTCAAAAGCCTGTTAGTCTTCTGGGAGGATCGTATAAAATACTACGCCATGAATATTAAGAAGCTATGGCCGAAGTTCTCACAGTCCAAGAAGGATATCATGGCGTTTTTCCGAGATAACTCGAAATCTTTCGAGGAAGAACGATTTGATTCAGACTGGACTCAAATGGAGAAACTGGCGGACTACCTACGGATGACTTGGACTGAGAAAAGCCTCGCACATGCAGTCGAAGATCTGTTCTACAAGAAATTCTACAACTTCTGGTCGCGGGACCCTGACTCTCCACGCCAACATTACACTCGACCAAAACCAGTTGAAGGGGAAGGGTCCCGGCCTACTGCAGAGCAGGCCGCTGAGAATTTCTGCAAGTGCGTACGGTATATGGAAATGCTTGGAATGCCCGTATCCTTCATGCGGTCTATGCAACGGCTGAATGATCAGAGGGAAGAGAACAAAATCCAGATCTTGCTCGTCACAGCCTCGATTCAGAATGAAGATAAACCCAAGAGTCATGATATCCAGAGACAATTGGAAGCGTGGGGAAACGAACCTAGCCCGCCAATCAAAGTTGAGGACGCTTTGGATAAAGTCAAGGGATGGGACAAAGCAACGGATTATTTTCACTGCGAGCTTCAGCTCTACCTACTGTCCTTCTATCTTGATCAAGATGCATCAATGCATAAGTTCATTGGAGGCAGCAAGCTGTCGTGTCAGTTGTGTTGGGAGATTCTGAAAGACGCCAATTATCGCACAAGGGCGTCACATCATCAAGTATCGCCTAACTGCGCATTCCCTTTTCCTGGCTGCAAAAATAGCACATCAGAAAAATTTCGTTGTGTCTTGGGGCAATTTGAAAGGACTCAAACTGCTATTGTTGATAGCGCCTTTGGAAGAAGTAATGGGAGGTCGCAGCATCCTGTACTCAATACCGAGCCGGCACAGACAGACAATGATTTGCGCTGCGTAAGTGAGTAGTATGACCAGTTGTGACTTCGCTGACTATCCCTTTCCAGCTTACCGCATGGGGTAATCTCAAAGTCAAAGGTTACAAAAAGGAAGCCCTTCCTTACAAAAGAAGCGGATCAATGCCCATCTCTAGCGGGACTTATGGTAGAGTTTATGCAGCTTACAGCACGCGGAACATTGATCCTGCGCTGGCAAGGTACGCCATCAAAGAGATAAAAGTTCAAAACAGCTTGCACCTTGAAAAGGTTGAAGAAGAGATCAAGATCCTCCGCTCTCTCAAGCATCCAAACATTTTGATTCTGGAGGAAGAATTTTTTGATCTGCAAAAACCTCACGTAGTCCACCTTGTCACTCGCCCGTGGGCGCCGGTAACGCTTGAGCGAATTCTCAAAACGTCTCAAGGGACAAGCAAAAATAATCCACAGCTTTGGTGGTATACTACAGGGCGCGTAGATCCATGGCCTACAGTTGTGAAGGAGTGTCTCGAGGGGTTGAAATTTCTACATACAGAGGGCACCACAAGGGGGTCCATAAAGCACAAGGACCTGAAACCCAGCAATATCTTGCTGCAAGAGGTCCCTGACATCAACGGAGTATTCGAAAGGAATGGTGCAAGGTTCCGCATTCGCCCGATTATTGCGGACTTTGGACTCAGCAAACAGTTTGTGCCAGGCGGAAGAACAGACAATCTCGGCACACCGGCATTCAAATCACCACAACAGCGCAACAATGACCCTGAATCGCTTCTAGATACGGACATCTGGTCCCTTGGATGTTGCTTTGCTTTCATCCTTTTGCAGCTTCGATATGGTCAGACGAAAGTCGATATGTTGTGGAAGGCCGTTGAGCAAGCAAAAGAGCACAGTCCATTCGACAAAAACGGGAAACTCTCCGAGATTTTACAAGAAGCTTGCACCGTTACCTCACCGAAAGATCTAGTCATCTTTCAACAAGAGCTTCACAGCCTGGTAACCGAAATGGTAGAACCTTTGCCAGACAATCGTCCCAGCGCCGAGAATGCCCTCGCGAAGATTGAAGAAATCGAAGCACATCTCCGTGTTGTCAATCTTGGATTGCCGAACATTTATCGTAGCACCAAGTATTTTGGAAAGCCTATCAAATTATCCTTGGAACGACCTCACGGCCTCCCAACCTGGGCGAATCTTCTGAAGGCCTGCGACGTATCTCTAGGCCGAACAATGCTAGAGAGGCTTTGGATCTATTATAACATTGAGAAACAAACGAGACTCAGATTCTTCACTTTCATCCTTAAAGAAACTGGTCCTAGGTCGAGGGCGATCAAAAGGAGGGATATTCCATTTTTGTGGGACCTTGCTTTGGCGCCGTCAAATCTTTCTGGCTGGACCTATTCGGAGATTCAATACACGACGTTAGCTAGAGAATGGCAGGTGGAGCAAGAGAAAGCTCCAAATCTCTCTCTCAAACTTGGCGTATACGTCGAAACGACTCTGAGTCCTTTCTGGTGGATACCTGTGATGAGCCCCGCAGCTTTGTTAGCAATGTTTGCATATTGGATTATTGGGAACATGCATCCCGATCTACTTCAGCAATCGGCAGAACTTAGGCGTATAGTCTTTCTGTTTACGATATTGACCCTGGCAAAATTTCCTTTAACGTATTACAAGAGAGCAGGATTAGAAAGTAAGCGCGCGAATGAAATTTCTATTTCCTAAGGTATTCTATAGTCATGCCAATATCCTTCTATCCAGGCTAGTCACCACAATACATCAAAAAGTACTTTCTAGTTTTGCAGAATGCATTTCCTTGACTAATCTTCCCCATCCTTGCAATACTTGCAACATACTTTGCGAAAAGGGATCCTACCACTTACGCGCAAACACGAGACAGTCTGAAATACAAGCACACTTCCACAGCTCAACAAATTTCCCCCCTGCTTACCATAAACACCCCATCAAACGTACTTAGGAGCCCACTCCTAACCCCTACTCTCCAAACTATCCTCATACACGACTTCCATCCTCAATGACCACTAGACCAAGAAACAAAGTCCACCTACACACTACATCAAACCATTGTTATTGTAGCTAATAACGTCTACCGACGCCTCCCGCATAGCAGTGAGACGTGCTCCGCGATATCGAGAGGAAACGGACCCGTTGCATACTGCATTCGACAACTACTTTATTCACAGGCCTAGACGACAAGCCATAGTCCCATGGATTCAACAATCAACAGAATGACCGCCTCGCAGAACGGCGCGCTACGTCGCTGTGAGTATCCGCACTGGAGTAAGACTCTAGAAGCGTAATGCATTTGGAGAACAATTTCCGTCGCGCAATCAAGTGGGGCCTATCTATTGTGTAGGGCAGTGAAGTGAACAACTATTTGGGCAAGTCAGTTGGATACCCAGAGGGGAGGAGATGAGTGTGCCCTCGTCAACTCGCACGGTGGAAAAGAGGTTAAGGAAGGCAGCTAGAGAGGGGCGAATATGAGCATGTTCGCGTGAGCTCGACAATTTATACTATGCTTAAGCAGCCAAAACTAAGAGTGAAATCCCTCCCTACAATGCTGAATGTAGGCCGCAAAACGCCAACGTCCGTACTATGAATATCCACAAGTCTAAACATGCAATGCAATGCTAAACGCCACACACATCCTCTCAAAAACCAAACAGTCCCTCTTCCAAAACCGCAATCTTGCGTTCGCCACGATCCGTGATGGCTCTAATGTCTCACACCAAATCAACTCATCCCCGTATACGCATCTCGTCCCAGGCTCTACGTTTCGTCTAATGCTCATCTATCTATCCGACATGCTCAACCTTGAATACCTCGTCCCACGATCAACCTCGACAGCCGAATGCCGTACCTGCCCCTTCGCAATATCAGCCTCATAACCCTGAGCATACCCATACACTCCTCCCTGGCCCTGCTGTCCCTGATAGCTCTGCTGCCCCCCATACACGCCCTGCCCCTGATAATCCCCATGACCCGGATACACCTGTCCCACGCTCCCGAGCTCCTTCTCCGCGTACAGCCGTGGCATGCGCTGGTCCGAGATGTCGAGGTTGGCGAGCGTCTCGCCGCCCTGCGTGACGGGGTGGCCGCCGCGCGTGTTGGACCAGGTGCCAGCGCCGAAACCCTCGTGCGCGAGGCGCTGCAGCTGGAACTTGTTGTTTGTGTTCCATTCGAGGCGGGCGTAGGTGAACTTGCGGCGGCGCGCGAGCACGGGGATGCGCGCGATGAAGTCGACCATGGTTTCGATGAAGGTGCCGAGGAGGAGGATCGCGGTGCCGACCACGAGGATGATGCATATGCCGAGGATGCTAAAGGAGTAGTAGAGCGGGCTGCGGATTTTCTGGGGAGAGAGTCAGAAAAGGGGGGGGGAGATGTGAAGGGATGCGTACCTGGCTGTGACAGAGTCTTTCGCAGTCAACGGTGCTTGCGCAATCTGTACCGTGAGATTCACCATTGAGTATAGTGCCTCGGCCGTGTTCGACAACTCTTGCTTGTGCGGCGGCTAGTGCAGACTGGAATATGTACTCGGTCTCCAACTGCCATTGATTGGGGGGAATGATGGCGGGTTGCGACAAGCCGGTCAACGTATACCGTGCAAGCAGCGATGGAAGCCCATTGATCTTATAAAAGGCCTCTGGCGCGTACGCTGTAAGGCCTAAGAAGTGTTGGAGCATCTGATGGAAACCGTTCATTATGAGTTGATCTTCTTTGTTGGGCCAAGTCTTCTCCCAGGAGCCGTTTCCGGATATTGCGTCCCAACAAACTCTTCCCCCAGGCAGGGCAGGATTGCAAAACTGCATGCTCGTTGAACAGGCCAAAACTCCTGCCGTGGCATCGGGAATATAGGCTGTATTATTGCCAAGGTTGAGTGCAGCCGCCAGAAATTCTGGAGGTGTGAATGGCGTTGTTGCGGAGAACCAAGGGTCTTCAGCTTTGGCGTAGTATTTCACGTTGAGACTTTCCAAGAACATTAAACTCACGTATCCTTGTGTCTTGTTCATTTGGGGCATAGGAACGATCCCCTCAGGTGAACTAATCTGTTGTTAGCTCTTCAAATTGCCCCCTTGGATGTATTAAGAGAGTCCTGTGTACCTGATCTTGTAAGTCTCTGTACTGCGCATATCCTCCCAATCTTCAATCGGTGTAGGCATCCGCATACGAATTCTGTAGGTGAAAGGTCGAGGGAATCCACTGCCTTGAGAAGGACCATAGTAGTATTCCATCCACGGATTATTGGGATCGGTGGTATTTAGTATCGCATAACCCTCAGTCTGTAGCGGTGCACAGTGTCTTTTAAGTCTAAAGTCAAATCGCGGGCCTCTGTTGATACCAAGGTACTTGTTGCTGTCCAAATATCCGGTGTCAAGGAACAGGTTCCCTTGGGGCTTGTGGCACACCTCTGTGTCGAACGGACAACTTGCGTCCGCATCCTTTGTGTATGGCAGAGTGGGCTGTACGTAGATTCTGCAGCCGTCAGGTATGTCGTTGGTTCTATTTTGGTAGCATCGATGCGTGTACGACATATACTCCGAGGCTTTCTGTGACAAAGCTGAGTAATAAGTTGTATAGGCTTTTGCCTTCCATTCTACGTCTTCCGACCAATTGGCAAACATTTTTCCACAATTGCTTCCAGTAAGTAGAACCTCGCTACCTGATTCGGCTGTCACCTTTGAAGAAAAGATACCTAATAGAGTTAGCTACAAATGATTCTTCGAAAGGGACCGACTCCAATCAAGACTGGTCCTCTTAGAGACTAGACTTTCAAGGTTCAAGGGGAGAGAATGCATACATACCAGCTACAGTGAAGATTGCATACACAATGAACGCGAGGAAGGCAACAGAAGTCAGCTTTCGATCCAGTTTGCTCGCTCGCCCCCTCCAGGCAAACCTCGCCATTATCAGATCCAAAGCCGCATCTGATGGCAATTGGGTATTCCTCAGAATAGCTTGACGCTGATGATGCACTGCATCCATTTTCTTCTCGGACGAGAAGCTCATGTGCAGGACATATCTTACAATCTTCCAGAAGCTACCGGCCGCGGCACCAACGAAGATAGCCAAAAACGCAATAAGCAGGCCGCCGCTCTCACTCGTGAGAGTCAGCGTTGCACCGTGGATTTTCCCCAAGGAGTGGTTGATCCATACGCCTGTGTAGACGTCGGTGTCCCGAGAGAACATGTTGGGTGGTGGTCCAAGTAGGTGACCAGGAGAGAGAGGAGAAAATGGTACTGATCATCCAACCTGGTCGCCTGCCTGGAGGGAGTTTTAAGAAGATGGAATCTCCAATAGCAAGGAGAGACATTCTTGATCTGCTAGTAAAAACATATACATTCGCTATCGTATTGCCGCCTCGCCCGTTGTGCAGTGCTTGCTCAGCTGAAGCCGAGCTGAAGGCTAAGCGAGACGCCATGGCATGTTGACGCTCTGTCTCTGAACGCCTCCTGCCTTCAACAGCTGCAGTGATTTGTTTAGCAGGCACCAAGGAGTTGCTCCAGCCACTTGCTTCTATGGTAGAGTTAGTTTTGGATTAAAAGTCACAGTGGAGCGCGTATTCACCAAACGTGTACTTGGATGATGATCTACCTGCCGTTGGGCTGTCAGAACATTAAACAGCCTGTCGATGCCTAGGCCAGCGTAGATTCAGGATTCTTGTGCACACATAGCTAGACGAGGATTAGTAGCGGCGCGGCACTGCACGATCGGTTGTGAGAGCAGGGGTACGTCGATGTATGTAAAGTATCGTGGCGGGCTTGGAGAGTCTTGGACAGAGGGCAGGGCTGTCGGATGTGAACGTTTCCAGGTTATTTTGGTGAGCTCGGGGAAAATCTAGACAGAAGAGGGAAAAGGTATGGTGTGCACGTGAAAAGGCTCTGTAGCCTCGCCGTTGAGGAGCGCACTTGCATTTAACAGCATGCTTACGTACTGCGAAGTCAAACACAACCACCAGCTCTGCTCCTATCGATTGCCGCCTCTTTCCCTTTATTCCTGAGTGTCTGCAGTTATTGATCACACGACATGATCTTCCCGGGGCAAATATCTTCCCACAACGCACATTTGCACTAGCAAAGAAATATTGCAGCATTCACTTTGAATTGACATCAACCGCGCAATGGCCAGGCCTTGACACGAGATAATTGCTGTCCCTCGCCGACGTGTTCCAAAGCAGCTCGTGTTGCCAAGTTTTTCCAAGATATGGCTTCAATCTCGTGGTTCAGCCGCAATTGTGCCACAGACGCATGGTTTGGCGAGGCTTCAACTGTCCGATTGAAATTGGTGTGGCGCGGGGTCATAAGCCCGTGGTGCATTTTGAAAAGGAGGTCAAGGTCGTGTGAGTTTCCACGCCAAGAGCATACTTGATCCATTTCGAGAATTGGAAGAATTGTTCCATTACTCCTCACCCGTGGTGAAGAAAATTCCATGGATGATAGCCTAGGGTATATATGATAGAACAAGCAACGTTTGAACCGCACCATGCCCAAGTCTAATAGTGAACCTACGCCTTCCCTCTGTTCCACAACCTCATCCAACCCTTCATTATGTGTGGACTGACATATCCTTTCCCTGTTTAACGTGGAGCTGTCACGGCTGAGCCTTAGCTTTGCCGGGGTCACTGTGTTCGCCAGTAGTCGGACTAACAGGCTTGTCATCTTCGTCGTTTCCTTCTTGATGTTCTTCTCTTGCATCCTTCCACTCCGAGCTTCTTCGGCTGATTCTGCTCGGCGCGACTGGCTCGCGAGGACTTGCCAGGGGGCTGGTGGGCGTGGCCCTGATGCTACTGATACTATCAGTGCGACCGTGGCCTAGGAACCCACTGCGTATGCTCAGGCCATCGGCATTCTGCTTGTTCGCATAGTAGCTATTGCGCTCAGAAGGGAGCACCGGCGCTGTCACTCCCGAAGCCGAGTAGACACTTGCTCGCTCTGCGTTCGCAAAGGCTCCAACATTGCTCGGCCTGGTAGAAGGCGAATATATTGTGTCTGCATGGGCTGAGAGCACGCTGAGGGGAAGCGACTCGCGACTGCCTCCATAGTTGGATGACGGAGCTAGTGCACGCACCGAGGCATTTGTATCGAGAGAATTGCGGCGGCGTCGCTTCGATGACGAGGCCAGCGTCAAGATGGAGGCATTGTCAGATAGGATATTGTTGGCGGTGGCACCCTGGTATGAATTGGGGTGTTGAGTCTGGGGAGCCAAATGAGCGGGAATGGCTGACGGCGGAGGGGAGGTGGGGAATTGATGGGAGAAGTGAACTGGCGGGGCGGCCAGGGTAGCGCCGGTGCTCTGGCCCGCATTGAGGGCGTGTGATGGGGCGCTGGATTGAATTGTCGTAAGCGTGGTTGTCAGCGAGTGCTCGGAGCCGTGCGGAGAAGAGAAGGTGCTGCCGCCGCCGTTGACGAAGTTGCTTGTTGTTCCCGTCTCTGCCTTGGAGCGCGCCGAGTGGACAGTATCGGGGACGGTTGCGACGGTGGGCGCGGTCGATTTGTTGCTCTTGGCTAGAGCTTGTCGCTGGCCCGAGGTGCTCTCCTCGACCGATGTGTAGCTGCCGTTGGAGCGTGGCGTGTCGGGGGTGGAGTAGGAGCGGCGGGCTGGGCCGCTGGTGTCGATGTAGCCAGACTCAGGGTACGGGTTGTTCTTTGCGGATTTCTTTGCGGCGGCGCTGCTCTTCTTGCCGGAGCCGCTGGGAGAGTCGGATGACGAGGGCTTGAGGTTGGCGAGGCGCTTCATCCAGCCCGCAAAGGGCCGTTTGCGCGCGTGTCGGTCTTTTGGGGAGCGCGTTAGCATACTTGTTGACACTGCGGCAGTTCAGGAGGGTTGGGCAGGTGTTGGATATTTCTGGGCGGACAGGGGCGGAGTAATGGGCTCGGTGGTGGGAGATCGTACCATGAGGCCTCGACGCAGCCTCAGCCGTGGCCATGGTCTTGCAGCAACGCGTGAATGGGTGGGGAGGGAATAATGAGGCCGCTCAGTGTCGTGGGCAGGGATGCAGCTTGAGCCTCGGATTGCTGTCCACGTGGAGGCGACGGCAGCGGGTGCCAATAGAATGCTCCTGAGGATGCGAGCGCAGGCAGCCAGCGATGGAGGGCACAGCAGCGAGCCGAGTGTGACGAGTAGCGATTGCGTGGCTGGGAGCGACGGTGGTGGTGCAGCGAGAGTTAGTTTTAGACAAGCAGGCTGTCTGTTTGACGTAGAGCGACGGTGGCTTTGTTGGACCGTCGTTCTGAGGCTAGTTCCAATGTTGCATGTCTTAAGGTTAGTGATGACGGGAGGATCAACTGCATATCTCCGACTGGACCCTGATTCTTGCACTTTCCCCAGAGCTCCGCCAAGCCCAGCCTGTCCATCGCACCCACCCTGTGCTGATCGCAATCACGCGGGTGCGACTCTTTTTCGCACCGCACCTCGACAATGACCACTTGCGGCCTGCCAGCCGACGAGGGGACGGATGCCCGACCTCTTCTGACGTCATGAGCCGCCCTTTCACCGTCGACGAGAATGCAGCCACCCAACAGTCCCGCGGGCAAGCTATCCTGCCGCTGCCAGACGAGGTCGTTGCCCAGATCAAGTCGTCGACGGCCATTCTGTCGCTCGCTGGAGTTGTCCTCGAGCTTGTGAAGAACTCTCTGGACGCAGCAGCCAGCAAGATCGACGTTGTAGTCGACTTTGCACGTGGCGACTGCTCGGTTGAAGACGATGGACTGGGCATATCGCCTCTCGAATTCCGAGATGAAGGTGGGCTGGGAAAGCTGTACTGTATGTCTGCGTCCCAGAACCGTCATATGCAAACACCAACATAATTAGATACCTCCAAGTACTGTGCTCGCGAAGCTCTCTTTGGCTGCCATGGCACCTTTCTCGCCTCTCTCGCTGCCATGTCCCTCCTCACTGTTACGTCTAAGCACCACGCACATCGTTCTCACAACTTGATTACCCTGCACCATTCGACGTCGCCAAAGCGGCATCTGCCAGCACCGCCAGACCACCAGATACACACCAAACATGGGACCCGAGTGACGGTTCGAAATCTATTCGGCAACCTCCCAGTGCGAGTGAAGCATCGATCCAGTATTCTGGAGAACAAGTACGAGCATGACAGACTGTGGGAAAGTTTAAAAAGAGACATCACCGGCCTCCTCCTCGGCTGGCGTGGCACAGTATCGCTAAAGGTACGCGATGCTGACAATAGAGTCGTTCTCAACTTCAGTACATCCACTGCGGATGTTCCAGCTGGAAAAAACAGCCAAGACACTTCCAAGCCTCGCTCACCACAGCTTAGTCTGATGCTCAGCATCCTGACTCAAGCCAACTATATCACCTTTGATGAATGCGCTTCATGGGTACCAGCCTCAGCTTCAACCTCTACAGTGTCCATCAAGGGTGCTATATCTCTCGATCCGGCGCCGAGTAAGCTGACTCAATTCATCTCGCTCGGTATTCGACCACTGTCTCCAGAATTTGGGCACAATGAACTTTTTGATGAAGTGAATCGTCTTTTTGCTCGATCAAGCTTTGGCAACATTGAAGATGACACGGGAAATGACGAGCTTGAGGATTCTCGTAGACAATTGGATAAACGCTTCAAGCATGACGGATACACCAACCGGCAACTGAAAGGCCGCAAAGATGTTGACAGACACCCCATGTTCCACCTGCGAATTGCTCCCAACCCCAACTACCATGATGGCAAGTTAGATGATGGCTTCATCGACGAGACAAGCTTGCGTGCTGTTCTTGATGTTCTCCGTGCTATGATCACGCAGTGGCTATCTGTCCATCATTTCCGACCTCAAAAGCTCCACAAGAAACGCAACCGCCCCGATACTGCATCCAGCGTTCAAAGTACATCAACTGCCACTCAATCTGGAAGAAACGTCAACAGTCCAAGCATATCAAGATCACAGTCACCAGCCAGAGAAGCCCCTAGGGCCAATTCTTCTACTACAGCATCTCACAGAAGGAAGCGGCCGGCAACATCTTTACCTAAGACTTCCGAGCAGCCCCAAAATCGGGCCTTTGCCGATTGGTCGCGTATCAAGAGTGCAAAGCCTGAGTTTTTCAGCCATCTCGCGTTACCTAAGAATAGCACTGGCAGAGACCCACAATCTTTAAAGCATATGCAAGCGGTTAGTTCGAATACAGCTCTTTCCAGTGGCCCAGCAGAGCTTGCGAGATTTGAACCCCAAGCGGTACCTCAAGGTGCATTCAGTGCTCCAGCCTTGGTAGACGAAAAGTCTGAACCTGCCAACATCGATTTGACCAGCAATGTACTCGATGAGACCATTATTTGGACGGATCCTGTCTCCAGAGAGATGCATCTTCTCAATAGTCGGACAGGCTGCGTAGTTCAAGATGCTAGACCTGGGCCACTACGCAAAATCCCAGTACATCAGCCTGCGCACGTTCAGCACCCTTCAAACAAGTCTTTACGGATTGTACCCAGGCTCAAGACAACGGAAAATGAGAAAACCCCTTGGCTCGATGATGTGCTACGATCTTGGGATAATCCTGTCTTCAAGGTCAGCGAGCAGCCCATTCAACAAATCTCAATTGACGAAGAAACTCAAAACCATGTTCACAATCATCATCAACAGCACTGTTGTCGTCCCAATTTCAAAACGAACTTAGCCGACGTGGCAGTAACCACCTCCAACAGACTCTCAAAGGATGGTCTTCGTCGTGCAGAAATCATAGCGCAGGTGGATAAGAAGTTTATTCTAGTCAAGATGCGAGATGCTAACCATTCCCCCCCATCTCCCGGTGTGACGCCTGAGTTGCTAGTACTCATCGACCAACACGCAGCCGACGAACGCGTCCAAGTCGAAGCTCTCTTCAAGGAGCTCTGCTCTCCCGTCTCTCACTCGACAGCCAACGCTGAGTATCAATCCAAACTCGGCCACAAATCGCCTGTGTCCTCCGCCCTCCTCGAGAAGCCAATTCCATTCACGACAACCGTCCAAGAACGCGCGCTTTTCACAACACATGCAGCCAGACTAGCGGCCTGGGGAATACTCTACGACATCTCCTCCCCGTTCTCGCCAGGTCCCGGTGGCCCGTCAACTGGGGCGCCCAACCCCATCGTGTCTGTCACGCACCTTCCGCCTACTATCTTTGCTCGCTGCAAAGCAGATCCACATCTCCTAGTCTCGCTTCTGCGCTCAACGGTCTGGAAGTACACCGAGGCGACACACCTACCGCCTCTCCCAACCCAGCCTTTCCCAACCACCGACAGCGATGAACCTCCCTGGCCACGCCGCCTCGCGACTTGTCCAGACGGTCTCATCGACATGATTAATTCGCGCGCGTGCCGCTCGGCCATCATGTTCAACGACGTATTGAGCAGATCCGAGTGCGAGGACCTCGTCAGCAGGTTGAGTCACTGCGTATTCCCGTTTATGTGTGCGCATGGGCGGCCGAGTATGGTGCCGTTGGGTGGTTTGGGGGGCTTGAGCTTGGGAGGGGTTGCTGTTGGAGGTGCTGGAGGTGTTAGAGAAGAGCTTGAGGGAAAGACGAAGTCAGGGGGTTCATGTTTTGTGAAGAAGTGGAAGGTGTGGAGGGCTGGGGAGGGGGAGGGAGGGGATGCGGCGTAAGGTATACCGCGGGCTGGTGAAGGATGATGGATATTGTATATTTAGATTGGGGGGGACGACACAACAGTGAATGCTCTATATCTAGCCAACTCTAGCTTCAGATGTGGCTGTCTATCACATTAAAAGGACTTGTTGTACGAATCCCCCCTCAAAATTTTATTCCAAATAGTCCACACTCTATTCCGCCGTAGTGAAGACGCCATCCTGAAAATCGACGACCAGCGTCTTCTCCACTACAGCACCCGCCGCCTCCTTGAAAGCTTTATGCACCGGATCCTCATTGACATAGTAATCCCTATCCTGATTCGAATAAAAATTCAAGAGAAACGCGTGACTAAATCCGGACTAGAGCACTCAATCAGTCTTGTAAACCCCTCAGACCAACCAAAATGACTTCATACCTGCAGATTCTCTACCGAGATATCCTTCCCGCCTCCAATCGACAAGATATACGGCTGCCGCGTACTCGGATGCACACAGCTCTTCTTCAAGCCAAAGAACTTGGACGTAATCTACCTAGTTCAGCACCACCTCATATCACATCCAAAGCAGCACAAACGCGTGCTTCGTGCTCCGTGTTCTGTGTTCTTGACAATTGATTGATTGACGGCTTACCTCCTTGATGGCAAACGCACTAGTGCCCTCCTTGAACTGGAACAGCACAATGTGCGTCGTGTAGGGCACAATGGGCCCATAGGGGCCGAAAAAGTACGACGCCAGCGAGTGGCCGACGGTGCGGGAGAAGAGGATGAGGCCGCATGCTAGGACGAGGAGTAATATCAGCCCCGTGGCTTTCTTGGGGATCATCATGTCTCGAGGTAAACAAAACAATACAAGACACGACAAAGACAACTCAATTGAGCTGCAAGGATGACAAGGATGGCAAGGAACGTGTCTGGCCGTGGTATGCCGTAGTCAAGCGGTTGCACTAAATTGTAACGGCGAGGCTGATGGCTGGCTGGTTGGCTGCGGCGGTCCAGCTCGTATTTTGCCTTCGGAAACCGTGGAGCCAGAGGAACATTGGACGTCCGTCCCAAGGCACACGTGATGGATCTTGTGTGAGGGGGATCTGAGGCGCTAAACCGCAACGAGCGACACGTTCCTCCGGTGCTCAAGCTGGGGTGGCCCAAGCTCCTGGCCGTTGACAGCAAGTGACGTTGCCCCAACACCTCGGAACCCACAAAAGACGCAGAAAGGAAAGGCCACGATGCTCAATGTCAATTTCATCATGGCGGGCACGGTTAGTTCCTGTGTTTGCACCAAGGCAGAGCGGGTCGAGTTGCGTGCTTGCCCCAGTCGAGCCCACGGCTAATGCTGGCGGCGCGCCGCGATTGGTGGGCGCCATGTTCGATCTGGCCTGACGTCACGGTTACCAATGTCAGGTGCACGCAGGAGCGAGCCTGGAACAGAACGTGTGCAGGTACAAAAGCGCGGCGTGTTCCTTGTCTGTTGGACTTCATCCTCCCAAGTACTCAGATTCCCGTCCTTGATACCCGGTTCAATCCCACTGCTCCATCTCCAATCTCATCAACACCATCACAATGGCCACTCTCCACTGTACGTGTCTCCCTTGTTTGCGTGTGCGGATGGGTGTCGAGCTTTTGCGGGGATGAAACCAATTGCATCACGCCATTGCGGAGAAATTCGCAGCTCGAGCATCAACAGCAGAATGAACACAGCTAACAATGCATCTCCAGACCTTCCCCCCGTCAAGCCCTCTGCCATCGCCCTCGGCACGGCCTTCAACCACGCTGTCTCCCTTGCCGTCCTCGGCCCTGTCTTCGGTGACGCTTACCGCCGCGCACAGCAGGCAAACACCAAGGAGGAGTACTTCCACTCCAAGGAGGCTGCCACCGCCGCCGCCTCGTGGGGTAGCTCAATTGTCGGCTCTGGCATCCAGGCCTACGGTGTCGGTGCCCTGATCAATGCCACCGGTACTCTCACCTACAAGGGTGCTGCTTACCTCGGTTCTTTGATCTTCTTCGCCTCTGCTGCTCCCTCGGTACGTCATTGATTCTAAGTCATCTCATTATCCGTTAGAGTAGCACCACTAACCAGTACCAGGTTGTCTCGCAGGTCCTCACCGAGAAGCGACCTCTCGACACCATTGCCGTTGGCGCTCTTGCCCGCATCCTCGAGACTGTCGGCCTTAGCTTGTTCCTGACCTACTGGGGCACAAGGACGTCTCCTTTCAACTAAGCTTCTCCCATTGCACTTGATGGCTCGGTGAAGGAGTTTGGGGATTCTCATCTTTGACGGCATTTGGATTGAGTACAGTTCAGTCCGTATTCGCCATTGGTGCAGATGACATGAAACATGAAAAGATAAAGCTGCGGCTTGCTTTAATTACGATATGTAGCATTACTCGAATGAACTAGTCAAAACTTCTTTGTTGTACCATTTGCTTGATATCATCATTGTGCTGGTAGCTTTCCACGCCTTTCCCCTTTAACATGACCACAATACAAATCCACGTCCCGCTCACAAAGAGACATCTAGACATCACGGCCAACGTGCAAGAAAGTGATCTCACCACTGTATTATTCACGTGTTGCTGTGGGCTTTTCCCCGGATATGTACCTGATCGGCGCTAGGATGGCCCGCATAAGCTTATCCTGCATTCGATGTGGCTGCTCGCACCAAAAAGCCGCAGTCCATGTCATCGACCACATTGTACCTCACCTCCCATACATAGGTATTCACATCTTCCGCAACATCCCCCTCCTCGGTGTCTCCGCGAGCTTTCCAACGTCTGCTAAATCTACTTGGCTCAGGGAAGAGAGATGCTTGACAGACTGCTTATTCACTCTGCGTTGCGTTGCGTGGTTGCTGCTTTTCTAGTTGTGCTAAATAGGTAGGTCGAGACGAGAGGGTGGTGCTACTTGGGTTGCTGGGAGGAAACCGAAGGCATTGTGTGGATTTAGGAGATTGTTTTGAATGCGGGATTCGGGGGTTGGGTTGAAACTACGCAATTCGTCGATCAAATTAAGCTAGGGAAAATGTGCACCGTCACCCGTCGAGGTAGAGGGTATCCTGGCAAAAGGAAATGCGCCGAGCAGAGGACATGGCTAGGGAGTGTACGAAATATGGTTCTGCGAGGTATAATGGTGAGCTTGTGGTGGTGGTGGTGGTGCTTCTCAGGACTCCCGGGTCGAAGACGACGAACTCAAGCGACGCTACAAGGGACACAGAAAAGTTGCCCTTGCTCCGCGAAAAGACATCATCCTCAAAGGTCCCCACCACCACCACCATCTTCCTCAGGCTATCAACCCTGGTGAACAATCTTAACTCGCCCAGCGCCCGCGCTGTGCACATTTAGTGGTGGGGTTTTAGTCTAACATCTCAGCTTCCCGATGCTGTAGCATTTAGAGGTATTTGACCAAAGCCATTCAGAGAAAGCCATTGCAAGCTTCGGGAAGCAAGACGAACTTCACTCAACAAACCTGTCAGACTTCTCATCTTTCTCATGCATGTCTGCTTGGATACTCAAGGCAGTTGGAAGATTTTCATAGAGGCGGGATTTAGCTGTGCGAGGACTGACGAATGCAGTGATTATTATAGCGTTCAGTGTCCTAATATACGTCAGATACTTCATGCTACACCATCCGAGGAGTAGGAAAATAATGCACATGGCTGGAAGCTGCTAGGGTGTTGTAGTGTGAACGGTTTAGTGGCGTTTCGTGAAGGTGTAGGAGCTCGTGGGGCAGGACGGGGTGGGAGGCTGGTTTCACATATGGGTTGATTTAGTAGCGGTTCAAGCTCTTGTTTTTTTAGTATGGCTTGTAGTCGCAGGTGGCTAGATAGTGCTAGAGTAAAAGGGCAGCAAGAAGGGTTTTATCTAAAAGTAAAGTGAGTAGCGATTCAAGGTCTTATTTTTCGTATTTTAGTACATACTTGTAGAAGGTTAGATAGTGCCAGAGTAAAAGAGAAGCAAGAGAGGGTTTTTCTGTAAGTAGAGTGAGGAGCATTTCAAGGTCTTATTGTTTATAGCTTAGTATATGCTTGCCTAACGCTAGAGTGTGTCAGAGTAAAAGAGAACAAGAGAGATTTTTCTATAAGTACAGTGAGCAGCGGTTCAAGGTCTTATTTATCGTAGCCTGTCTTCTCCTTACACAATGCTAGATGGCACCACGTACTCAAAACGATGTCCTCTAGCTACCACTCAACAAGCGAGCACTGAACAGTGCCTCAAAGTACGGTGCTGCGTTTTCCAGAACAGCCGAGCGGGCTCGCATGCATTGATGGCCTGGACCGACAACGAGAACTACGTTCCCGTCCTTTGCGATGTCGAAGAGCGGTATGTCTGCCAATAGTGAGAAGGAACGGCCAAATTCCCTTCAATAAAGGTTTTGAAGATCTTGTGCTCACTGAAGACCTTTTGGGAGCATCTTGTATAGAGTGAAGCGGCATTGAAGCTTGTAAGACTGTGAAGCCTTCCGCCTCAAGAAATAAAAGTAAGCCATCTCTTAGGGCCAAAATTTACTTTTCGCTGGCCTGCCCTTCGACCTCCATCACTCTCGCAATCCAGGCTAAAACACTCGGCCAAAATCAAGCTCTCGAGGACAACACATCACTAATACCTACTTGTCTCGACCCCACTCCAACAATCATCATGAACCTAGCTGAAGATCAGGCCTTGGAGAATCGGGTAAGTATCTTTCTATAATCTAATCACTTTACAAATCAAGATTGTGTCTAACACAAACTAGGAGGCACGAGTCACAGAGGAGATAAAGCGCATCAAGGCCCTGGCTATAGATGCCACCAAGGCCGTTCTCGAGGACGAAATCAAGAAGATCAAAGCCCAGAAGGAGGACGTCATGCTGAAGCGGCAAGGCTTGGAAGCCACCATCAAAGCCGCCCTCAAAGCAGAGCGCGACAGCTACGACTACCTCAAGAAGTTCGACAAGATGCCCACGGAGGACGTTCGCGGAACGTGGAGTTGATGAGCTTATACTACCACAAGAAGGCTGCCAGTGAAAAGGAAGAGTGAGACAGACGTTTTCTGAAAGCAGAGCGAGCAGAGGCTCAGGCTGTTATGGTGTGTAGCTTGGGCACTACTTACGAAACGCTAGATAGGCCTGGAGTAAAAGCGAAGTAAGGGAGATGTTATCTAAGAGAAGAGCAAGCAGTATCTCAAGCTCTTATAGTTTATAGCTTAGCCTATGATTACATAACGCTAGAGATCGCTGGAGTGAAAGAGAAGCGAGACTGTCCGATCCTTTGTCACACGGAGACATCTAGGCAGGTGTAAGCGATATCCAAGGAGAGAAGTTATCACAGCAAGCGGGACTACACATGCATGAAGTGATGAATTAATTCTACAAAAGTGACCCGAAGTCACTGACAGAGCCCCAAAGGCTCATCCCCCCCGGGTCTTCCACCCCCTCCAACCCCCCCTCCCTCTCCACCTACTCCTCCCTCCGCCCCCCATACACATCGTCCCAGTCCACAGCCATATCCGTGTGGTCGACGTCCTCGACAAAGCGGTGGAGCTCAATGGGCTCCGGGTACGAATCCCGCTTGTAGTAGTAGTCGAGGACGTGCCGCGCGCTGCCATAGTGGCAATAGGCGTCGCCCCGGCGCTCCAACACGGATATGGCCGTGTACTTGCAGGCGACAGCGACGAGCAGCTCGAGGAGCCTGCTGTCGGGCGCGAGGACCTCGAAGGCGAATTCGAGGGCCTCCTCGGGCACCTCGGGCGTGTCGTCGTCGTCGACCTCGTCCGGGTCGGCGTAGTCGTCCTCGTCGACCGTGTACATGGCGACGATGTCGACGATGATGAGCTTCTTGAGCTGGTGGACGTCGAAGGTGTCGGCGAAGCCGTAGAGGGAGATGAGCTGGTAGATTTTGGCGGACGTGTCGCCGTCTTGGGTGCAGTACCAGCGCTCGAGGAGGGAGGGCTGGTCGACGTCGTCCGTTGGCAGGCGCTGGTGGTAGAGGAAGTGGACGAAGAAGCGGATCATTTCCCAGTCGTCTTCTTTGTAGCGCAGCACCATGCTGTGCTTCCCGTTGTGGAGACTGCCAGCGAAGCTGTTAGATCGGAGATGCTGGCATAGGAGGGGAGAGTAGTGCCGGAGGAGGTTCTCGTGCGCGACGAAGCGGACTTTGTCGGGTCCGGCAAGGAATGTCACCATCGAGGGCTCTTCGTCACTGTGGTAAGTTAGCGAACTGCGCTGCACTGTTTGGTCTTGAGTCTTACGATAGGCAAGGGCCACGGGTCGGGTCGTAGGGAGCGGGCGAATCCATCTTGGTTATGGCGGATGTGGTGAAGATGTGGTGAAGAATTGGAAGTGCGGGAGTCTGTTGTGAAAGTTCTGAGGGACGGGGCGGTGATAAGTGCGGGTAGAGTGGTCAGTGCGTCGCAAGCTGGCGTTTGTCGAGGTCGAGGTGAAGGTGAAGGTGAGCTTGGCGCTCAGCCTCAATGGGAAGCTACAGGACAATACAGTCGGCTTTGCAGGGTAGCTCCCTCGTAGCTCTGCACGGTTGTCTTGCAGAATTTTTCTGTGCCCTGTCTCGTTGTCAATAGCAGTTACTATAGATACGCACTGGCTCACGCTGGTCTACCTGTAGCTCTGTAGCTGCGTACAATGACTGGGTAGTCCATTGTTTAGCTGCATTGACAGCTGCATTGAGACTTTGTGATGTGGAGTCTTTGGCACAATGGTCTGACTACGCAGCTTGATCTACAGCTGAGATTTACAAGAGTGTTGGCAGCCCTTGGATGATGACTCCCCATCTGCGTTCCCTTTGGATCCATGGCCTTGGAAATACATGTCTCGCGCTTGGTGCCAGTGTTGCGGTCCTCTTGGCTCAGAACGGCATGCCTTTCGTAGTTGTTCAGGTCCTTTGGTTTGAATTCAATAGAATGAAAGATTCCGAAAAGGGATTTTCGCTCGGGTCAAGGATTCTGTTCGCTCTTTAGATCAATCCCATGCCAGTCTTGCTCAGATCTGGTTGTACAGAAAGGTGTTTGCTCAGCAAGAGGATATAGTATCGAGGCGAAAAAAAGCACTGCAAATGGTCACTTCTCGAATCGAGCCAAGGTAAATGCGGTATTGAACGTTGGTATTATACATATATTTACCACACATGGATCTCATGATAGTTGCTTCTTTGGCTCAATGACTTGACTTGAAGTCTCTCCCTCAACAACCTCCAATTCCTTGCTGTCTGATTTAGCCTTCAGCTTCTGCTTGGGCCAGGCGTTAGGGTATTTGTAGTCGTCCGTCTCCTCCATGTAATGCATCTCTCTCTTGCGCTTCTCCTCTGGGTACACCTTTCGCGGTGGCGGCAGTATCCGGTCATCCATGCCATCCTTGTGCTCGACTCTCAGCCGTTCGACCATCTCCTTCAGCTCCTCCACGCCATCCTCTCTGAATTGTGTGACTTTTTGGACGTGTCTTGCAACTACCGGGCTGAACTTTTGCTCTGGCTTCAAGCGTGCGAGTGTCTTTGCGGTCATGGCGAAGCGCATGTCTCTTGGTCCATCGACGAGTTCCAGGATGGCGGATTCTGCTTGGTCTTCCTTCATGGGCTCAATTCGGAGAATTCGAGTATAGCCACCTGGTCTGCTCGCGTATCTTTCTCTTATGGGGCCAAATAGTTTGGGGACCATTTCATTTGGAGTCTGGCGACTGTCAGTCCCAAGTGGAAATATCTCAGATGTCCAATCGTACATAGAATATCTGGTGTGCTCTCCGCCGGGTCGCCTCTGTGTTCTTCTTTCCTAGCGTGACCAGCTTTTCGGCGAGCCGCTGTGCCTCCTTTGCCTTGTGCCATGTTGTTGCGATCGTCTCATGCTTGAAAAGTGAAGTGACGAGATTGCGGAGGAGGGCCTGTCGATGTGATGAGGAGCGGCTCAAATGGCGGTATTTCATGTGACCGCCGGCCATTGTGAGGGGCAATTGGATGTGCTGAAGACGGGGTAAAAGAGCAATTGGCGTGTCGCAGCATCAACCGACGTTTGAGCACTTCTCGTGATGATCGCGAAAAGCTCGGGCGCCGGGCAAAGTTTCGCCGACACCCCTGCTCGCCTGCAACCACTTTAGCTGCTAGCTCGCTCTCTGACCAAGCAACGCGTCGCTCAGCGCGAGAACGTGCACTGTTTTCTCGACGCGTCGCTACTTAAGTGCCCCATCCAACCCCTCCTGACACTCCCTCTCTACACCACCGCCTCTTCTCTCCAGATACCCCATTGCATACATAGTTCCTTTACTAATTCAATCATGTTCGTCTTCAAGCGTGGTATGTACAGTCTTGTCTTTCGCCTCACAAACCTTCTCCCAATCCCTGCATCTGGTCCCTTCACAGTCGTGTCCTAACAAATCCTCTTCAGACGGACGCAAGGAACGCGTGCAGTTCGACAAGATCACAGCCCGCGTGTCAAGGCTGTGTTATGGCCTCGATCCTGACCATGTCGACCCTGCTGCCATCACCATGAAGGTCATCTCTGGTGTCTACCAGGGCGTCAACACCATCCAGCTGGATGATTTGGTATGTGCCTGACGCGTATGACAAATGGACGACTCTAACATGTACAGGCCGCCGAGACTGCCGCATACATGACCACCACACACCCCGACTACGCCATTCTCGCAGCGCGTATTGCCGTGTCGAACCTGCACAAGCAGACCAAGAAGCAGTTCTCTGCCGTCGTCGCCGACCTCTACAACTATGTCAACCCCAAGAATGGCAAGAGCCAGCCCATGATCTCAGACTCAGTCTACAAGATTGTTCAAGATCACGCTGATGAGCTCAACTCGGCCATCGTCTACGACCGTGACTTCAACTACCAGTTCTTCGGCTTCAAGACCCTCGAGCGCTCATACCTCCTCCGCATCAACGGCAAGGTTGCCGAGCGTCCACAACACATGCTGATGCGTGTCGCTGTCGGCATTCACGGCAATGACATCGAGAAGGCCATTGAGACGTACGACTACATGTCACAGAAGTACTTTACACACGCCTCGCCGACGCTCTTCAACGCAGGCACTCCATCCCCTCAGATGTCCTCCTGCTTCCTCATTGACATGAAAGAGGACAGCATTGACGGTATCTACGACACACTGAAGACCTGTGCCTTGATCTCCAAGACTGCTGGCGGTATTGGCCTCAACGTGCATCGTATCCGTGCCACAGGCTCCTACATCGGTGGCACCAACGGAACTTCGAATGGTCTCATTCCTATGCTCCGTGTCTACAACAACACAGCACGTTACGTTGACCAGGGTGGCAACAAGCGTCCCGGTGCCTTTGCCATCTATCTTGAGCCATGGCACGCCGATGTCTTCGGCTTCCTTGACTTGCGCAAGAACCACGGCAAGGAAGAGGTCCGCGCTCGTGATCTCTTCTACGCTTTGTGGATCCCCGATCTCTTCATGAAGCGCGTCCAAGAGAATGGTGAATGGACGCTGTTCTGTCCCAATGAGGCTCCTGGTCTTGCCGATGTTTACGGTGATGAGTTCGAGGAGCTCTACCACCGCTACGAGAAGGAGAATCGTGGTCGTGAAACCGTCCGTGCCCAGAAGCTTTGGTATGCCATTCTCGAGGCGCAGACCGAGACTGGTAACCCTTTCATGCTCTACAAGGACGCCTGCAACAGGAAGAGCAACCAGAAGAACCTGGGTACTATCCGAAGCTCCAACCTCTGCACTGAGATCATCGAGTACACTGCTCCTGACGAGGTGGCTGTCTGCAATCTTGCTTCCCTTGCTCTCCCATCCTTTGTTGATTACAAGCGTGGCGAGTTCGACTTCCAAAAGCTTCACGAGGTCACCCAGGTTGTCACTCGCAATTTGAACAAGATCATCGAGGTCAACCACTACCCAGTCGAGGAGGCACGTCGCAGCAACTTCCGCCACAGGCCTATTGGCATGGGTGTCCAAGGTCTTGCTGATGCTTTCCTGGCTCTGCGCTTGCCCTTCGAGTCGCCAGAGGCCAAGAAGCTCAACATCCAGATCTTCGAAACCATCTACCACGCCGCCCTCACTTCATCTTGTGACATCGCCAAGGAACTCGGCCCATACCAGACCTACGAGGGTTCGCCAGTGTCTCAGGGTATTCTTCAGTACGACATGTGGAATGTGACTCCTACTGATCTGTGGGACTGGGCCTCCCTGAAGGAGAAGATTGCTCAGCATGGTGTTCGCAACTCTCTTTTGATTGCACCCATGCCAACTGCATCTACCTCTCAGATCCTCGGAAACAACGAGTGCTTTGAGCCATACACATCGAACATCTACTCCCGCCGTGTGCTCGCTGGTGAGTTCCAAGTCGTCAACCCATGGCTGCTTAAGGATCTGGTCGATATGGGTCTGTGGTCTGAGAACATGAAGAATCGTATCATTGCAGAAGGTGGCTCCATCCAACGCATTCCCAACATTCCTGAAGAGACCAAGACTCTTTACAAGACTGTTTGGGAAATCTCTCAGCGAACCATCATCCAGATGGCTGCTGACCGTGGTGCCTTCATCGATCAGTCTCAGTCTCTCAACATCCACATGAAGGAGCCTACTATGGGCAAGATCACGTCGATGCACTTTGCTGGTTGGAAGCTTGGTCTCAAGACGGGCATGTACTACCTCCGTACCATGGCCGCCTCTGCTCCTATCCAATTCACTGTGGACCAGGAAGAACTCAAGGTGGCAGACACCAACATTGCCCGAGCTCTTCCCAAAACCAGACGCCAGCCAGGTTTCCAGTCCTTCACCTCGTCGCAAACTCCATCCCCAGCTCCTCGGCCCATGTTTGCGACGAAGCCTTCCAATGGTCCCCTTGAGTCGAACGGCGTACCTACGCCTGTCGCTACTCCTCCACCAGCAGCAGAGGCCAAGTCTGGTCCCACTGAGAATGCTCTTGCTAGCAAGCCATTCAAGGCGGATGTTGAGGAGGGTGATAGTCCGAAGGTGCTGGCATCTGAGCCCGCCAGCAAGCCTGACGATGAAGTGTCGCTCAAGGCCAAGCAGGGAGAAGATGCTGAAGATGAGAGCGAAGCACGGGACGGTGACATCTATGCCGATGCAGCCCTTGCTTGCTCAATAGACAACCCCGAGTCTTGCCTCATGTGCAGCGGTTAAGGAGGTCGAATGAGGATTCGGTGTACAAAGATATCATAGATACAGGGGAGACAGGCGACTGTCTTGTATTTCATGTGAGGTGGTATATGGTCATGGCGTTGGCGGTCTTTACGCATGAATATTGGGTTTTTACGCGGAGGAATGAGTTTATGAGTTTTGGATATGGGTTTAGATAGCCTTAATACGAGTATTGATTGATGCATTTTACACACTATTGTTTCACATGACTGATTGTCATGTTGCTTCCCATCACACCTTCGTGGAGTCGTCATGCTTCCTTTGCTCGAGTTGCTCCCTCCATCCATGAACCCCTCGCCTCGCGCCTCGATAACCGCGTAACCGCGGCTTAATTCCGAACTCAGGTACCAGCACCCCGCGCACGCCCTACACGTCTGACAAGACGACACGCCTTTCGCAGTACAAGACGCTCCTACCGTCCCACACGTCCCCAGTTCTATTTTCCCGCGTCAATTGCACCCTCTCCATCCGCCTCACCGCCGTTGCTCTGCAAACCCACATCCGCTACTTGAGCACTACGAACCCCGAGCCCCACTCCTCCAAGCCAAACCCACCCGTTATATATGCTCGCCGTGCGCGCCTCGGTGCTCCTGCGCTCCTGCACGTCCTCCATCACTTCGTCTTCGAGATTGAATCTACTCCGGACGCCACGAGTCCTACAACTACACATACCTTACCAAGCACGACTACGAACCGGAATACCGAGACCGAATACTAGTGCTAGGATGTCTTCTTCGACGAGCACAGCACCGCTGCAGGAGTGGCTTGTGATTATCCCTGATTTTGTGGGGGCGCTGGACAAGCGTGTTGCGGTTAGGCCGAAGCATATTGAGGGGTTGAAGGAGGATAGGGAGGATATGTGGCTTTGGGGTGGTATGTTTTTGATTTTCTTTTACTTGCTTGCTTTGCTTGCTGGTTTGGAGGAGGAGGGGATGGACGTACCCCACACCACACCACACCACACCACACCACCCCACATACCTTCACCCTCACCCTCCTTATCCACCTTCCCCCTTGCCTCCCCAACTCCCCAACTCCTTCCCCAAACAGCACAAACAACCCTCCCACACTATCCAATCCAAACTAACCACCTCCCTCCCCCCAACAGGAGCCATGCTCGAAGAGCCCATCCAGCCCGGCGACACCAACCCCCCCAAGATGAAAGGCTCCGCGATGCTGATTGGCGCCAAGACGCGAGAGGAGGTCATCGAGCGCGTGAAGAAGGATATTTATGTTGCCGAGGGCGTGTGGGATGTTAGTAAGATTCAGATTATCCCGTTTCGGAGCGCGTTGAGGAAGGCGTTGTAGGTGGGGACGGGGCATGGGAGAGTGAGAGGGAGAGGATGGCAGGGTGGGGAGGAGATAGGGGATGGAATGAAGTTGTTCGTTGTGGATTGTTGGGCTATGTGTGGTCTGTGTGATGCGGTGCTTTGTGGGCTTGAAGCTTGGCTTTGCTTGGAGTTGACTCCAGAAGCATTCTGTTGTGACTTTGGGGAATATATCAACTCCATCCTGAAGATGTGCCAACAAAAATCCTTCGCTCTATACCTTTCAGACCACACGTTCATGTGTGTCAGTACTTCCATATTGATGTGCACATCTTCGGTGATAGGTTCATTTGCCTTGGCCGTCATTCTGTTATACAACAGTGCAACTACCTATGTACAACAACTCGAGAGCGAGTCACCTTTCGCAAGGCATAATCGTTCTATTCTCGAAAACGCTGGGTACGCCTGGGACCAGCATATTCGTTGACTTAGGCCAAGCTCTTGCCAGCATCAACCACCACCCGCCGCCTCCAAGAGCCCACTAACAGTCGTGACCGTATACCCCCTCCTCTTCAGCTCAGGCAAAACAGTCCTCAACATCGGCGCCGTCCAACTCCTCCGATCATGGCAAATGACAATGCTCCCCGGCCTCACCATGCTCAGAACATGCCGCGCATTCACGCCCGCATACCCTATCTGCGGATCATGCGGATACACGCTCCCCAGCACCAGTCGATACCCCATCCTGGCAATCTGCTCGCGCATCCGCGAACTGAAGAAGCCAGACCCCGGCCTGAAGTACCGCGGCGGCCGCCCCATTTCGAGCGCGCTGTACGTCGCGTTGATCAGGCCCTCGACCTCGCGGACCTCGGTGGCAAGCGTCTCGGGCTTCAGAGACCGCGCCGGCTCGTCGTGCATGGCGTGGTTGCCGAGCTCGTGTCCCCCTCTTACCACGTCGGACAGGATATCCTGTCTGCCGGGGACCTGGGCGCCGATGACGAAGAAGGTCGCTTTTGCGTTGTTTTCCGCCAGCACGGCGAGAATGTCGCGTGTGTGGCTTGACGGGGCGTCGTCAATCGTCAGGGCGATGACTTTGGCGCGACCGAGTGAGGACCCGCGCACGTGCCATAGCACGTCTGGCCAGCGCTGCTGAAAGTACCGGATCAGGAGGTTGGGGGGCTTGTAGATGATGTAGAAGGGAGTGAGGAAGGTGAGGAGTGTCAGGAGGGCTATCAACATTGTCATGAGGCGACGCCGTCGGGCGCGAGACGTGGGTAAGCGGCAAATGCGGAGGGAGGGGCGTGGCATGGTTTGCCGTGGGTGGACGGGACCTCCTGGGATTGTGTTGGGGCGGTCATGTCATTTTCTTTCGGGGAGATGGGGTGGATCATCCAAAGGCTATCATGGTGTTGTGTCGTTGATGGTGATGTTGGAGATGGTCAAAGGGGGCTTAGGGTGCAATGTAGACATGTATTTTGGGGTTAGCGGGACACGTGCTGGCGCGATGTTGATGAAAAATCTCGCTTCAAGGTCTTTCTCTTCCTTTGCACATCGATTTTTGGCATCAAGTCGTCGTCATGACGCGCTGATTCGTTGCAATGAAGTCGGGATGTATTCTTGAGATGTTTTTACGGCGTTGTAGTGCTCGACAAGAGTGTCAACCCACTGATGATGTGTTGGAATGAAAAGACCGTTCTCACATTCGTCGTTCTGCAAACCGCGCTCGATTCTTGTAGGAGACTTAATCATGCTCTGTCTATGCACAGAGCCTTTTTACATATATGATCGAGGCCTTACCGTCTCTATTCTCTTCCCAGGAACCAATTTGTCACGCTTATTCGATCGAATCTACTTCGCTATAAGCCCTCTAAGAATGTTCCAAGAACGACTCCGTGGGCGTTTAATTGACCTGGCTGCCTTTGTTCAGATGGCTACTCAGGTCTCATTGCGTCCGTACATCTTATTATATACATCATGGGTTGCAGTTGAAGCTACAGGCCACGAGGGTACATTTGTTTACCCTTTTTCTGATAACCTACTTTCTTCCTGGTCGATACTATGATGCTTAGTAGTTCATGCTTGGCTGTACACGTAGCATGCTCTTCTGCGATGCTACATAGTTCCAACAATGTGGAAGGTTGGTTTACAAGTAATTTAGAGTCTTGGTCTCTTGGTCTCTTGAATTTCCACACGATATACCCAGCAAAGGATTCCATAACCCAGCCGTCCAAGAAACCTCCCCCACTTCCATATGCCACGCTCCAATACCATGGTAACACTCTGCATGATCTGCTTTTAACAGACCATATTTTCGGAGTAGCCGTCGCGCGCAACCTTGCCGCAAGAACCCCACTAGCCTCAGAAGAGCAACGTGCGATAACCAAAGACTGGCATTCAATTGCGTGCTTAGTAGCATCAAGCTTTGAACGAACCATCAATGGCAATGCTTCGAACCAGCCTCGTATCAACTGCAAAATTGCCCAGAAAAATGGGTCGATCAATCCATCCATCGCGTACGCTTGCTGTGGAAGGTTAAGGGTAGGATTGTGCGTGGTGAGACGTGAAAATCGTGAATGATGCCATTGATAAGAATGGGTCCATGATTTCGCAGCGATCGGTAGGAGTGCGAGTATATACGGGAGTATATATACCTGCAGGGCTGAATTTAAGCTCCACCGTTCAGCTCGTCGCTCCTTGGAAAGTGTTTATTTTCCAGCCATGGCTGATACTCAACCGGCGCCCGCGCACGCCACAGGCGACAAGAGTCCCGTTGAAGAAACAAAGGGTGCGAGCCTATCGGCTGTCCACTCTCCAACACAAATCACCGCCAAAGCCGGTGCCGATGCCGCTCTCAACTTACTCAAGGACACCGGTGGTGTTCGTCGCCCGATCGATGCGGAGACGAATAAACGGCTTCTGCGCAAAATCGACTTGCATATCATGCCGTTGATATGCATAGTCTACTTCCTGCAATATATTGACAAGACATCCATCTCGTACGCCAGCGTGACGGGCATCATCCAGGACACCAAACTGCATGGAAACCAGTTCAACTGGGTGGCATCCATCTTCTTCTTCGGGTAAGAGAACGACGTCGATAGAGATAACGAGAAGACACTGACGTTTCTCGCAGTCAGCTTGCATTCGAATTCCCTACTATTCGCCTCATCCAGCTCTTCCCGCTGGCCAAATATGTCGCCGTCAACGTTACCATCTGGGGTGCAGTCCTCGCGTCACTCGCGGCGTGTAAATCCTACTCTTCGCTGCTGGCATGCCGTTTTCTCCTGGGAGCCGCAGAAGCAGCAGTTGTGCCAGCGTGGGTAATTTTTACGAGTCAATGGTATACACGCAACGAGCAAGCGTTCCGTGTGGGTATCTGGTTCAGTGTATGCGGCGCCGCGCAAATGTTCGGTGGCTACTTCGCATACGGCGTCGCAACGCATGTTGGCGCGGACCCGAATGCCGCGCTCAGAGGATGGCAGATCATCTTCCTCTTCCTGGGCCTCCTGACCGCCTGCATTGGCATCAGCTTCTGGTTCATCATGCCCGATTCGCCCGAGTTTGCAGGCTTCCTGACCGCCGAGGAGAAGAGCCAGCACATCGAGCGCATCCGCGGCAACGAACAGGGCATTGGAAGCCGGACGTTCAAGTGGGACCAGTTCTGGGAGGCCGTCAAGGACCCCATGACGTGGTTGTACGCATTCTGGATTTTCGCTGCAAACATCCCCAACTCGATTGCCACGTCTTTTGGAAACATACTCGTCAAGGGCATGGGGTACACGTCGCGGGAATCGCTACTCCTCGTCACGCCCCTCGGCGCATATGAGATCGTCGCGCTGGTCGGCGGGACCTGGGTAGCCATGAAGACGGAGCAGCGCCTCTACGCCTGCATCGCCATCCACATCCCCGCCATCATCGGCGCCATCCTCATGGCCACCACAAACAAGGTCCCCGCGCTCATCGGGTACTATCTCTCCGGCGGGATTCCCATCGGGTGGACCACGATCCTGGGCCTGCAGGCCTCGAATGTGGCGGGCTCGACGAAGAAAATCACCGTCTCTGTCATCGGGACCATCGCGTACACCATCGGCAACATCATCTCGCCGCAGACGTTCCAGGCGCGCGACGCGCCGCGGTATCTGCCCGCGAAGGTGTCGATTGTCATTTTGTATTTCCTGATTACGTGCGATCTTGTGCTGATGCGGTGGGTGTTTGTGAGGAGGAATCGGGTCAGGGAGGCGGAGAAGAGCGCGAGGGGCGACGAGTGGAAGGTTGAGGAGAATCATGAGTTTTTGGATCTTACGGATCTGGAGAATCGTGAGTTCAGGTATGCTTTGTAAAGTAGAGATGTGGATAGATAGACTGGGATTAGTTGTTGTAATGAAGTTAGTATGCTGGACGTGTTACAGTGCGTGATTGAGTGACAGTGTACCGTCGGCGTTGAAATTGTAGCTGCATTGAAAACTGGCAAAGACTGTTGTCAACTGCGGGTGCAAAGCGTCGAGGTGCTCCTAGAAGTTCATAGTACACAATCCAGTGCTTTTTTAAAATAAGTTGAAGATTGCGAAAGTCACTCACGTTGGGATTGCCTCACTTTGTGGGTTTGTCTTTGCCCCTGAGATTGACAATCGGTTGGACAAACAGCAGCAGCAGTGTAGCGACATGCTGATTGTATCTTTACAACTGCTCTCCTTTCTTGAGACCTTATCTTCCGAGCTAGGATTTGATCACTTCAGTTCTCAAGCGACAGTGTGCTCTCATGTTCACATCTCTCCTGTGCTCATGCGGGAGGGTGTAAAGCCCAGGGCGGACGAGCGGATCAACGGACACAATTGTTGAATGAGAAAAGGCAGTAATTGGAACCCGTCATGTCATCAAAGGCATGTAGGTTTTCCTCCGGTTGCACGCAGGAAGTAAGAATAGATCGAACCTGATCTAAGCATTGTCAGTTGCAGTGTTTCTCTTTGCACTCAACAGAGGCTTGTCAACAGTCACACGATACAGCCACGGTCTGCTATCTACTCGTCAATAATGGAACATACTCAAGGTATTCCAACAGACGACGCAAGTATTCACAGTCGTCGCCTCAGGGGCAAACACCCCCGTCGCCTACGAACCCGTTCCCTTCACCAAATCTCCACCGCTTACGTCCACCACACCGCCATTTCCAGCCTGGAATCAGACTTTTCCCTTCACCCAACATACCTTCCCACCCTCTCGTCTATGACGACACCAGTACACCCGAAAAAATTGGCGTCGAAGCTCTCTTCCTCGCGCTCCACATGCCCTATCAAGCGTGCAACACCCACAACCCCACTGCAGCACATCAACGCAAGGGATATCGCTGGCGCTTTCCAGCCCTGTAGCCGCTGTGCTCCGCCTGATCCCCGCGCAGTAGGTAGATACACCATTGATGCAAGTGGCTTCCTGAATCACGGCTATGCGGATCTACAGTGCAGCCACGGGACGGGCAGAGCGATCACATCTTCATTCCGATCTCGCATCAGCACGCACGCAATAGGCAGTAGGCGCTTACATGCTGCGCGAAGGATTCATGTCCACACGCAGATCAGCAAAGTCTCCAAGACAGCGCGGCACTTCACTTGCAGGCAGAGACTGGGACGGGGCGGTTGGGGAATTGGGGAAAGTGCGGCATGGGGCGCGGGACTGCGACCAGCAGGCTGTCCGCCTGATGTGATGGTGTTGTGTAGGCGTTTAGTGGTACACTATGTTTGGCTGGACGCTGGAGCGGCTCAGGGTTTTGTCCAGACGCATCAGGGGCCCAAGGGATCCTCGTGCCGCTTTTTCTCTTCCCAAAAGGGGAATTGCAACGACTTGGTGTGAGATGGATGCGGGCAAGGTTTTGGTGCGAGGGCGCCAGACTCAGCCTTGTTTGCGCGTTGCGCGTTTGTGGAATATTGAGGCCACGTGAAGAGGGATGCGTGCTAGGCTGTACGGGATGTGGGACTTCCGCGGAAAGGTGCAGGTAGACGGCATACATGTTGGTGAGTGAGCTAAAACTGTGGGTCTTGGCTACCTTCCGATGCAGGTGCGGATGAAGACCAAACCACATGCTGAGGAAGGTGAATCTGCGGTTTTCATTTTTTTTTCGATCAGGTTGCCGCGTGGAGGTATGGTCGGTCCGGTCTCAGGTGGATCTACTCGCCTTGAATTGACCCGATGAAACGAAACTGGAGCGAGAAAGTGAGGCTGAGCCAGTCGCGAATTCATGTCTGGTGACCGATATGTTCTTCTGTGAATAGAGTAATGTCGAGCCATCGTGTTTGACGCCCACACAGAAGCAGGTTTCGTGTCAGAAAAATGCTTCTTCTTGATCGAAACGAGCTTGTTTCTCATCTGGGTCCAAGACCTCTCAGCACATCATCTGACATGGACAAAGTGCAAAGAATATGTTTTCATGTAGCATGGGTTTGTTCACGTGGAGCACGGCGTCAGTCTTGCGGATCCGTTGTGTTGAACGTCAGAATTGTGTATGAGAAGCTCGGCTCCGCGATCCTAGGAAACACGTGTGATTAGCGCAAAAGCCACGAGGTGGAATGACATGCATTTCTCGCGAATTTTCGGTTGAATTTCGTTACGGGTTTAAGAAATTTCCATGTCGGGGGTTGCAAACAAGGGAACAATGCCGAGGAATGGAGACCCGCAAAAGTGTTGAGTTTGACACCTGTACGTCCAGCCACCAGTTGATAAACAGATATGCACGCAATCTGATCTTAGCGAACCCTCTCTCCCGCCCGCCCTCTCGAGTCACAATAATCTTCAGTGACAATACATGTGTGGAATGCGAAGAATGCGACGCACGCGAGAGCAAGCGTGGAACATGAATAAGTCTTTTTAAGTTGCTTGGAACGACAGATGAATAAGGTTTCAGTCAAGAAGATGATAATACCAGAACTATGACTTCCGAGTTCGGTAGTCGGAGGCTCTTACTAGGTATTCGGCGAGTTGTTCCCGGGAGGCGACCATTTAGGTGACTGTCAAAGACAAGACGTCCCTGAAAAAGCTCCGACTGACTACCACTGGCGCGTAAAGTCACCATCCGATGCTCCTTTAGGCCGGTTGAACTCTGACTCGCAGTGACATCGCAAAATCCTAAACTAGCTTTGGCCGTGCGTGTCGAAGGGTCGAGTCAGTGACGGGTGGATAGTACGTCCTACGTGGTAGGCGACCACTTTTGATCGGAAACATCAAAGAGTACATCGAGACGTAACGGCCGGCCCACCAGCACTGATGTACCTACTCCACAGAAAGCTTTCCGATGAAGTTTAGCGAGTGGAAATCCTCCCGGAAGTTGCTTTGTAACTTTTTAGAAAGCGTATTCCCCTGTTCGTGTCCATGATCAACGTTTGATATAAGGTTCACGCGGTAAAGTTGCAAGGTTTTTCAGTGATGCCCAACGATTTGCGTGCAAACGCTGCCTCTCTACCCGAAGATCAGAAGCCGCGGAACATGTTGTATTATAGATCAAAGTATGCAAGATGATGTGCTTGAGCTTACCTGGGTACCATGTCTCTACGGCCACGTCTTTATGCGGTAGGAAATATGCAAGTGATGTGCGGGTTGGGTGTCACTCGGGTATCTTGATCGTGCATATAGGACCCGAGGGACTGGATATCCAATAAAACAATCTGAGATGCGTGTGGGTGGGGACTGAATTTAGTTTGGTAAGAATGCACATGATGGGAAGGCCGACACGGCGCCAGGCCGCCCAAACGATCGTGACAGGGGAAGTAAAGTTCCGTGGATGGATAACTCCGCGGTTGAGTCGAAAGAGAATGAGACCACCGACCGGTGTAAACGGTCCTAGACCCATTAGTGCCCGTCTCCCTATGTGGTAAAGTTCGGGTCCGCCGAAGCCAAAGAGAAGACGGATGGAAGGTTTACTGGGCAGATAAGGTTTGTCCGGCGCTGCAAATGAAGGGCGCCGTCGCCTTGCGTTCCGCTCTTGGAGCTCCAAGCTAAGCAATTTAGATTTGCGCCACACGTATGGGCTCCTGGCCGTCAACTCCTTTGCCGAACTCTATGGAGAGATGCGGAACTGAATGGAGTAAGCCTGGACTAGAAACTTGAATGGTGCGGACAACGTTTCCGCGCGCTTCAAGCCATTGAGTTTCGGCCGAGACGTCTTGAGAAATAGATATGCTCATTTGGGCAACGATATGGTGCCATTTACACCTCGAGTCGCGGGAGACTGGTGTAGTGTACAAAGCCCTGCAGCCACAAGCCTCAGGCAAGAAGAAATCATCAGAGCTTTGCAGGGTTATTCAGCTGATCGAGATCTTGAACGGGCAGAAGGCAGGTGCGATGGACTGCACGCAAATGTTGAGATTGGAATATTTCGTCCGAATACAGACTGACAGAACAGCCGCAGGGACACATCGTCGGATGCATTTTTGATTATCTTACACTTGCTATTGATACATTGTCATTATGCATGAAATTTTCAGAGTGTATGTTCGGTTCCTTGGAGAAGAGAGGAGAAACGGGAATACCCCAGAACCCGGTGATGTACTCTAGCCAGAGGTAGGCTTGGGCTTCTTCTTTCCAATATTGTAACCCCATTTCCTAAGGGTTTTGACTACCTTTGGAAGAACGGCCGCAGTCAGTGGCACTCGGAAGAAGATGAGGGACTTGTGGACAAGGTAGGCGAGACCGAGCTGGCTCCAGATGGCTAGGATGAATGTTAGCAGGGAGTGGCATTCTCAGAGTGCGCAAAGGTGTCTTACATGCGTTGGCGGCAGCACCTGCTCGCACAGCTAGGCCGTCAGCGCCCAGGGTGCCATTCTTTGCAGCCTCAGCAGCCATCTCGTCTGCAGTCGAGGCATGTGGCGACGATTGCCCTGCGTCTGGGATGACGAGGCGAACAAGGTTCCAGAAGGCGTTCTTGACCACGTCCTCGTAGTGGCCTATTCGGTCTGTCCCGAGCAGCCGCACCGCCAGGAAGCAGAAGGGAAAGTCGAGCAGCGAGAGGCCAAAGTAGACGCCCAATGCAGCCCAGCCATACTCGCGAGACAGCTGCTTGAGGCGCTGGGAGAGCGAGGGGGCAGGCTCTGGGCTGCCGAGGTGGGGGGTGGGGTCGTGATGTCGAGGACCTGGCCCGTCAGATTTGAAACGGAGAGAGCGGAAGCGGCGAGCGAGGGCGGAGCGCTGGTAGCGGAGGTACAGGAGAGCGCTCTGCTCGAGCGAACGCCGTGGCAGTCCTGGTCTCACGTGCGGCGGGGTCGAGTTGAAGAAGCTGCGCGCGAAGGGCGTGTTCCTGGCCGCGCTCCTCGCAGAGCCTCCACGCAGGAGCTGCTCCGTCCACAGGCGGGCGACTCGTGGCTTCATGGCCACTGCAGCAGGCACAGGCTATGCGCGTCAAGCTGGAGGGAGTGCTGCGCGCTGCAGGAGGTGGCCAAGGGGGCTAGAGGGGCCAGAGAGCTTGCATGTGAGCACGTCGAGAGCTCAGCGTCATGGTGTTGATTTCGGACCGGGATGCTCGCGGCCGGCCGAACAAATCTCCGGCGAGGTGCCTGCATCGAGCCTCTGGTCGGGCCCCTTTGGGACAACCATACTTGCATTCTCGTCCCTAGCGACGGCGGCCACTCGGCCAAAACACCACAGCAGCCTCCAAACCTTCTCTTGCTCGTGTGCCTGCCCAAGATGCCCCTCTTGCCGCCCCGGGCCTTGTTCAATCCGGGACGTGTCTAATGTCCGACGAGCTGCACGACTCGGCGCTACGACGGCAGCTGGGATGCGTCGAGTTCGCTGAGTCGCTCCAGCGCCGACGTACCACAACCATCTCTCCGGATGCGGCCCTTTGCTCTGGCCGGACGTGCAAAGTGTAATATCTACTTAGCACCTGGGTGGCTGTGATCGCTCAACTCGAGCTAGCCCGCATGTCAGAATCAGACGATGGGTTGACCGAGCACTGGGGCTCCCGGGATTCAGCATGTGCATTCGTAGTAGACTAGTAGTCCGCAGTCCCTCCTTCTCCATGCCATGCTCCCACTGTCTCCGGTGCCTCTCCACGGCGTCCCAATCCTGGGGTTCCTCCGACAAGGCCCAATCCATGCGGCCGAGCAATTCCATGGCAAAAAGCTGCATTTGCAACATGGCCTTTGGTTGCCCACATGCAAAGGGTGCGACCAGGGGTAGCTGGCCACACGTGGGCAAATGCCACTCTAACCGACAGCGTCAGCGTGCATCAGCCGTATGTTGGCCAAGATGTTCCCCGAATAGTCTCGAAGCTGTTTGCTGCAAACATCTGTTACAGATTGCGTCCAAACAGGCATAGCTGCACGCGGGCAATTCCTGCCGGAACGTGGGCAGCATGCAATGCACGCTCGACTCATCTTACCTGTTCTCGCGCAAGGCATCGCCCCTTTGGTATTCATTGTCACGAGAGACCGATGGCGGACGGGGCACTGGCGACGCCAATGAGGCCACATAATGGTCGCCTGGGCTGTGGCGCCGCGCTGTACGCCTGTATCATGCCCAACCCTTCTCGCATCGGTATTGTGGCAGCATTGACGATCCCGTGCCGTCGCTTTCAAATGGCCCTCAGCCATTCTGACTGTATTTTATATCTTGAATTCTAAACTGTGGGGCGCAATGCGCTCAGGAGCTTGGTTATCGGTCGTGCAGCCCAACTCTGGCTCGCTGCGAACCGGTTCGCTGGGTCCGACGCTGAGGGCCTTTGTGGATAAGGACTCGAGCACAATGGTGTCACATTCAAGCCCGTTCTGGTCCTACCTATCATTATCCGGACGTCCCTTGCCATATGGGCGCGGGATGATGTCGAGTAATGGGGTGCATCTGGGGCTGGACGACGACGGCGTGGGATTATCTGTGGGTTGAAGGGTTGAAGGCGTCTCTCTGCTACGGACCCAGCCGGCCTCTAGCACTTTTCAACGTCTCACATTAGCCTATTTCGACCTGACACGGTCCCACACGCCTCTCCTGCGTCTCTGGATCGTCGACTCGGGTGGTTGGTTGCGAGCCAGTCTGTTCCCACTGTACGCATGCTGCCATTCCCGGCGCCACGTCCCACTGCCGAAGCGGTACTCCCAATCAGCAGCACGGCATCACCGTAGACGACTGCATGGCCCTTTAATCCACTACCTCACTCCCCCGTCATCAAACGGCGCGCTCCCTCTCTGCCTGCTAACGCGATTGAGAATTGTCTCCAACACGGCTCGGCGCCTGGCAGTGGGGCCCTGCGAAGGTTTGTAGAGCACAAACAAAGTTTTCGGCGTTGCAGCAACCCTGCAACCGCACCAGTCTCAAGGTTTGAGCTTTGGGTGTCGAGCTGACGAGTGAGGGTCGACATTATTCACCTTCCCAGGCTTAACACCGTCTGCCCACAGCCGCGTCAGCCCCTGGAGAGGCCCGCCGCGACGAGCGGTTCTTGAGCACTCTAACGTCGCAAAGCATTTGACAAGGCTCCTCCTGGCCTTGGAGCCAGTGCGGCGCCGTGCAGCAACCCAGTTGCTCCCTGGTCGCTCGGCTGAAATCTGGAGACTACCTGCGCCTGCCCCCTGGCTACGCTCGGCGTCGTTCGTCACTTCCCTGGCCGACTAGGGTCTGGCCTCAGGCTTTTGTCGGACGGATAGTCTGCAGTCTGGTGTCACACCCAATCCTTCGCTTCACAACTTGACAGCGCCCAAAACGGCACACTCCCGGAGCCAACTGTTTGAGGCTTCGACTAAGCTCTCACCCTACGCTGCTGCATGAGTTTTCGCTCAGGATCTGCCTGTCTCTCCACGTGGGTTTGGTCTCTTTCTCTGGGTCCTATTTATACGCTTTTGGTATATATCCTACCCGCCCGCACTATTTCCTCACCTTATGTGCCATCGTGCCGCACCATTTCCATCTTCTGCCCTTCCTTCGTCCCGTCGACTGCCTTTTAGTCTCGTATCTTCTCCATTCCGCTTTGAATACTTGCTCCTGCCTCTCTTGTTTAGCCTCGTCATTGTGCAATCTACTCGACATTAGAACGACATGGGTGGTAACACAGAATATATAGCAGGCTACGGCTACCTCTCCCTCGGCCAGGCTGTCCACGTCGCTCAGAACAGTGACGGCGGTGTTGATCAGCGCCTGGCACAATTCCTAGAAAGACAATTGGCTGTAGTCTGGGCCAAACTGAACGCTCAACCACATTCGTACATTCTGCCATCGGATGAGTTCGCTCTTCTGAACTATTACCGGACCCGGTTTGGCGACAACGAAATTGTTCGAAACGCAACAAAACGCTTCTGGGACAACCATAAAGGACCTCAATAAAACTCGTCGTTAACTTCACTAAATCGCACTTTCTGCATCTTATGAGGTACTATACAGATCTTGCTGTATAAATTCCCGTCATTGACTTTTTTCCAGGCAAGACACAAACATAGCGACTTTCTATTTTCCGGCGTTTAAGGACTGTAAAACACTGGATTTCTCGCACGATACCTTTGACGACTGGCGTTCACGGCGTTGCTCATAGTAGCAAAAATCATTTCCTGTGAAGCATCATGTACGATCAAGAGCAGGAGAGCAAGGGGAAGCTCACGCGGCGTGTTGGAAGGTTAGCAAAATTGGAGATGCGAGAATCATCTGTGCGAGGCGTCTTCAGCAAGGGAGGGCTGAATCTCGTTTCACTATTTCTAATGCTAATTACGGTTTTCCATCCAACATCCGCTATTCTCACGACGCCACCACAGTCCCTTGTCCAGCGCCAATCTTTGTCAAATCATGCCACGAACGATTCGGGTCCGCTTGAGTGTCTTCAGGTTGCGCCTCCAATTCTAAACCCAGCTGTGGGATGCAAGCAGACACTGATGGTGCACACATTCGCCTTTTCTTACGGCCAACCTTTCATAGGCAAGTGATGATATTCCCGAGCATCGGGCAACCCGTTGAACATACGCCCTGCACACCCAAATCCCCAATGCGCCTTATTTCCAGCCCGAAAGGAAATGCTAACACCTTTGCACAGGCGAATATTACCCACCTGCGTGCAATTTCAATCGTGTTACATTCAATTTCACTGTTACATCTGCAGGACGCCAATTCGATAGATTAGCGCTTATGTTCTTTGATGACATTGAAATTTTCCGCACATCTACCGCTGAGCCAACCCGCAATGGAATCATTTGGACTTATGTCAAAGATATGAGTAACTATCTTTCTCTGTTCCAGAAGCCACAGAAGATTATATTCGATCTCGGAAATCTGGTAGATGACACGTACACGGGCCTATGGAACACAACATTGACTGCAACCTTTTTCACGGCTGCCGACGGCGTGGAACCAGCAGATGTTATATTACCAATATCGGCACGACGTTCTCAGCAAAATTCACCAAGCGGCTTTGTGGTTCCGGAGTCAAAAGCGATTGACACTGTACGTTTACCCCAAAATGCTAAGAAGGCGATTTTCTCAATCTCCGCTTGTGGCCAAGCTACCGAAGAGTTTTGGTGGAGCAACGTGCTCAATTCTGACGTGCATGTTTTCGGAAACGACACCGAACTTTATGGCCACTCGCCCTTCAGAGAACTCCAGTTGGTCATCGATGGGTCAATTGCCGGTCTTGCATGGCCGTTTCCAACTATCTTCACCGGAGGTATCGTTCCAGGATTCTGGAGGCCTATCGTTGGGTTGGACGCGTTTGATCTTCGAGAAGATGAAATTGATATAACGCCATTCATCCCATTACTGAGCGATAACAAGCCCCACACCTTTGAGATTCGAGTCATTGGAATTGACGATGATGGGCAAGGCAACGCGGTCTTGACAGAAAACATAGGATCGAATTGGGTTGTGACTGGCAAGGTCTTCCTCTGGCTTGACCAGGAGACCAGTCTTACGACAGGCGCAACCCCAAAAATAACAGTATCGGATCCTGTTATACGACTGAAGTCCTCGAAGCAGGGTTACGCCAATGGAACGATTGAGGCCTTGGATTACTCTATCGATATCTCCCGCAACTTATACATCGAGTCCAATATTCTCACATCCTCTGGTGTAGAGCCAGTATACTGGAAGCAGAACCTGACCTTCTCGAACTCTGGCACTCTCAGCAACAAAGGAAATGATCAAATTATGCGGCAAAGCACGGCAGGCATTCAATCGTCCTCGTCCAAGTTCTCCAAAAACTTCGAGTACCCACTTTGGGTCATCTCTTCCTACAACGCGCCACCCGGTGGCAATTTAACGATTGATGCACGCATGGGGCGAGGAAAATATGTGCAGCAACTTGGAGACCTCGCCTTCCCAAATGACGTAAAGATATTTGACTACGCCCGGCTACCCTCAGAGCTTACCGGACCCCCTACCACCTTTCGAGGCTCCAATATCAACAACTGGCAGAACGGCACAGCGGCGTACCTGTCCGTTCCCGCCCAGAAACGGTCCTACGGCTCAGGGAGCACGGAGCAACTATTTTCGCTGACGGGCATAAGTGATGAACCCATTGCTGTGGTTCAGGATGGTGCCAATGTCCATCCCGCAGCTACTCGCCCACTTGCAAACGACGAGCTGTATCGCCGCCACATTGTCGCGGCCAATGATTCGGTCGTGTATGACGACGAGAGCTTCGGGGGTCAGGTGCGTGGGTGGGCCGCGTTTGCCGCCCCCACCTTCCACCGCGGACCTGATGGAGGGTTGCATGAATTTGCGGCGGAGGGGGCCAGGGGATTGCTCGGGCGCGGCCGGAACTAGTGAACAGGCTTGTTGGGAGGTGGAGGTGCTGGGGCAGCAGACGGAGTGAGATGATCTCTTTCTGGTGGGGAGTAACAAGTGCCGTATGCTGTGCAACTCTCGACGAACTCGCGACATGGTATCCTTTTTTCGCATGGCATGACTTTACTTGAGTGGCAGCCCTGACCGGTTCATGTCGTGGCATACCGGCCTGAGACCATGGTCAGCAACAGAGACAGGAGGTTTTAAGCGAGAAGGATTATGGTTCTGTGGTTCGTCTTCTGCAACGCAGGTCTCACAGCGTTATTCTCCGTTCAAGAGGGCATGGTTCAGCGGCATATTACTCCAATTCTATGGGTTTGACTATCTACTTGCGTTTAGCACAGACGTTCCACTACTGAAAGAGTTGTACTCGAAGTTCAGGTCCCACTACGTTGCTCCACCGGCACGCAGAAACGAATATCCCAACGTTGGAGATTTCACAGCATATGTCAATGTCAGTCCACTTCGGGACCGAACATACGGGTACAAAAACGAAGAGTAGTGTACGTTATGGCGTAGTCCACGGAGAAGCACGCAGTAATCCTGGCAGTGGCTTAATCTTGGACACCGGGTTCCACAGCAGACGGCTGTCATCAGCTCATACCTTGAACGACATCTCTGCTGATGCTAAAATTCTTTGCTGGCCCAACAATGTAAAGTTTCACAGCATAAAGTTTCCAAATACTCGTAAGCGAGCTATGTAGCAGGCAAAGAGAACCACAGCACTACTGCTCCACCATGACATCGCTTACAATTAGCTATAGTTCATGCCGTTCTGGTCGCGCCCCGCTCTATAGTGCCTTGGACTTATCATATCAAAAACACTATAAGCCGTGCGCCCCACGCCGATCTCCACTGGAGAACGACTTTCGGACTAGACAGGACATATCAAGTTTTACTGTATCCTCGTGACCTCCCGACCAAACGGTCCATGGCAATGCAGTGGGGAGGAACGGGGGTGTATCATGTCGGTATACCCGAGACGAGTATAATGCGTTCGAACGAAGGCATCTGGAGCCGTCAGCCGATACTAACATGCCGCACATAGCGCATATTAATGGGCGCCCTTGCTATACATTGCTGGAAGCGTGGGGCTGGGCAGACCTGGAATCGGGTTAAGAAAAATGCACGAGGAGCTCGACCAGGTCCAAGAAAGAGCAGAAAGTCTGGGGAAGGGTATATAGCGAAGCATTATACATCGAAGAATATGTCACGTTGATGCATGCCTCAAACGTCAGGCCTCAGGCGCCAACATGCTCGTCTGGGGAGTTAGGGGGTTGAGCGAGGTGCGTGCGTATGCAGAGAGGCACCATGTTTCGAATCTTTTCATCGAATGCTGCGACGAAAGCGCCTCGAGCGGGAGATTTGCGGCCGATCGGTGCGCACGAGGCTTTCCTCCTCGTGGCAAGCCTGAAACGAGGCAGGATATGGTGCGAAACTCGGCCGCTACATCAGCGGTGCGACTCGCGGTGCTACATGGGTACGCTCGCTCTCTTTCGCGAATTTCATCAATTCCAACGATTCGTACGTCTCGGAGGAGGTCCCGTGTAAATGTTAAAACCAGGACGATCGCGAGCCGGAGATATGTGGCCGATGGAAAGGACAGCTCTGGTGAGGAATTGAATTTCACGTCAAACGGCTTGATCGACAGGATGGGCATCTCGACTGCCTCCTTTCAGGACTCCCTCCGTGACGAGTCTTGGTGGTACAGCATGCACAACCTGGCACCCTTTGTCAGGATACCTGATCCGCATTTGATGGAGGCGTCATGCCGTCTCGTTGTGTCAGCCCTACGCCCGGGACGTGGCTGCGAGTCATGGTGTAGGCCGCTGCACCAACGGCCCTCTTCTCCATACCAACCACATCGATTCTGGCCTCGCTTGTTGATCGTCTACGGGCGGGGAGACGGGAATTTCTCGTTCCCATCCGCTTTACAAAGAAAGTTTGTAGAGTAACACTAATACTGGCATCTGCATTGTTAGCCATCTGTCGAGTCGGTGTAACAGGATGGAGGGGCTCTGCTTTTTCTCCCCGCTCCCCGTATGCATAGCGGCGGATGACAGGCTGGGTGAAGACATGGGCTTGCGCCCTCAAACGGAATACGGTATGGACAGTCCCTTCAAGCGAGACCAATCTTGAGGGTATTCTGCGAGCGCGAAAACGGATGCAGTTTCGCAGACAGGGGCAAGAGACAGGTCCACCAATAGGTAGCGTCAATCGGGTGTTTAAGCATCACCATGCTCCCAGGGACAAGGTCAGCGTTTGTGCGACTTGAAGGAATAGCCAGGCATGATTGACCTTGGGCCCAAGACTCGTGATCCACTCGAGTCCAGCTGTGCTTGCTGCACGTAGAGTCGAATGTGGAAACCCTAGCGCATCGAGGCCATGAACCCTGAGCGGGCTGGACTTTGGAGCTGAACTCTACCACACACCCTTGTTAGTTTCCCGTCGTCTTGCCGTCTGCAGGCCTCATGCCATGTTCCCGCTGTTCCTCGTGGCTGCGAGCCGTTGAGTGGAAGGGAAGACCGGCACGGCCAGCATCCACGAGCTTCTCTGCATTCTGTGTGACATAGGGCGTCTCCGCCGCTTGAACGGTGTGTTGATCCTTCGAGGCATGCATAACACCGTTCTGTGGAGCAGGAATCCCACGAAAATGTGTAATGAGACTGTGAACTTCGCATTCGGATTGGCAGGAGAAAGTTTCCATCAATGGGATGACGTGCATAAGGGCGGCTACCAAGAACGCCCAAATCCTCACGAACGGCGTTTGACGTTGACAGGGGTGTTGTTGAGGATAAGAATTGACTCGGCATAATGAGTTGGTGTTTGTGTCGGCAAGGAGTTGATAGTGAAAGGAATTGGAGGGTATATGTGGGCTAGCTAAGAGTACAAGAGAAAGAAGAAGCGAAGATCATGTTCCAGGTTTATGACGCTCCCACCACCACTGCCACATGGTAACTTGGATATACCGAGCCGACCGATGGCTGGGTTCGATAGACGGGTAAAGACGTGCAGGACAGGATCGGGTTCTTTTCTGGATATCTTGCATCCAGAGCATGAATCTTTCGAGCAAGATGAGTCAAGACAGACCCTGAAAGAGGTGTTTCGTGGGATGCGTGGGCTCGAAATGGGAGGTGCCAGCAGCGTGGTCGTGACATGTCCAGTCTTGACTCTTGACATTGGTCTATCCGCCCAGGCGCCTCCCCTGCCTTGAATACTAATCATCTCGTACTCCTTCTGAAGAGTCGGACGTTCGTATGGGGGCCTTTGCTACAGGATGTCGTCGCTAAAATAACGTGTGGTAGCTGTCGAAGGATTCCAGCGTTTTCGCTTAATCGGCAAGCAGTGCGATGATCATGAGCGGGGTATACGGCACGTCATTTTTGACATTGTACGTTCACTCAAGGACGCAAATCCGCGGTCCTGGATCGCCTCTCTTATAATCGAAGAATTTTGGCAGGACAACCTGGTATTCGCTGATAGTGGAGCACCGAACGGGCGGGGGCAACTGTCTGGAAAACGGGGCGATGGCTGTAGTGGACTGAGAGGCAGTGTCGGTCTGACTCGCCTCCTCAACGACGCTTTGCTCATTCACGTATGGCGGCAAAGGCGACCCACCAGCCATCGGCCTGTAGCCACGAGACTTTCGCCATCATGCCTCCCACGCTCTTGCAACCACTCTCCAGTCAGTCCCTCGCCAGGACCGTTGCATGAAGCGCTATGAGCTTGTCACCGCTCGCGAAGCCTTCGCACAACCTTGATAAACATCCAGAGCACGTCAGTGCCGAGTCTTCACTTGATAAACCCGGCGACAAGCCCGATGACTCGCTAAACATTCATCGCGGGGCTATCCGGGCGCCCTCCCCGGACCCTTCTTTGCTCTCCATAGACGACTCCAATAATATTCGTCTTGGCCGCAATCCTGATTATGTCCCGTCACGGGATGGTCGTAGATTTGCTTCGCCGTCGCCTGGCCCTTCACGAGGGGTTGCGGGTAGAGTGAAATTGTTCTGGGTCACGAACAAGGGTTTGGCGCTTGTTTTGATATCTCAACTTTTCGGTACTCTGATGAATGTTACCACCAGGATGCTGGAGATGGAAGGAAACGATGGTAGGTTGCAAAGGTATAATCATATCAATCTTGATCTGACCTCTACTCAGGTAAAGGGTATCATCCGTTCCAGATCCTGTTCGCTAGAATGTTCATAACGACGATATGTGCATCACTGTATATGTGGTACAAGAACACCGAGCATTTCCCTTTTGGCCTGAGAGAAGTCCGCCCTCTCCTCGTTGCTCGAGGCCTATTCGGCTTCTTCGGCGTCTTTGGAATGTATTGTAAGTCTTCCTCCCCGTGCTCGCGAGAGCCTACATGGGTACGGTAACTTGTCTAAGCTCTCTCTACGACGTGCTGCTTTCAAGGCCGCTGTTGATTCTACTGTATTGCTTGGCGAGTTGGGGTGCTGCGCTCCACAGTAGTTGCCATACTTCCTGATTGTGATCTATGAAGCTGATTAGATGTAGATTCTCTTCTGTTCCTCCCGCTTGCGGATGCTACCGTCATCACGTTCCTTGCGCCCAGTCTAGCTTGTTGGGCGTGCTCCTTCTTGATCAATGAGCCCTTTACGCGCATTGAGCAGATCGCTGCATACGTTTCGTTGTTCGGGGTCGTTCTTATTGCGCGGCCTGTCTCACTCTTCGCGGCACTGTCACACTCGGATGAGCCTGTTCCTCCTGCCAGTGGGGACGGCGACTTCATTCCCTCGAATGGGACAGTGTCATCACCCGATCGACTCGCTGCAGACTACGACTCGGTGACGCCAACTCAGAGGGCGACAGCGGTAGGCATTGCTATGCTAGGTGTTATAGGCGCAGCTGGTGCTTACACCACTATCCGATGGATTGGAAAGCGCGCACACCCTCTAATATCTGTCAATTACTTTTCGACCTGGTGCTCAATTGTCAGCATAATTGCAATGCTTACCATGCCTGATGTCGGCTTTCTACTTCCCCGATACCTCAAAGATTGGTGCTATCTGATCTTCCTGGGTATCTGTGGCTTTGTCATGGCATGCCTCCTCCCCCCTTTTTCCCGAAGTCCCTGCTAACAAGACCAAGCAATTCCTTCTCGCCGCGGGCCTACAATACGAAAAGTCCTCGCGGGCCACAAACATGGTATACATGCAGATGCTCTTCGCGCTTACATTCGACAAGCTCGTCTGGGGTACCACACCCGGCGCATTATCCATTCTTGGGTCTTCGCTCATTCTAGGGTCCGCGATATACGTTGCTATGAACAAAGAGGGCCCGCAGAAGGCGATCGATGCAAGAGAGCGAGGCGATGGGGATGAAGAGAGGGGCCTCATGTCACCGGGTAGCGGTGCAGAGGAGAGGGGAGTCGATAGCATTGACATTCCCCTGAGGCCATTGACATGATACTGTACGGACTTGATGTATACATACGCGTTTTCTTTTCTGATGAGAGACTGCGAAGCATATCATATAGAGTCCTTTTGATGATTTGGGCGCATAGCATGAGACCACGTTCGCATAGCTCTGATGACTACAAGTAGAAAATATTAACGAATGAAACTCTACAAACAGTACAATTCTCCATCTATCTGTCATGTCTATCTGCTCGCCATATACTGTTGCCCTGCTGCTCTCATGTGCGGTGCTGCAACTGCAACCGTCACCCGACACAGGGTGAGACAGGAGTTACCCCACTTCGGCCCCACTGAAACTTGTAAAATTGATTTAGCCGAACCATTCAACGAACCCCTCCGCAAGCAGACTTCGATGCACCCTGAGGCAAGACTTCTCACTAGAGAGCTGCTGTAAAAGTCCTACATTAATCTTTTAATTCTCGAATTGTTCATCAATTTGAGCCACGACGCATCAGCGTCATATCCTCCGTGGCGCAATTGGCTAGCGCGTCTGACTGTTACAATGTAGTAGATCAGGAGGTTGAAAGTTCGAGCCTTTCCGGGGGAGTCAATCTTTTTGCATTATTTTTGGTCACGCCGTGTGCCCCTATTGTGACTCTGGAGAGACGGCGACCAAAACGACTCCATGATTGCTTTTTGATATCCCTTGCTCCGCGGACCGAACATATCCGCATTTCCTAGTAGAGCCTCATGCGTAAGCGTGCAGCCGGACGTCTTTCCACTCTTTGTGTCTTGATTATGAGAGTCTTCAGCTCAACTTTGGTTCAACCCCTCTCTTCCCACGCCCTTTCTTTTCCACCTCGCAAACATGGCTTCTCTTATCAGTCTTCCAAATGAGCTGCTTCATACTATCTGCTATTATACACAATTCGAGGGTTTGCCAAAGGCCGCCTCCAACGATCTTTTATGTGCAACTGTAAATAAAACACTTCTTCAGCTGTGCCGGAGCTGTCGCGTACTCAATGATGTGGCTCAGAACATATTGTACAACTCCATTCTGGGGAAACGAGACGTCCACGGATCTCTTTTACCACTATGGCGACTGACGGAAACCATCCTCACGCGCCCGAGTTTGGCAGAAAAAGTCAAGACACTTTCGATTCAGCTCAATCCACAAGCCTCCATCGATCTAGAGGCTCGGGAAGTGAAGTCTGCCACGAATGTTTCACTGCTGTTGTCATCGACATTGGTTGAACGCACTCCTACAACACTGTGGGCATATGAGCTGCTCCATATCCTTTGCTTACACTTACCTCACTTGGCGACCTTGAGAATCACGCTCGTTGACTTTGATCCTAAAACTTCAGAGGACGAAACATCAGCAGAACTCCTCTCCCGCATTCAAGACTTTCGCAATCCAAAGGCCCCTCATAACTTGACGGTCCAAAGGCACTCAAATTTAAAATTCTTTGAAGTCACATATGAAAAGATCCAGTCCTACAATCCCACGATACACGCCGGCGAGTATCAGTTCACAGTGTACATTGCGCCCTCCCTCGAAACCGTAAACATCACGCGCCGCCAACACATCCGCCTCTCAAGCATGTCCAGTGCCCCAGCACAAACGCCCACACCCCCCATCGCACCAAACCTCACCAGCATCGAACTGCGCGAATACTGCATCGACCACGCCATCCTCGCCGCCGTCCTCAAAACAACAACACACCTCACCCGCTTCGTCTACACGACGCTCGACCCCCTGACTCTCCACCGCGGCTCCCTGCTCGGCCGCCCCCAACTCGACGGCAGCAACCTCGTGCGCCCGCCCACGCCCACCCAGCTGCTAACCGCGCTGTCGTGCCGCGCGGCGACGCTGCTCGAGCTCGAAGTCGACGTGTACGACTGGTTCCAGCCGGGCCACGACGCGCTGTGGGAGCACGACGGCACGGATCCGCGGCAGCGGTACGCTTCGTTTGCGCATTTCGCGCGGCTCCAGGTCCTCAACATCGAGCATGAGCGGCTGTGTGCGCCGCGCGAGTTGCCGGCGAGTCTGGTTGCGCTGACACTGACGCACCGGCCCAACAAGCCGTGTTTGATGGACGACCCGCTGCATTTCCCGCGGTGCGAGCAGCGGTTCCGAATGCTGATTACGCAGGGCGTGTGTCCCGGTCTGAGGTATGTGCGGATGGGGAGGTTTTACCCGTTTCGGTTCAAGGGGGAGAGGCTGTATGATTGGATGAGTATTAGTGAGGATAAGTGGGAGGCGTTTGTGTCGGATGCGGTCGAGTTCAGTGATCCTGTGCAGGAGGGGAGGTGGGTTGCGGGTGGGGAGGCGGTGCGTAAGACCCAGGATACGTGGTGGGATGTGTGGTGGGGGAGTTGGCTGAGTGAGGCGTGGCCGGAGGGGCTGGAGGAGGAGCTTATTCAGTGTTTGTTTAGGGAGGTTGCGCGGTCGTAGAGGGGGAGGGTGGTTGATGGGGTTGTGAGAGATTTGCTTTTGCGGGAGGTCTGCGCTGGCGTTTGTTGATTTAAAGGGATATTGTCTTAGGATGGTGAGAAAGATTTTCGATCGTGTATGAACACTGTCACTGTGTTACAGCATTTGTAAAATATAGAATAGGAATGTATAGCCTTGTGGAGACGATTGTTGCTGCGTCAGAATGCGAACTCCACACTACAATCCCCAACTGCTGCCTGCTTCCTGCTGGACCGTGACCCGCCATGAAAAACAAAGCAAAAAGAGAGCCATAATAACAGCCCTACACCAGCTTCGAACCTGGGCAAAAAAAATGTTAGCGTCTCTTTGACTATAGTCACTGTTAGTGGTATTCCTAGGTGGGTGGGGGATTCGGGGGGTCGCACTTGAGCGTGTCATCCTTAGTGCAGGGGCCATGCTAATCTTCTCTGTATCTTTTCAAAATGACCTAATGCCCGAAGGCGAAGTGATTGGGAATTGAAGTAGATATATACTGCTACGATAATTTGTGTTGTGGTGGTTGTTGGGCCCACCAACGTAGTGAAAGCTGGAGGACTTGGCACTGTATAAAATGGACTCGGAACTTTGAAACTACGTGCTCAACAATACCATGACACTCATATTCTCAGCTCAATCTAGTTGGGATGGTGAACTCAGAGATGACGAATGGAACAACCAGGGAGTGGTCGAGGCAGGGCAGATGAAATGGCTATGTCGTTTCAGCAAAACTTACCTGGAATCCCGTCATTTGGAGAAGCATCAACAACACTGGAATTTAGAAGATTGCTGATCAAAGTACGTGGGCTTTTAGCCATGCTGAAAACTGTTTTCTGGGCTGCTTTATGCTACCAAACAATACTTGTTACCTAGGCCAGCACTCCGAAATCCATCGCCATACTCGAAAACGACCAAAGCAAGACACCATCCATAACCTGACCCCATCCAGACGCCCCGCCACTTTCTACATTGAACACTGCAAATCCCTCAAAATGTCCTGAACACTCCCATACTCGCCCATCCAACACTTCTTGATCTCCTTGCTCAGCGGCTTCCCCTCCGTATCTGGAAACTTCCTCTCTTGATACAGCTTCCAGTAATCGGCAAGGCTCAAGCCTTCTCCCTCATATGGCCCCCGCCGACTAACCAACTCGTAGAGCGAACTTCCTAGGGCGAAGATATCGGATGCAACGGTACTGCCTGGCCCGTTCGTGTACATGCGCGGCATGCAATGTGAGGGCTGCTCGAGCACCAAGGATGGGCGCGCGGGCACTCTGAGCAGAGGATGTACAGGAATGGCCGCGTTATTGAAGTCGCTGAGCCGAAGGGTGCCAGTGGGGTCGAGGAGCCAGGCTTCGAGGCGTAGGGCGGAGTGGCAGATGCCCTTGGAGTGCATGTAAGCGACGCTCTCAAGCATCTGCCCTGCGAAGGCCACGAGTTGGGCGTTGGTGAAGTCCCCGTGGTGCGCTCTCATGTATGCGGCTAGGTTGCCGGCGGGGTAGTATTCTAGCTCGATGTAAGTTTTGCTCGGTGCGATGAAGAGGCAGCGTGCGACGAGGGGGTGGGATCCGAGGAGCAGATAAGCGTCTGCTTCTGCGGCAGCGGCGGCGCGGTTCATGGCGCTGAGGGCGGGTTGAAAAGTGTCGTCGGTGATGGCGGCTTTGTGGACGATGTTGTTTATGAGATGGACCGTGGCTATGGCGCTGCGTGAGAGGAGGATTTTGGGTGCGCCGACGAAGAGGCCGTCCGAGGAGGGCGGGTGTACGCCGTTGCTTTCGGGGACAGCTTCGTCTACTTTTGGTCCGGCGTGAATAGCAGTATCTGCGGACTGAGACGCCATGGTGGTGATATCTTCTGTGGAGTGGGGTGCCATTGCGTAGACGTATTCCCATAAGTGAGTGGTAATTGATGATGTGGATAGTTGACGAGAGAGACGGATTGCCGGTGTTTTCCTCTTTTTGAATTCTCTCACGAGAAAGCGTTGGTAGGTGCGTCCTCTACTGGAGCAAACGGCAGGAGTCACAACGTCGACCTGCAGACGTTCTGGGTGAGGCAACTGCACTCGGCTCCAGTGAACATACTTCTCGGACCTAGAGTCTACTTAAGAGGACATGGAGGTAGGTTGAATATTGCATGTGGTGCTCTGGTCGATTTGGATAAGTGTTGGGCATGTCCATTGAGATCGGGGTGGTAGTTGGGTAGTGGATATTGTTGGTCAATAGAGGAAAAGCTCATAGCTGGGCAAATAGTAGGGAGCACTTCTGAATGCCTAATCTGATCAGCAATCTGAATATTCTTGAATTCTCATGAGCATTAATTCGATATGCTTTTCCGCATCACTTACCCGCTGAATACCATTGTCAACTCGAATCTGCTACATGGTATTAGCGGACCCGACCGTAGACTATGAAATCTCATTTATTCATACAAATACACTTTCTTTCTTCGGGAGACTCTTATCTCCTAAATCAAGACGCTGTTATTTTCCATCCTCTAATATACATCTCTCTTATCGACCCGCAGCCTTAATCATCTCCGGCTTCTTGTTCAAGCCAGCGGCCTTCTTCGCGTCCAGAATCTCCAGACCGCTTAGCCCCATGCCGCTCAAATACTCATTAAAACTACCAATAATCTTCTCCAAGCCCTCCCTCAGGCACTCCCTCACCTGCTCCACCTCAGGCACTTTCCTTCTCTCATCTTCCGGGAGCTGGAGCGTGGTGCGGTCACTCCAGTGGATTTCGACCTTGGCCATGTACTCGTCAATTTTGGCAATGGCGGCGGTGAAGACGCGGAGTATGTTTGGTATTCCATTGTTGAAACGGCCCAGAGCATCATTGGTGATGGAGAGAACCGCAAGGTTAGTGAGAGCTGTGACGGCGTTGCAGATGATGGAGATGCGGGAGTATGGTGCACCTAGTACCACGAGGCTTGCCGTGCGCTGGAGTGATTGACGGAAAGGTGCGCCAACGGGCACTGATAACAGGCTGTTGTAGTATGCTGAAGCAACAGACTCTGCCTGCTGAGCACCTTCTTGAGCCTTCTTGACGCCCCTATTGATAGCCTCACGGCCGTATGCTTGCTGAGCATTACCAGGCGAACTATGTGCTTTTGCAATTCCAGTAGCTGCAGCCTCGAATTGCTGCCACCTTGTGCTAGGCTGCTGAGCCGAAGCAGTGATTAGCTTGTCGTCTTTGAGAGGTTGCGAGATCTGCGGTACTAGATTGAGAGAAGCCGAACTCTGCACTTCTGGCGTGGCCTTCACGTTGTAGGCAGGGTTTAGGCCTATGCTGATGCGTTCGATGAGAAGTTTTATCTCTGCAAGGCAGATATCGGTGACTTGCTGGTAGGTGTCGCCTTTTTTTCGGTTTTCCTCGCTGTAGATTGTTCTGCGGCGATCTGGAAAAATATCAGTAATAAGTGCTAGCTCCCAGAATGCGATAGACTATCCCATGTTAGCAACACGTATATACAGAGAATTCATCATTGCGTACCTTGGTGGCGTCCTTCTTGGATCGAAGTCCTTTGAGCAGAGTGCCGTTCGGATCAGGAGAATCGTTGGTGATTGGTACATCGTTCTTCAAAGGTTCTTGAGCGATGTACAAGTCGAACGCTTTATTCACGAATTCCCAGAGGAGGACCAATAATGAACCCTCACAGAGGAACTTGGCGAACAGCGGTCCGAAAGGTGCAAGTCCTGTTGGCTTTGAGGTCTTGGCCAAGCTCACAAAGTAGCGGCTGAAGCTGTAGTACTGATCCCAGATGATATCTCGTAGAATAGCATAATATAGCGCGAATCCCACAACGGAAACAATTGAAGCCAGCTTGACGGAACTCGTGGCCATGGTCAAGAGGCGGCTGACAAGGATATGCCTTGGCTTTGGTGCTCGCCTTGCTGATGCGGGACTCGAGGCATCGTCGCGGTCTTTCCTGGGCACCATTGCCGGTACATCGATTCTATCGTAGTCATTCCATAAATGCTTCACTGATTGCGCCACCGCCAGCAAAAGGAAGAGGTAGCGCAGGTAGAGTGGGCGTTCGCTGAGCTTGAGCCTGTCATGCGCGCGGCCATATTCCGTGAGAGCTAGCTTGTCCTTGCCCGGGCGGGACCATATGTAGACTTCGCTGTATAGCCAGGAGGAAAAGGAGTAGAAAAGGAGGGTGAATATTGTCGACTTGCGGAAGAAGTATTTCTGGAACGTCTCGGCTGGAGTTTGCGTCTGTCGTCGGCCTACATGCCATTGTGCGACGCGAAGCACGTAGATGATGAGGGCGGGGAGGAAGAGGAGGAGAGTACGGATGCCAGTGGCACCAAGAGGGAACCATATCCACAACACTGAATGTTTGTTAGCTAGAACAAACTTGCCAGCCGAAGTCACTTACAGTTGTCCCATTCGCCCATCCAGCAGGCGATGGCGTAGCAGAGGAGAAGCGTGTATCTGGCAGCCTTGTTGAAGCGCCTGTGGAGCGCCGGTGTCAAGTAATCGCTGTATTGGCGGACCTGAGTCCCCAGCTGTACGGTTGCCATGGTGGAGTTGAACTGGGGGTTGTTTGGAGACGATGGAAGGGAGTGTGAGAAATTCAGACTATGTCATAGCAAAATCGCAGCCAAGGCAACTCTGCTGGCAGGACCAAGGAAGGTAACGAATGGAGGTCCTGGTGCCGGGTGAATGTGCAGCGACTTTTGTCAAACAAACACGACGGTCGCGGAGCTACGAGATGATCCTTGCCGACACGCCAGGCAACTTTGGCGGTTTGGTCGCAGTTGGATGGCTTAGTCATGCCCAATCGGCCCCAGCCCATGCGTGCCATGTGCCCAGCCGCGGGCGTCATCGCCAGGAACCTCCCGTCTGCAACCAACCTCCAGGTAGCACTATAGCACACCCTCCACCCCACATCCAGGCACCAGCCGACAATTATAGAGCCGCCGCTGCTGAGGAGACTCCATCTACACCTTCGACCTTCACCCGTCTGCTCTGGTGATCCCAATCCCACGCCATGTCGTTCCAGCGCAGTTCGGACCTCGAATCGCAGCCCACGACCTGGCGCAGAGAGGACGACCCCGAGTACGCCGACGATCCAGAGTTCCGCGACTTCGCCAGCAAGCTCTCCGACGAACTGTTTGCCCTGACCCGCAATGTAGCCCGCCTATCGCAAGAAGTCGCAAAGCTCGGAGGTAAGCACGAGACGGCACGTGTGCGCGAGCGAGTAAAGACGACCGTCGAGGAGACATCCGACAAGTTCAAGGAGATTGGCGAGGGCCTCAAGAAGATCACCACATGGCCTGACGTCGGGGTATGTGTCCCTCTCCCTCCAAATCACATCGTCATCACCGCTTGCTAACTCCACCTCCCCAGCCCTCACAAAAGTTCACCCAGTCCAAACTCTCCCGCGAATTCAAAGCCTCGCTCGACGAATTCCAGCAAATCCACCACCAAGCCATCGAAAAGGAGAAAGCCTCTGCCCAAGCCGCCCGCGCCGCCCTCCAAGACGCAACCTCGCCCTCGGACGAGCGCTCGTCCTTCGCCCCCGGCAGCCAGCAACAGCAAGAGCAAGAGCAGCTGCGCCTCGCCAACCAAGACGAAGTCGATTTCCAGGAATCGCTCATCATCGAGCGCGAATCCGAGATCCGCAACATCGAGCAGAGCGTAGGCGAGCTCAACGAGCTGTTCAGGGATGTCGCACATATGGTGACGGAGCAGGGCGCGCAGCTGGATATCATAGAGGGCCATGTTGAGGAGACGCATGATGCATCGCGGGGTGCGCATATCAACCTTAAGCAAGCCAGTAATTATCAGAAGAGCGCGAGGAGTAAGGCGTGTATTCTGCTGTTGATACTAGCCATTGTGCTCGTTATCATTGTGCTCGCTGTTGCGCTGGATTAAGCCAGACCTGAACCGATCATGAAGGCAGAGCGAGACGAGACGAGACGAGGTGGAGATTATATGTTGATCATGAGCATTTTGACAGTGTTTTGTTTTCCCAGGCGTTGCTCTGTTATTTGTTTTTTGCTTTCGTTTATACCATCCCATACCATGGCTTGAGCATGGTCGTGGACCCGCGGACGAGAAGGAGCATAGGATCAAGTAATGGAGGGTGGGGAACTCGGGTGCGATAGCTTCTCGTTGATAGCGTTGTGTATACATTGATTGTATCGTGCATGCGAGTACGTCGTGCGCCCTGACGTAAAGGTTCGTCGGTCAGAGGTATATCATGTGTAGTAACCTGTCTTCTATGTGCCCCTTTTCATTACCTTCGACTTGTATATGTAGTGCCTTTCCAATACTTTCACAGGGACATGAACTCACTACTTACCTCGACACTAGGACTGGTCCGTAGCACACCAAGCAGAATTACCACAGCAAGAAAACCTCAAGGCGAAGCCAGTTACAAAGCACACTACCAGACATCTTTCTTCTATCTCGGGTATTTCCTCTCTACTCCTCCCCCTTTCCCCTTCCCCATTCCGCAGTCCTTCAACTACGCACTCGTCACAGCTTCCCCCTTCTCATCAATCAAGCTCTCCTCCGTCCTAACAGGATCCTCCCCAACGCCCGTAAGAATAACCCGACTAACACCCTCCTCAAGCAGCGCAATCGCCGGCCCCGCATCCCCCTTGACCTTCTCCAGCGCCTCCGCATTAGCATTTACCGCGCTTCCCCTCTCGCCCTGCCAGCCGTCTTTCTCCGCGAGAATGGTCTTGAAGAGACCGGCGACGTGCGCCTCGTTCTCGGCCAGGTAGTACACTACCGCGTTGGGACCGGCGTCGAATGTATACGCCGCGATGATCTTGCCCGCAGCAGCGTTGATGGATTCGACCATCTTGATAGCCGCGCGGGACACGTCGTTGAGGTAGAAGATTGGCGGGAAGGTGTCGAGGCACGTGGCGTGGAAGGAATTGCTATCCATCATGGTGATCTGGCCAAACGCTTCAAAGTCCTTGTTCTGGATCGCCGTCTGCATTTCCTGCATGCGGCGGGGTACAGTCTCGGTGGCGCGGCTCTTGAAGAGGCTGGATGTTGCCACCGTAGTCTGCATGCCCGTTGTGCTCGAGACGCCTTTTTTCGCGGCGCTCACGACCAGGATGATGGCGCGCATGTTGGGCCAGTGGCTCGCGGGCGCGACTTGGAAGGCTACGCTGTCGCTGCCATCGGCGGCGGAGCCTTGCTCCCAGCCTACGTAGCCGCCGAAGAGGGAGCGGCATGCGGAGCCTGAGCCTTGTCGGGCGATGCGGGAGAGGTCGGTGGGGGAGGAGGGGAGTTCATAGAGGTTGGCGATTGCGCGGACGAGGGCGGCGAAGCCTGCTGCTGAGCTTGCGAGACCGGCAGCGGTAGGAAAGTTGTTCTCGGAGACAATCTTCAAGGGGAGTTGGGCGAGTTTGGGCAGGCTCGCGTCTTGCTCCTCAAGTTGCGTGCGAAGGGCTCGGAGCTCTCTGAAGCAGGCTTGTGTTCTGGCGCCCGAGACGTCTTGGGGTGAGCCATTGAGGAGCAATGAGTCCTGAGCGGGGTAGGAAGAGGAGCATGAAGCAGTCGTGTGGGTGCGAAGATCGTTTTGGGAGAGGGTGACGCTGAGGGAGGAGTTGGTGGGGAGGTTGAGCTTGGGATCGCGTTTTCCCCAGTATTTGATGACGGCAATGTTGACAGGAGCGGTGGTGCTGGCGCGGTAGATTTCCGACATCTTGAATGCTGGACTTGTGGTAGTTCTGAAGGTGAGGAGAGACCTTGAGGGGAGCCCGAGGATTTAGCGGGGTGTTTTTGTTTATGCAGGGTCCTGTGGTGGGATGCTCAACAGGCGATGAATTTTGCAGAACAACGAGACAAAGAGACGGCCAGGAGATGCAATGGTGATAGACTCAGGGGCAAAGATATATCGATTTTGTTTCCAAGCCAACAATAAACTCAATTGAGGCTGGATAGACTAGCACTAGACCCAATACCCCTCGAAGGCGGTGAACGCTCTGCTCGTGCTCCTCCAGCCAATTAGACTCCTCCGCATTCCGACATCCATTCGACATTCAGGCCCGAGCTCAACTTTTCTCCAACTTGCCGTCACCGTCCCTACGCCCTCGGAACCACGTTCACACTTCCCCACCACAACCACCACCATGTCTTCCCAGGACGACCCAGCCGCCGCCTGCCCAGTCGACCACAAAACCCGCGAAGCCTGGCTCGCCCAAGCCCGCGCCCAAAACCCCAATGCGCCGCAAAATCCACATACTGCGCCCGCAGCATCGTCACAACCACAACAGCAATCCCAATCCCCAGTACAGCAACAGCAACAGCGACAGCAACCTCCCTCCTCCGTCCAAACATCCTGCGACTCCTCCTCCCTCGACCAATCCCCCGCATCCTCCGCCCCAACAGCATCCAGTCTCCTCTCCCACCTCCGCCTCGGCACCTCGCGCGAGGTAAGCACGATTCCACGCGCGCTGCCCGAAACCACCGCCCCGGCACCCGCACCCGCACGCCCCGCAAACTCGGAGCGCGACACGGGCGCCGACAAAGCAACAGGCAACTGGATCTACCCGTCTGAGCAAATGTTCTTCGACGCCATGCGGCGCAAGGCCTACGACCCGGACGCTACGGACATGAAGACCATTGTCCCGATCCACAACGCCGTCAACGAGCGCGCCTGGCACGAGATCAAAGCGTGGGAAGCGGGTCGCGGCTCCGAAGCCTGCGGCGGGCCGAAACTCGCGAGCTTCAGCGGCCTGAGCACGAGTCTGACGCCAAGGGCGCGGTGGAAGGCGTTGCTGGGGTACCAGGCGCCGTTTGATCGGCACGACTGGGTTGTGGATCGGTGTGGGACCAAGGTCGAGTATGTGATTGACTTTTATGCGGGGAGGGAGGAGGCGGGGGGGAAGGGGAAGGGGTTGAGTTTCTATTTGGATGTTAGGCCCAAGTTGAATAGTTTTGAGGGGTGGAAGATGAGGGTGCAGAGGTATTGGGGGTTTTAGAGAGAATTATGGGAAAGGGAGGGGGAGGGTGGTTGTGTACGATATGTGCGGGAAGGGAATTGTATAATAGTATGGACGGACGATATATGGGAGGGAATCATACGTGGTATAGATTATGAACGACACAAGCACACGAAGGAGAAGATGAAGATGAAGAGGATCAAGTAGAAGACGACCAACCCTTCTCAACAGAGAATACGCTGCAATTTATCAGCATAATAATGCACACATGAGTAACTTGAGTAAACTCCTCCCACGCCATGCTGAACATATCATCACATCCAACTCTTCCCTATCCACAACGTCTCAATGCCAGACAAGAACAAAAAATAACTCATCCAACAGCTTCAGTAGAAATAAAGTACCGCATCTAACACCCATCTTCATCCTTCTATTAACTGATTACCCCCGTCTTCGACAACCGATCCATCTTCTTACAATTCTTCAACTCCATCGCATTCGCCTTCTCCAGCGCATCCTCGTCCACGAAAAACCACCCTTGTGCATCCTCCACCGCTCGCCGCTGCAGGACCTGCTCGTTCTGACATCGCGCGTTGAGCGTATGCACATACTGCTGCTCGGCTAGCTCGTCCAGCTTGCGCCACTTCTTGGGGCTGTAGTCGTGCACTTCGCGGGGGTCGACAAAGTAGTGTAGTTTTATGCGAGTTGTGACGCGCTCGTGCGTATTTGGGGACCGCGGGTGCTCGTATACTATTGAGGGGCCTGTGGGGCCGGAGGAGCCGGAGAAGAGGGACGAGAGTAGGGGGAGGACGAAGAGGAAGAGGAGGGGGAGGAGGTTGGCGAAGGCGGAGCCGCTGTTTTGCTCCGAGCCGGGAGGTTGTGCGGTGCCGGGGCGTCTGCGTGGACGGCCGCCGCCGAATTGGTGAACGCGGACGCCGGGGCCGCCGCCGAGATTGAAGACGAAGCCTGGGCCGGTGTCGAAGCCGCCTGTGTTGTTGTGTTAGTGGGGTGCAATTCTGTCTTGTCTTTTGAACGGCATCCTCTCGGCATGCGAGCCTGACAGACAATCTCAAGAAGGAAACGTACCAAATGGCCCGCCGAACCCTCCACCAAAGAACTGTCTAAACAGCTCCTCGGGCGTCATCTCATCGTCCCCAAACCCAGGTCCTCTCCTCGCGAAATTCCCACTGAACGGACTCGCGCCTCCACCTCCTCCACCCGCCGCCGCAGGATTGAACCTCGCATCAGGATCCCCTCCATACGCATCGTACTTCTTCTTCTTATCCGGATCGCTGAGGACCTGGAACGCCTTGCTCACCAGCTTGAACGCCTCGTCCGCGCCGTCATAGCCATTCTTGTCCGGGTGCGTGAGCAGCGATAACTTGCGATAAGCCTTCTTGATATCGCTGTCTGAGCAACTCGCCTTCACGGCCTCGAGGCCCAGGATCTCGTAGTATGCCGTCGCGCCGCACCGTTTTATGCGTATTACGGCTGCTTTTTGCTCGACGGTGAAGGCGCGGCCCGCGCTTCCGTCGTGGTGGTTGCGACTGTTTGCGGACCCGCTGGTGGATTGTGATCCGCTTGCTTTGGCCGACATGTTGACGGGGGATGTGAGGGGGTGGACTCGATGGGTGGGGATATTTGGCCCGCCGAAAGGGCAGCGCGGAAGGCGGTTTGCGCGCCGGGAGATTGGGATGCGCGGGGTTGACGGCTATGTGTGCGCGGGTTGCGTCGGAGTGTGAAGACGGGGGTGGTGGTTGTAAGGGCTGCGGGATTCGGCGTGATATGGATAGATCTGTTGTTGAAGTTCGATGCAGTCAAGGCCAGTTTCCAGAAGCAGGGTTGGCACAGACCACTTACCGATCAAACGTCATGAACGGTGAAATCGCCATGCGCCTTTTACTACCCGCGCAAAGAGATTGACAATACCGATTATTGCCTTTCTCTTGCTTCCTCGCTCCATCCAATATGGCCGACAAACCAGCCCAGCAGTCCATGCTCCAGTCTCTCCGCAATTGGGGAGGTATGTCAATTCCGTCCCATGCACTTTCTCACGTGCGAAATCATACATCTCGTCCGACATGTACAATCAGTGAACTTTACTAACCAAACAATCTTTGTAGAAAATTCAGTCCCACCCACATTACTAGCAACTTTGATCACAGCGCAACATGCTCGGCCTTTCCAGCCATTACCCATGTTGTTTCCACCCGTTCTTCTCTTCACATCGTACTTGAATTTGAGCAACTACAAGACCGATGCTGCAGGAATGACGGCTGCTTGGAGTGGGCTCTACGCTCTCCTCGCGATGAGGAGAAATCAAGTACGTCTCCCTGTACCTGAATTCCTGCTTTCTGCTGTTCAATGGCATTCCTGGGTGGCGCGTGGCTAACTTGATATCAGCGACTGAGGAACAAATTTACAGTCCGGGGAGCGGTAAGAGGAGCTTCACTAGCACTGTGTGGAGTTAATGTCGTAGGCGGTGGATTAGCCTATACTTTCGGGAAGCGGGAAATAGAGGAGTAGGATGCATCGACCATCAATTGGATTACTGTAACATACTGTATCATTATGGCTGAATCAGGGATATAGCCAGAAAGCTATGGATCAAATGCTAATCTACTAGCATATCAGAAGGCTTAAGAAACCCTTATGGGATCGCAAGAGCCCTTCCTCATGTTAGAGACCTGAATCTGATTGCCAGAATTCGCGCAATGAACTACGCAAGCCAAGGTACAGAACCTAAGACTTTAGGCATTGCGAAGATTTTCATCTCCTTACTATGCTGTCGTAATGCACTCGTGTCTATCCATCAATGCCCACTCCAGGATTGCATCATAGCAGAAATCTACAATTAAACGCCTTCTGCGCCTCGAATGATGGTGCATGGTAGCTCCAAGCATCACAGCCAGCTGTCCGCTGAGTTCTGGAAACCTCAAAACCGTGTCGCCTAAGAAGTGTCCATTGGCTCGCCAGTGGCCCCAGCATTTCGTTCTGCCATCTTTTGTGCAAGCAAGTTCGCTTTCCAGCTTAGAATTTCCTCTTGCAGCTGAGCATTGGGAATTACGTCTTCGATTTTCAAAGGTGTACGATTGAAAGGGTCGTGCGGATCGCTGAGCAAATGACTCTGAATGGTGCTGCGGTCAACAATCTGCTTGCTGATCGGCAAAGTGACAGGATCTTCCATCAGGGTAGCCATGATCGGATCCAAGTAGTCTTCAGGGATGTCTCCGAGATCTGCTTCTTCCATGTCTGCTAGATCTTTGGCTGCCTTGATGCGTTCGGCCATGTGCTGCCACACCTCCATTTGCTCTGGTGTTTTGAGCTTGAAACGCTGGAGAATTTTGTAAGCTTCATCCCAGTACTCCGAGCGGTACGATCGACCGTCTGTAGCTACAGCGTCGATGAAGGATTGTTTGGCTTGGAGGTTGAGGTACACGTCTGTAACCTCGGCCAACATGTTTCGTGGGTTCCAACCATACTCTTCGGGGTTTTCAACCCTTAGATTGGACTTCTTAGGACCAACTAGCGCCTCAAGGTTGTAGTCCAACATGTGAGCTAGTCGTACAACGACTTCTTTCTTCGTAAATGAATCAGCCAATGCTTCAGTAAACAACTTCAGCATGGCTACTGTCTCATTTGTCAGTTGCATGTAGCTCTTCGCTTTTCCTTGCGCTGCTGTGAGCTTCTCTTCTTGTTCCTGTCGCTGTGCTGGATCCAAATTCCCAGGTGAATTCTTCAGAATTTTCGAAATCTCGTGAATGTCCTTGAATGCAGTAAAGGACTCATCCAAGACGAATGTGACATCGTTCAAGAGCAAGTTCACAAACTGAACGAAGAAATCGAGATTGACCCTATATTTCGTTAGCAGTCAAAGTGAGAAGACCGAAGGAGAACGACGTACCGAGCCTCAGTTGCCAAATTGTCCCGATATACAGTGTTTGGCCAGATGCACTTGATCACTTGGAAGATCTCGTAGCGGATATTGAACTTGTCGTAGAACTGCGTGTGGGCACCAGTACTCTCACATTCTATATAGAACTTCATGAGAGCATGTAGTAAGTGCCGCATGGCGAAGTCATGGGCGAAAAGGGTATCGCCGAGAACTCCTTTTGACCGTCCAGGAATCTCCCAGACACCATGGAACAGAATTGTTACCAGTCCAGATTTGAGGTAAGGATTCTTGATATACTCTGAGCTTCTCAAGAATGCAATGCAAATCTTCACGAGCTCTTCGCATTGCGTGGAAGTGATGATGTGTGGCATGTGTCGAGTGATGAACTTGAAGTTGCCGACGATATCCTCAACGAAGTACTCTGGAAGGCATTTGAACTCGACGGGTTGCTCAGAAGGTAGAGGCAGTTGAAGCTCCTTCTTAGGGAATGAGCCTCCAGGAGATACCAGCCGCAACAGCCAGACAATAACGTAACGCATGAGCTGCATCGAGCGGGCCTGAGTAGTCTCATCGAGTAGCACACCCTGAATAGCCAGAATGCTGCACTTGCCTCGAGCAATTTGATCCTTGACCTTCTTGATGTGATTATCGAACACTTGCAACTGGACTGGGTTAGTCATGTACTTGTGACGCTCCGGTTCCAACTTGGCCAGTTCTTTCTCCAACCATTTCACATCCCTCTGTAGGTTAGACAGCTTTGAGTTGGCGGCCTCTGTGCCGTAATGATGGGCGGCTACGGTGAGGAAGAAGACTTCACTAATGAAGTTGTTCGTTCCGGCCACAGTCTTACTATAGAAATCGTCTGAGGTTTGTTGATCAGCATTGATCTTGGTCTCATCTTTGATTTCTACGCGTGGGGATCGACGTAGATAATCGATATCTATCCGATCAATCTTAGAGAAGGTCGCGTCCATGAATGGCTCGCACAAGCGATCCAGAATGACTGTGACATTGACCATGAAACCGTCCGATGAAACAGTTTTGCCGTCTACCTGAATGGCTCGTCGCTTATGATTCTTGTTGACTATCAGCGCAAACCAGTCCAAAGTCTTTTCTCGGGTCTCTTTGTTCTTGATAAACGCATTGATGATGTCGAGCAGTTCCTCCTGGTGAGTCTGCAGAGTCATGCGGACAGCTCTCTGAGCATTGTTAATGAGTGCTTTATCGGTCGCTGCAGAACCTGAGAAATAATTGAGCGCAACTTCACTCTGCATTGGAGATAGGCGGAAGAAAGGTCCCAGGAAAGTCCTTGTCTCGATGTGCTGTGGTTCGATATCCTTTGGCAGAAACGACGCTGATTGACCCAAAGCAGCGACAAGAGGAGGAAATCGAATGAAGACTCGTAATATCAGCATGAATGGCTTATAGTCGCCGTTCATTGATATTTTGGCCAGCTTCCGACTTAAATGTTCCATAGCTTCAACAAGAGCCTCTTTGATGGAGTCATCCTCTGCCATGCGAAGAGTAGCCTCGGTGAGGAAGTCGTAACATACGCCGCGCTCATCGTCGGGCCCCAGAATCAGGCGTTCAGCCAGAACGTTTTCCGCTGAGGGATCCTCGCCGAACATGTCTGGCATGGTCGCAGCGAATATGCAGTAACTGAAGCATAGGCGTCGAGCCTCCTTGGCAATCTCGAATTTTGGGTCGCTTTTGTTGGCGATGCTCTTGGACAACTTGGAAACACGCTTCCAGCAACCCAGCAAGTAGTCCAACGATGTGCCGTGGGTCTGGCTCGAGGCTGCCTCCAGGATGACCGAGTCGAGCATGTCGGTTGTGAAACGAAGCGGCTTGCCCTCGTCTTCGAGATCAGTCTTCGCTCCCGCTGCGAAGTAGAGCTTGTGCCCATGTGTGTCCTGAGTCCGGCTCTCATCGAGGGTTATCCTGAAGATGCCACTGATATTGCGATCCTCCCATGCTTCCAGGTTGACTTCCTGCGGCTTCGCGGGAGGCTGTGATGGTTTGCTGCTGTTTGCTGGCTGAGCGGGCTTCGGCTTGATTGTGATGCGTGGCTTGGGTGCAGCTTCTGCGTTGATGCCTAGCTGGGTGAATGGGTTCGACGCGGGTGCTGGCTGGGCCTGGGAATTTGGCGGTTGTGCTTCACCGGCAGCGTCTGGGCCGGTTGACGATGGTCTTGAAGGACTGTTTGAGCTGGTAGGACCGCCGAGCTTGGCTAGACGCTTTGCGCGAATCTGGGCGATGTTGTCGTCAGCGGGACTTTTGCACGGGCGCGTTGAGCTCACTTTATCAGCATCGGACATGGCGCTGTCTTGTTCTGGCGGGGGCGGCGGGGAGGGTGGTCGGTCCTCCATGGTGGTGGATGCAAGGAAGAGAACTCCCCAGGCAAGACGTAGAGAGTGTAGAGAGGGGCGAGGAATGAGGGACGTCGCCGTGGACGAAGTTGTGGGTGTGTGGAAATCGGGTGCGCGAGCTGTTAGTCTGGGGAGCTTCGCGGTCTCCGCCCCGCGCCCTGGCACTTCGCCAAATCACGTGCGCCTGACAAAGTGGAAGACGAGAGAAGCACAGCGAAGTCACGTTGCCCTCGAGCAAACAGTATGAGGGCCAAATTCAAACTACACATCCACACGTCTGCTGCAACCTGGCGGCACAGCAATGCAGGCAACAGTCTGGCCAAGAGATATGACAAGCACCAGCATGCGGAGACGGACGTTACTGGGCCTTGTGCCTGTACTTCGGACCATCAATCCATTCTGGTGGTCATAGCTCCACATGTCCGCTGGCGTTGAGAACGTGCTGCAGTTCCCTAACATCAATCTAGACTTCTCGATAAGTGTCTCAAGGCCAACAGACTCCGCTTACTCAGGCCTGGCCGTAGAGCAACGCCGAGCACATGTACCCCAGGTTCAAGTGTAGCTCTGCTATCTAAGCAGCCGCGGGAGAGCATGGTGGGTCTGTCGTGCGTGTACCATCATGGCGCCTTTGGTGCAGAAGAATTGGTGACAACATAGCGTCTATCAATCTCACAAAGCGGAGCCAAGCCAGAGAGGCCGTCCAGCGGTCAACGGGGGCTTTGGCGATTCCTGGAGGACACTTTGTCACGCACCCAGACGTCTAGGAGCACGTCGAGCAGCAGTCAAGGTGCACGGTAATGCAGGCAGCAAACGGACTGAGACAAGGCCAGCTGAGAGCAACAGAGCCGACGAGATAGCGGCAGATGGCTAGGCGTGGAGACGTGCTCGCAGTGAGCAAGAGCAGCATTGACGTCCCATACCTGAAACCCTTGTTTGCTGCTGTCGCGTCCGCCGCACGCCATGACGAATGGTGGGCGGTCAAGGGCGCAAGCAGGCCAGAATCTAGCGCCCTGGCCAGCAGCAACGAGGAACGGGCAGGCTGTTTGCACCGCCGACGCGGACACGGCATCGCCTTTGTTGTGCAGCAAGAGGAGAGAGTCAGAGAAGAGAGTGCATGTGACTTATGGGCGGGCTTGCATGGTTACCGGTAATCTTTAGCTATCTTGCCTCATGCGCGACCTAGCCGAACTGGTCGCCCGTTTCGCTGCCTCTACTTGACTCTCCTCTCCACCACCAGCACCGCATCTTGCCTCCCACCCGCTCGCAATCTTCCGTCTACTGCCAGTACGTTTTCCCGGCGTCGTCACACGCTGTTGCCCCAGTCCCGCCCGCCCTCAGCCACGCCCTGCGGCTGAGCTGCTCTCGCGCCGCACGCCCCCAGCCGTGGCCCATGCCAGCAGCCCTGAAGCCCGCTGCCTCTCCTCCTCACGACACTGCTACTTCAACCACCCTTCCTCATCTCACCTGCTAACTTGAGCCCGCTCCTCTAGCCGCCTGATTACCCTCCGCAACCCACTCCTTCACCACTGCACCCGCCGCTCCACCCTCCGCCATGGCTGAGATTCGACGCAAGCTCGTTATTGTCGGTGACGGCGCCTGTGGAAAGACCTGTCTGCTCATGTACGTTGTCCCCCGTCGCTCTATCGCACCCATCGCCCGCCCGGCGGCCCCAGACCGGCCCTCCCGCTGACTTTTGCTGTGCAGTGTCTTCTCCAAGGGCACCTTCCCTGAGGTCAGTTCCATCCTCCCGCATCCCTGAAAAGAGCTGCGTCAGCCTAGCTGGGCCGTCTTTTCATCGCAATCGCTGCATTTCCGGCAAACAACATTCCCTGCCCGCCCAACACGATGCACGTGCTAACTGTCCGCTCTGCAGGTCTACGTCCCCACTGTCTTTGAGAACTATGTTGCCGATGTCGAGGTGGACGGCAAGCACGTCGAGCTCGCGCTTTGGGATACCGCTGGCCAGGAAGATTATGACCGTCTCCGCCCTCTCTCATACCCCGACTCGCACGTCATTCTGATTTGCTTCGCCATCGACTCGCCCGATTCGCTCGACAACGTCCAGGAGAAGGTACATTGATCCCCAGATGGCAACTGACCAATGACAGCATCCGCTAACTGTGTGCTCCAGTGGATCTCCGAGGTCCTTCACTTCTGCCAAGGCCTTCCCATCATCCTCGTTGGCTGCAAGAAGGATTTGCGCTTCGACCAGAAGACGATTGAGGAGCTGCACAAGACCTCCCAGAAGCCCGTCACACCTGAGCAGGTCAGTTTGCACCGTGTTTCACCATAACAACAACAAGCTAACTCTCACAGGCTGAGGATGTCCGCAAGAAGATCGGTGCCCAGAAGTACCTCGAGTGCTCCGCAAAGACTAACGAGGGTGTCCGAGAAGTATTTGAACACGCCACACGAGCTGCCCTGCTCACCCGGAAGGAGAAGAAGAAGAAGAGCTGCTTGATCTTGTAGATGCAGCCAGGGGCCAGGAATGAGAATGGGCGGAGCCGCTGTAGCCGCGCAAGATTGGCTCCAGCCCAGACCAACCTTGTGGCGGCTCTCGAGTGCGTGTAATGGTCGTCTGTCTTTTTGGGTCAAGGACTACAATGTGAATGGTCTGTGGGGGGTGTACAAGTCGGCATTCGACGTCTCCCGGCTGGCCAAGCGAGCCCTTTTTCCCTTTTGCAACGGCACCTATACAATGGCGTTATTGCGCTGGAATCTTTTGTGTTTGGCAGTACATCATCTTGGGGTTGTTCATGATGGGGTTATTTTCTATGAGCGTCGTGTGTAGTCTGTGTCTGTGCTGTGCTGTCTGTGTGTGTCGAGATCGAGATTGAGCAGCTATCGGCTTCCCGCAATGGTAGGGTCTTTCTAATAACTTTTGCTTGAATCTTGGTCCTGCCTTGTTGCTCACCGTGATGTACCCTAACAATGAGTCCATAGCTATAAGTTACTAAGAGGTTTCGATTTGATTGCAGATATATCGCTATGTAACGAAGATGGTTGTGGTCGTCTGATCACACGTCGACACAACACATCATCTCCTTTGATCACATCCCTACATGAGGTTGGGAACCACGACTTCGAGCCTCTAGGGGACTAGAAACAGACTTGAAGTAACATCATACAGAGCCTGATCCGATGTGGTAAGTTCTGCACAAGGGTTGATTTACGCATCTAAATGCGGTATCGACGAGGCTGTGTACATGTGAAATTATGAGGAAGAAAGCTTGCAGGTAATTCTTCATGAACAATCTAAGTGTCCATGGCTTATCTCACTTCCAACAGAATATCCATGATGAAACACTACCACTCAGATATTTCTTCCCTCCCAGCCGCACAACGAAGTAAAGTAGACACGTACTACGTACTACGTCTACGTGGCTGCTTTACCAAGATAGATCTACCAAGAAGGACTGTAACTATCGTGACTCGTGGGTTAATGCCGAACAGACCGAATGAGAAGGGCGTATAGAATACGCGTATCCGGCTTCATCGGTTCTACTACACCAGTCTCAAAGTCTCAAATGACAAGATGACGTTTATTCTTGAAGGCACCTAGCAACAGTAACATGAACATCGATGCTCATTTCCTCCTAATCTCTTGCTCCATGATTCCTATGTATCATGCTGTAGATAGACAAGGGGCAAGCTGGTTTGACTCGTGCGTTTGATACGGGTCCGGGGCGGTGTGCCGGGTGCCGCCTCCCGCTTCCGTTGATGGCATGGCGTGGGATGGTGTGGTGTGGTGTGGTGTGAGGCGTTTGTAGTTCGAGGGTGGGGAGGGAGGAATTGAGGTGGTAGATATGGTTTTGCTGTGTTCCAATTATGTAGATTGACTGTATGTGCTTCGTTTGCTTTTGGAAAAGCTGTGTGTATCTAGGGTTGCGAGGACGTGAGCACCGACCTACCTACCTAGATATGTACGTGGAGTTGGAAGTTATGCAGGAGTTTAGATTATTGTTAACAAAGCCTGCTGAAGTAGAAAGATACCGTTGTATGTGTAGGAATTATAGAACGGTTACGTATCCCCACAGACCTCAAGAATTTGAGCACACTATAGTTGCAGGCAATATCTATACACACTCTAGTATACACACGCAGATAGACAGCATGAACACTGTAAGTATGTATCTTCTATTCCGTTTCCAAAGCACTTGAATGCAAGAAGTCGTTGTGCTAGTGTACACAGGTGCTTCGACTCTGCACCAACGATACGATAGTATTAGGAATCGCTTCTAAGGGAGAAAACTAAGCAGAAATAATGTCCAGAACGTGATTACAGATGAACGATTGAGAAAGCATGGTTTATCCATCTTTTTCCTTCGTAGAAATAAGGTAAAGGAAATATAGTGTAGAACATTTGTACAAGTTGTTAAGAAGCCAGGAAAGAAATTCAATTGAGTATAAATCCAACATGAAAGAGACATCATATTGTTAAGCTCATACACATATACTGCGAGATGGACAAACCTAAGCAAAGGTTCCCTGATACCTATCTATTTGAGTAGATTCATCAGTAGAGCGAACTATTTCTCCAAGTGTTGCCCATATGCCCACAGTATAGCACACGAAGATAAACAGTGGAGCCCGAAGAATCCGCACCCGACCACCCATCATCACACACGGGAGAAGTCAGTGAGTCGATTATCAAGTACGAATTATGCATCGACCATCGCTTTTGATTTCTCCGTTTCCCTCCTACTCCTCCACCCTTCAAGCCAACTATACAACCCACCATCTCCTTGCTTATATATTACAGCCAGCCCCACCCCTTCTTTCCCAAGCTGGACAAGGAACAAAAATGCTAATAAACGCCATGCATCGCAATGCCAAACCCCATACCCAAAAATCAGAGTTTTTCAACGCCATGCTGAAATGCAACGCCTCTTGCCCTGCACCCAATAAAATGCCTTATATATACCATGCCAATCAAAAGATCCTTATATACACAGCCAAAGCACCATGATTACACCCACCACAGCGTACACGGGAGCCGAGGCTCGCCCTGCAGCAGCACCCTGGCCCTTCTGGCCCTGAGGCTGTGTCTCCGCTGCCGCAGACGGATTAGACGATGCCGGTCCAGAGCCAGAGCCAGAGCCCGTTCCAGTCTGCGACGCAGCAGGCGAAGCAGTCCCTACGATGGTCGTATCAGTACTCGTTCCGGTTGGGATCCCCGTGGTCGTAGTCGGCGAACCAGACTCCCCGGGTGCAGGAGATTCAGAAGTAATAGACGTACCGGTTCCAGTAGGCGTTGGCTGGTCCTGCGCCTGCGCGCTCTTGACGCCAAACCCGACTTTCTTAGCGTCGAAATCAAACACAGAGTACACGTTCTTGAGAAACACGTCGCCGACCAGCCACTGCGAGGCCCCAAATGTCTGCCGCCCGATGATGTTGCTGCGGCACTGGCCGCCGCTGTTGGGTAGTTCGCCGCCCACCCAATCTGCAGACGAAATATCGTAGCCTTTGTTGTTGAAGTGGAATGTTACTTTCGCGGTGGTCGTGCAGGGCACGCTGAAAGTCTCGCCGTCTTGCTTGAAGCCGGTGATCTGAGAATGAAGGGATAGTGCGTCGGCGGAGGGCATGAGGATGAAGGAAGTTCCTGTATCGATGATGGCGGAGCGGCTTGTAAGACCAAGCTTCGACCCATCAATACCGGCGTCGCCAATAGGTATTTCCCAGAACCCAGTGCTCGTGTCGACGGCAGAGATGTAGTTGATATCCCCAGAGAAGCGATCCTTGTTGACAGCGCCGAGGTTGAGCTCGCCGTCCAGCAGGCCTTCTTTGTTGCGGCTGAGGTGGATGCCGTAGATCTTAGAGCCGATGAGGTTGGAATTGGTGAGGACGTCCATGACTTGGGGTGCGTCAATGGAGCCCTGGGTTGCTACACCGCGGCCGATGCCTAGGATGCCGTCCATGGGGTAGGAACGGAATTCCTTAGAGACGATGGTTGCAAGACCGAATGTCAGAGAGGGCGTGAGCGAGCCTATGTGCAGGGTATCCGTGGCAAGAGTGCCGCTGACAGATCCTGTGCCATAGGTTACATTGAACGGAGTATCTTGTGTCTATACCATTGTCAGTTTTCAATCTTTCAATCCTGATTTCTGCAAAAGACCAAAACATACCTTGAGAGTACTCGAGTCCCCGGTTCCAAATGTATTATGCGTCTTGCACGCAGTGCTCGTACAATCCTGCCCCATGACCCAGGTATTGCTCGCCGCCGAATCAAGCAGCAAATGGTATTCCTCGGTGCTGTCCCCAAACCTCACCGCCACCATATAACTCAGATCCGCACCATCCTGGTCAATCGCCACGCTATTCTCCTGCGAGGGGTCCTTCGAATTGACAATATTGTACGCATTGTCTCGCGAGGCTAGGGCGGGGACCCGACGTAGAGGGAGGGTGATGGAGCGCGCGTTGGCATGGTCGTTGGAGGGCTGCGGTGTTCTTCGAAGACGGGAGTCGGGAGAGGAAGAGGATGTGCTGTCGTCACCGTAGCTGTATGGGTAGAAGGCGGTCGTGGTGGGGAAGAATGCAGCGGATAATGCTAGCCATGCTGGTAGCGAAGTATGCATGGTCCCAGGCTATCGTGATAGCGTCGCTGTCGTTGGCTGTCGAACCAAAGAAACCAGCTCTTGGGTATATCCAACTTCTTCCACTATTGCTGCTTCGCGTAAAATGTACTCTGTTCTACAGTCTAAGCGCGTGTTCGAATTGCGTGGCGAGTACCCCAGCTCGCAGCCGACAGTGTAGTCTCGACGTCGCGGAATGAAGCGATTGTTCAAAGCACCCGGCCGCTCAACCAGGAGTAAGAAAGTAACGAGAGAGAACGCAGAAGCAACAGCTGCAGAAGCTGAAAGTCAAAGACAGGAACGACGCAATGTCATCCACAATGCAGTTCAATCCAATCACGGACAGGCCAGGACAAGCCAGGACAGGGTGGAAGTCCGGTGCGCTACTCGTATCGATTGCAGCCCCCCTTTTGCCTCTCTCAACGAACCAAACACGGAAACAAAAACTCGAGGACAAGGAACAGCAATTGCCAAAGGGAAGAAAATGAAAGGCATGTATTACATATATGACGTGAAAAGCTGGCAGGTGAAGATGTATCACAAACAAATCTCCACTCAAGCTCTCCTCGTGCAAGCCAGGTCACAAACCTGACGTCTTTGTGCTCGGTACAGCGCCCCCAAATCCAGCCTGCCGGCTTGGACGGTAACCTCGAAACGGCTCCATTTAGTGTGCGCACTGCGGGGGAAATGCCTGTGCGCTTATCACCCCTGAAAACATGCCCCAAGCTTCTGCTTCTGATTGCGTTAGTCTCGTCTCTCTCACGGGCGTTTTGAAACAGCCATGTCATCTCAGGCACGCCAATGGCTGGTGAACAGGGAGAATGATCTATGCGGTGGAGCTGGGGAGTGCTAGCTACGTAGTGGGAATATTCATGCTGAAGGAGACGTTGGAGATTATAATGTTCAAGTTGATGTTGAGACTTGGATGGAGCGATGAAGGTGTTTCATTGGAAGCGCCGTCTAATAATGTAATGTTTCTCTTCTAGGTTCATTCCCAGACACTCTTAGGTACCCGTGTATTCTCAACAGCACACATCCACCAAAGAAAAATATCTAAACACCCTGACGCACCTTACTACATCCTGCGTTCTACTCTGCTACCTATTCAGACTCAAAAGCTCCTCCACATACCTCCTTGCGTCAATCCCAATCCCCTCTGCCAATCCTTTCGGACCCCATCCTGCAGCCGCTCCTCCCATCCGCTGGCTCTGCCCACCGCTCCCCATACCCAGCCCGCTCCACATGCCGCTTGCAAATCTGCTGCCGGAGCTCTTGGTCGTGGCCGTGGGCGTGTCGCGGGCGCGTCGGATGAGGAATGCTTCGCGCAGCTCGTCTGTGTTGAACTGCACTGATGCGTCGCCTTCGTCTTGGGATTGAAGAGCCGCGGCGCTGGCGAGCGAGGGTGGGAGACGCATCCAGACGACCCACCAGCCGCGGCTTGTTTTACAGGTGCGTTCGATCTCAGAGAGGTCATGGCGAGTGCTTGCGACTGTGGTGAGTATCTGAGAGTGTACGTTGAGGGCTTCCAGTCTGCTCCAGCTGGATGATGTAATGCTGGAGCTGCTCAGGCCTTCTGCGAGGAGCGTCCCAGGGTCTGGTATGTTTGGCAGACTGGAGTGGACTGTATATGTTCGCGGATCGTAGACCAAGTCGTAAATTGGTTGTGCGTTAGGAGCTGCGGCTAAGCTGGAGGATGTGGTTGTATAATGGTGTGCCGCCGCGGTTAAGCGTGTAGCTACACTAGTAGGGGATGTGCTTTTGTCGAGAGAGCGATGAAGAGGAGAGAAGAAGTTGTGTATGTCGCGATAGAAGGATGCGATACTGAGCGAGTTCGTTCGATGATGGAATAGGAATAGGTATATAAAAGGTCGATGCTATATTCGTCAGTGAGCACAGCAGCATAGCACAGCTAGAACTTACAATATAGACCACTGGCCGTAGTCGAGAGAAGTTGGATGTCTCTTTCGACCCGATGGTCAGCTCCTTCTCATATTGTGGCGTTGCATCAGAATCGAATCCTGGCGACAGAGCAGGTTCTCCGCTTTCCACCTCAGCATGTATTGTTCGAAGCTGTATGCGATTATTCCAGTTGCCGTCGTCATTCTCGTCGTCCACATCCACGTCCAACATGTCGCCTTTCAGCCCCACGAGGAAATAGCCGTCATTCTCTGATTGAATTTGTGCCTTCACTTTCTCCCCAGCAACATCTAAATCAGGCTCTGGCTCGACATATCGCATGGCTTCTGGTGATGGGGTTCTGGCGGGTTTAGGTTGTGGAGTGGGAGTTGTTGGCTCGGCCACTGTCTTTTTGCCTCCCCATGTTGTGCCATACCCAAGTGTCATATACTTCATCCACATCTCTGTGTCACCAAGAGATGCTAGCATTGGCTTTGACTCCTCCTTCGCGAGCCCGGGGTTGCTGGAATTTCTGGATGCCGCGGCTGCGGACGCCTTGTCCAGAGAGGTCTCTACCGCCTTTACAATGGGAGGGGGAATACCGAGGGGACTGTCTGATGCGTTGGACATGTTTGGGGTGGCTTTACTGTTCTTTGTCGTATCTGAAACTTTTAGAGTTGAAGGTTCGGATTCAGGCTTCGGAGGTTTCCTTCGACGCTTCTTTCGGTCAGAGGTAGGATTTTCCCGCACTCCGTATGCGTATTCGCCATGGTGGTAGATGGATTCTACCCAGTGTGACACATCTCGGAGAGATTTTCGACTAATGGCTCCAAGCCCAGAGAAAACTACCCCGTCGGCAGAATTCACATTCCTTCCGCTTCCAAGCCACGGTTCTGTGTCTGCGACCTCGAGCGTCTTAGGATCCACTGATGATTTGGCTTGTTGGAGAAGTGAGGCTTCGCCGAATCGAGACACCATGACATCAACCAGGCCCTCTGTTCTGCGGGCAAAGTCCTCCAGCACATCACGCTCGCTGCTTCCCCACTCTTCCTCGCCTACGCCCATGCCCAGTTCTCCGCCTGCTGCTAACTTCATGCCACCATATATGTCCACTGCAGGACTTCCATGCAGAAGGACATCCCATGTGCTTGCAAATCGAGACCAATACTTCTCGAGGATGTGGCAGAACTTTGTCCGGTCGTGCTTTGCGAACATTTGCTCGAGAGTTTGGCCATGGTGGAGAAGGAAGAGCGACTGGGCTCGAACGAGTTGTTGGATGAGGAGGGCTGGCGGACTGACTTCGCGCGACGAGTATTCCACGGCAGGTTGCGAGCTGCTGCCGGAGTCTGACTTTGAGGTACTGGATGCGGCGGGCAGTTGGGTGAGGTCGATTGACTGGGCGGTGATTAGCTGGAACCTCTTTATATGGTTGTCAGCTGTCGTCTAAACTCACTGCAAGTATTGACCAGCCAGACTCGAGCTCGTGAAGGACAATGCGTGACTTTTGTGTTTCGACCGAGTCTATCGCGTCGCCTTTGGAGAAGCTCCTGCTCAGCCATCAGATCTGGGTCACGATAGGAGCAGACGATATGGCCCCTTACTTTGCAAAGCCCACCATGCCCTGGGCCAGCCCGACCTGCCTCAGCTTCTCATTTTCCTCCTCACGCAACTCGGCAGCTGCCTGCGCACTCGCATCGCTGAGCTTGGAGCGCGCCTTTGCTGCCTTGGAGTAATAAAAGACAATCTGCTTGTGGAAGGTCTCATCGGTGGTGCCCAGGGCGGGATTGTAGATGGCGAGGAAGGACAGTTGTGCCGGGACGACTTTGGGGATGGCCGTGGAAGACATGCCCGCACTCGTAGCCCTGGGATCTCCCGCTTCCACCAGAGCAACAAAGCGGGCGCAGGGGGCTATTTATACAGCCCTCACGGATGCGGACTCTGGCCCTCGAACATGGCGGACGGGGTGTGGCGTCACGGGCAAGGATGCTCCCGCTTATCGTGAGTTTGTGCCCCGCAGATCGAGATGGAGCTGGAGCTGCGCGCTGGAGCTTGCCGTCTTTTCTCCCGCGCCTTCCTACCCGTCTCAACATGCTCTGGGGGCTGCCTGCCTCTGTCCGCTCTTTGATCGCGTCCAACTTGCGCAGATACAGCTCGACAGCAGCTCCACCACGACGCCCAGATCCCCTGCGCATCTTGTTCTGCGGCGCCGACGACTTCAGCATCGCGTCGCTCCGCGCGCTGGCCGCCGTGAAGACCCAAGTCCCACGTCTCATCGAATCAATCCACGTCGTTCACCGACCCGCAAAACCTACCGGCCGAGGCTTGAAAGTCCTCAGAGAAGGTGTTGCTCCCATGCCTCCCACTTCAATGTTCGACATGGCCAATTAACCGTCTCCATCTGCAGTCCCAATAAAACATGTCGCAACGACGGACCTCGACCTCCCCACCCACACCCTAGACACCTTCACCCGCTGGACGCCTCCCTCCCCAATAGACCTCGTCATAGCCGTCTCCTTCGGCCTCTTCGTACCACCCCGAATACTCAATCTTGCGCAATATGGCGGCCTCAATGTGCATCCTTCGCTGCTGCCAGACCTGCGTGGCCCAGCCCCAATTGAACACGCCATCCTGAAGCGAAGAACGCATACTGGCGTGTCAGTCCAGACTCTGCACCCCGAGCACTTCGACCGGGGGCGTATCCTCGCGCAGACGCCTGCGCCAGGGCTTCCTATACCAGACGGCACGCGCGCTGTGGATTTGGAGCAGCGTCTCGCAGCCATTGGAGCGGAGATGCTCGTTGATGTCCTAAAGACGGGGACGTTTGTTCCTCCCCTGCAGGACGTAGGCTGGTATGCTGGCTCCAGTGGGCCAACAGACCATGCGCCTAAAATCACAAAGCAAGACCGCTTTATCGACTTTCGCACCAAAACGATGGACGATATCCTCGCCATGCACTACGCACTTGGGGATACATGGACCATGTTGCCTAACGGCAACCGTCTGATTATGCATAAGATTGCAGATACGCGGAAAAGACACAGTAGCGGCCGCGAGCCAGGCATCTGGATACAAGAGAGCTTTGATAAGCCGCTGTTCTGCGATGCTGGCGGGAATATAGGCGTCGTGTTAGAGAGTACATATGCTGGTGCGAAAGCAGGGCAGGGGAATGCGAAGCTTAGACATGTGTTGCCTGAAGAAGAAGGGGGTGGGGAGGTAGGGACGGATATGTTGACGTGGTTGACCAAGGGTGCGGTGGATGGGGTTATTGGGAGATAATTCGACGGTCACATTCGATATATGAAGAAGTGATGGTGACGGTAATAATCTTGCAGTAATATTCAACGCTGAAAGCCCGTCTCGTGCGCCTTTCGCACCCGCTAACGCCATCGCTATGCACATTTGTTTGGTTGCTCCACACTATACAAAGCCACTTCAAAGGCATACATACACTGCAAAGCCCCTTTCTACCAAGCATCTCCCCACCCCTCTTCTTCCTCTTCATTCGCCTTGGCCTTGGGCTGTTCTTTCTTGACCTCCTTCTTCGGCTGCACAACCACCTTCTTCGTCGCCGTCGATCCCGTCGTACTAGCCCTGGCTCCAATCGCTGGTCTGGTGGACTTCGTTGTTGAAGCACTTGGCTTGGACAGACCCTTTGGCAGCGCATTCTTCGTCGGCTTCTTCGCATTCGACTGCGCTGCCAGCCAGCCTGCAAAGTCTGGCTCGCCTTTATCGTCGAATGATGTCGTTGCGCTTGGTTTTGAGACGGCAGGTGTGCCCCAGGGGTCATCTTCCTCATCTACCGGTTTAGCATCGTCATCGCCGAAGCCGCCCCAGTCACCGTTGAAGTCGTCAGCTTCGTCGTCAAACGCCGATGCAGGGTCTGGTGATGTGATTGTGGGAACTGCAGCCGCGCTTCTCGTGCTATGAAGTTGCATTCCTGGCTTCGAGGCAAGCGGGACCGGAGGTTTGCTAGTCGTTGTTGTAGGTGGTGGGACAGATGAGGATCTTTGGTCTGTGGCTCCGTTTGTTGTGGAATCGCTCTGCATTTGTCCACTTGTGGAAGCCAGCTTGTTTGTGAAGCTTGAGATGGCCCAGCCCGCCCAACCTGAGCCAGAATTGTCGTTCGCAGGAGTTCCCATGCGGGGTATGGTTCCTGCAGCAGTCAAACTGGGTGATGGCAGGACGGTGTCTGGCATAGTCGCGGTATATTTGCGGATTCGGGCAACGTATATGTCAACGCTCTTTTGTGCTTGATCACGAATGAGCTTCTCTTTGTCGACTAGTGATGGACACATGATGGGAAGCAATTTGGTGGCACAGTCATCCTCGCTGAAGAGATCGGCCGTTGCAGCCAATGCTAACAAAGCAGCATTGCGAGCATGAACGAATGGGTCGCGTAGGGAGCGGGAGAAGGCGGCTGCGAGAACTTTCGCACGACTCTGTCCTTTTGTTAGCGTCTCGAGCGGGTGATAGGAATTGAGTGTCATACGTTTACTCCCAGATTCCGAGCAATCTTGCCTAAACATATTGTTGTGTTTGTACGGATCCCAGGTTGCTCATCGTTTGCAGTTTTGGCCAAATGTCGCAACAACTCGCCATTTAGAGTCCGGTCTGAAAGTTTTGGCACGACCGTCAGAACAGCCTTGACAGTCTGCTCTCTAACCACAGGTGCTACATCCGTAAAACCAGTAACCATTTGGGGGAAGATCTTGTCGTTAACAATCTTTTGCGGTAAGTGGTCGATCATGAGTGGTAGATTGTCTAATAAGCAGACGCGGATCGCTCGATCTGGGTTTGCAAACAACCGTACAACGACTGGAGTGATTTGAGTTTCGTATTCGTCATCAGAGAGCTTCTGACCGATTTGCATGACTGTTCCGAAGACTTTGGCACCTCCTCCGCCAAACTCTACAGACTTCAATAATTCCGGAAGGACCTTCATTTTAAAGAAGTCTGCCGGGAAGTCGTCTGCAACTTGATCGAGCTTGCTGCCGTATAGTTAGCATAGTCTGCAATTCTATGAGCATCGTACTAACCCAAGAAGCTCGTTTCGTTCATCCTCAGCCTTGAGTCCAAGGCTTTCAATATCTTCTGTGACCTGGATCAATGGTGTTTGGAAGAAACCCCCAATCCTCTTCCCTTGATCCAGAAACTGGCCGACACTCATTCGAGACTTGGGATTTGGGTTTAAGAGGCGTTTGTACGACTGGTGCATGCTCGGTGGTATGCTCTTCATCTGCCCTAGCTGGTCGCTGCTGTTGAAGCTACCATTGAAGACCTCGAATATTAGGATTCCGAAATTGTATGCGTCAACTGCGGGCGTTGGGTTCTGCTTTATGACCTCCCAGCCTGCTTTGGCAATTTCTGGGGCCATGTATCGCCCTGCATCCGGGATGAGGCCACCATATGTTGGTAATATTGAATCATCCTCCTTGACAGAGCTCAGAGCGTCGAATCCTCCCAACTTCCACTCGCCACTCTCGCTGAAGAAGATTGAGGCCGGGCGAATACAGCCATGTATAGAGGCAGCTTCCGCATTGACGAATTTGAGTGTTTTTGCGATATTGTGTAGGCCCCATTTCGTCGTCTCTTCAGTCAGACTCTTCCTCTTGACGTGCCAACTCAGGGGACTGAGCCTCTCGGTAGCAATGTATATGTATGTATCTGTCTCGACCGTGTCTAGGACCTTGACGACTCCAGGGTGGCGAAGGGTTCGTAGTTTGCGCAGCGCATTGCGGGCGAGGGGCAATCGCGACTTATTTGCGGTCACATCGAAGGAGAATATGCTGCATTTTGAACCATCTTCCTAGCAGCCAGGAATTAGTTAAATTCGCATGCATGCAGATACTCGGGCCATACTCGCTTTGTGCCGTTGTGCAGTGTCCAAATGGACTCGTCAATGTCTACCCGATCTCCAAACGTGTAGCCAAATGCCGGGCCCTTTGAGATGGCAGACGCAACCGCTGACTTCAGGAAATCCATAATCAAACACCTACGGCTGTGCGCACTGCAACAGTCGGCAAGGGATTATCTTTGGCTGTCAACAACACGCAAGCACCAAGCTAAGGACAGATGCGACTGCCCCACCGTAAGTTGGCCTAAGGCCGCAGATATGGCACGTGATGGCGCGTCGAGCACGACTTCCTCATTTGGCTCGCAATTACTCGTGCGCCGACACCAGCCCTGTCCTTCACCAGCGTTGATCACTTGACCGAGCATTCGACATCTCTAGCGGACCTGCGCGTTTCCTGTACCCGTCCGCCAGGAGAGACTCTAGCCAGGATGTATCTCACCTCTGCCAGACCTCGCGCACTTCCCTTGACTTCACGTTCGTCCAAACACGCGTGACGCGTATGAGAGGTACATTCCAAGCTCTGTCAATTCACAAGAAGTACACCGTACGTATATTCTCCTTTTTCAAATTTGATATGCGCACGCATTGCATGATGAACAACTGGTAAAAGGTCCGATCGCATGGCGTTGGCATGGTTTCACTTGTCCTGCACGCTTCGTCCAAACATCATAGGCGGTCCAGCCTGTATGTGAAAGACGTCGCATAGCGCCAAGAGTAACCTCCAACCGAGCGAAATGCTGCTTTCAACACAAACTGAAAAGATCTGAAGCATTGTCATTCTATCAACTTCACATCATAGCTGAGTGCAAGCAAGCTGATCAAAATAATAAACCAGTTCCTACGAGGTGACCGGGTTTCCAATCATCCAGCCAAATGAGCACCTTGAGTGCCAGGTCCAATGAAGGTCGATTCGATGCCGACGGTAAATTTCGACACTTTATTCCAGAAGGCTTTGATCTCGACAAATACAATGCTCTCTTTGGATCCGATAAGGACCAACGCTCACCGGGACGGCTATCGACAAGGATATCACCACCTCCTCTTTCACGCAAAAGAGGTCAATCCAATGTCTCGACTCCTGCTTCAGGCCCAAGAGCCTTTGAGCCTCGGGGCGTAAAGCGGAAGTAGGCGTACTCAAACTATCTTGACACAACTTTACACTAACATGCTTAAGCTTGAGCGACATAATAGGTCCCGACTTGCTCCAAACTAATGATTCCACACGGCGAGACTGTGTTCCAAGGCACTTCAAACGTCCATGTGCCATTCTCACGCCACCAGCGTCTTTCATCCACGAAGGCGAGCGTAGCGCATCACTGTCACGGAGTATTGCTGCCTCCACTGCAAGTCTTGAGCCAGACATTAAGAAACGCAAATGCCGTGTATGCAATAAACCTTCAGCAAAAAGATTTGATCCTATAATCTCCTGCCCAGGTTGTAACAGACCATACCACGAGAGTTGTCGAAGACCTGCACTTAAAGAGGGGCTTGACCAGGAGCTCTGGAGATGTCTGGACTGCTTGAACAAAAGTCGACGAGAGACTAGAAGAAAGCGGAAATTCCCAACACCGCTGTCAACACCCCACGCAGATCCGTTGCCACGGCAAACTTCTACATCAGCTCGTCGTGTCGGGCATCACATAGTATCCGGCCTTGTGACTGAAGTGGAGCCTGACATTGTTCATACGGATGCTGCCAATGCTACCGTGAAAGTATCACTCATTCAAGATTCGTCAGTATATGATCAACACCATAAAGTTCAAGGATGGCTCGCCAATCCGGCGGCGGATTGCAATGCGAATCAATTGACAACGCGTGACCCACATGGCGACGTCACTTTAGGGAACTGGAAGGAAATACGCTCTGAAGTGCCAAACACGCCTCTACAACATTGGGCCAAATCCGATTTACTGGAATCGCTCCCCAAGCTATTGCCTGTACCAGGGAGCCCAACTGAAGCAGGTGACAGCGCAAGACCCTACAAAACAAGTTCTTTGACGACCTTGTGTTCTGTCTGTTTAACACAGCGTGTTTTTGTGGAGAGCCCTGGGAAAGATACGAAATGCCGTCAATGCCGAATTCGAGCATCATTCAGTGAAGATGGAACGACCGAAATACCAGAAACCCCCGATATGGCTCCTGTCCACGATTCAACGATCATTAATAGTTCGTCAACCTTGCGCTCTGCTGTACAAGCATCGACTCCTGTGACACTCCCAGGGTCTGCCTTATCACTATCAAGGTTGAAGCCACAGCAGCAAGGCATCAAACAATTAGTGTTGCCGCCCAATGAAGCGCCATCGCCATCCCAGAAAGCACATATTCCAGTTTTGAACCATACGCAAAGGGAGAGTTTCATCCGCAGGACAGCCAAATTGGCGTTGGATGCCTCAGGTGGGCGCCTTACCGCCTCGAAGATCATAAAGTGGGCTGAAGGGCACATTGCGCAGTTGAATCTCGCAGATGCTGCTTTGGAGAAATACCTTGTCGAGGTCCTTTCTGCATCTCCAGAGTTTCATTGTATCACTATCGACGGTATCAAAGGAAAGGAACAAGTTTGGAGAGTTGCCAAAAAGGAAATCAGGGTGAAGAATAATGAACCAGCAATTTTGGCAATAACGAAACCTACATCGGAAGGGACTGCCCCTCATTTCATGCCCTTCGAACGATCATCTCCCCGCAAAACTCAGAAGACGAAGTTCTATGCTACTTATCGTCAGCTGGATCGTGACACCCTGATCGCACAGAGCGCGCAGACATCTATAGGGACAATGACTCATGCGGACAAGCTCAAGAAGATCCATGAAATCAGCAGACGACCTTCAAGAAAGACTTTCTTTGGATCCGATCATCGGCTGGCACATGTTCGAAGGACTAGGGGAGAGGATGTTCACGATGAAAGTTATGCGGCGTGGGTGTGGAAACCAAGGAAGCTGATCAAGAGCAGGTTGCCAGACAACGACATTGTCCAAAGGAGCGAGGAAAATGGGCGAGCTTTACAAGAGCTGTTAGGAGTACCAGATGATGCTATTCTGAAGAATGGTAAGCGCACTCGACGAGAGACGTGGGGAATCCCAGATGATGTCATTTCGATGAGTGACAACAACATTATCCGAAGGAGCGAGGAAGATATGCGCACTTTACGAAAGCTTTTGGGAGTCCCGCACGAAGCTTTTCAAAACAATGATAAGCGCACTCTACGAGAGCTGTTAGGATTGCCAGACAATGCCATTCCGATGAATGACGGGCAAACCGAATTGGCTTTCCGGGACGGTACAAAGATTAAAGGAAAACTCCCACGTCCACGGCAGATTTACAGGGTCGGTAAATTGTTCGGTGGAGAGCTGACGGTACGAGCGTCTTGAGTGTGGGTGTCTGGTTGGAGACTATGGACAATTGACACATAACCTGAACCTATCAAAAACAATTGAAATAGAAGCTCTCAAATCCCGTTGGGAATGAAGTTTGAACTAATTGACCGCTTTGTGAAGCCTTGTGTGATGGAAGTAACAGCACTTCCAGCGCGGCCTGACTCGAAGATTTTCGAGAGCGAGGCGGCCCGCCGCCTCATTGAAGATCGAAACAATGTTCCGACCCGCAATTTGCAATCTCCCGAAGGTTTGTGATGAACATGTTCTGATGACCAAGGACGACGGAGTGGAAATATGGTGCTGCACCATCAGCCTTGCTGGCATGGCCTCGCTTAGCGCCATGTGAATCACCTTCGTCCTTCGCGTTCCACCGCGGAATCTCTCGACACAGCATTGTCCGGACGCAGTGTACTCCGCGCAAAAGAAGCAGCCCACGTCGCAACGGCGCCTCGCGTCGGGAGAAGGGAGAGAAACGATTGCAGGCGGGTGAATCTTGCCGCCCGCAGATCGTGCGGCCCATCGTCTATTTAGACTTCTGAAACCAGACCCCTGCCGCTACCCGAGCGCGTTTCAAGCATCCACCGCCAATCAGTACGCGACGCCTTCACCTCGTCCAAACGGCGCTTCAGCGTCTGGATGCCCGACGCTCCAGGGCCCCGGATGCTACTCGCAGTGCCGAGATTGAGCAGCGAGGCAGTGAGTGACTGGGCCTCAGTTCGCCCGCCCGCTTGCAGCGAGGGGTACCTCCCCGGTTTCACCTCAGCCAGTCGCACAGGCGCAAGGCACTCAGTCGAGTGATTTGGGCCACTCAATCGTGACTCGATCAGCTGTGCCAGCGCTTTGGGCCTTATTTGTGGCTATTGTAAGGTTCGCGACAATATCAGGTCGAGCTAGTGGGAGACTTTTGTTCCTCAGGTTCCCTTCTTCACTCGAAGTCAGTTCTGTTCATTCACCTCACCTTCAGTCTCTATTGTGCGTAATAGCTGCTATTGTTCAGCGAGCTGATCGCTGGCCTGGCGCCCACTACATTATCTTCTAAACTTCTACTCTTTGACTTTGCTCAATCCACGATCTCTTCTCCGTCTTTGACCTACTTGCTCTCGCCTGCTGCGCAGTCCATATACCTGATTTCTCCAACCACCAGTTCTTCAACAACCTACAAACTCATCCATATCTCGCAATGGCACTTCTCTCAGCCGAGCACCTGGCCGGCCCAGGCTACATCATCCTCAACATCCTCCGTGGACTGAACATCATTGCGCTTGCTTCTGTCGTGGCCAGCAGCATCGTAATGCTTGTCAAGACCTTCATTGTCTCCAAAGTAGGTCAGACTTGTAATGGAAAGAGATCATCACCAACAGCGAGTAGTTCTTCTTCTTTGATGCCACCTCTCATGTCATCACTGCTATTAGCGGCCTCTTCCTCATTGTCTCCGAATGCTCCCTATTCCGCGGCTTCTTCGCGCGCAACTGGCCTCTTCTCAGTCCCAGCCATGGATTCGTGACTCTTGGCTGTGCTATGATGGTCATCGGTCTTAATATGCTTGGAAACATGAACAAGGAGGCCACAAGCCAGCAATCGCTGACAATGCCATTCTGGCGACTCCTTGTTGCTTCGGGCATCCTCGCCGTTGTCATTGGCTTCTTCAACATTGTTGCTGTTAGGGACCCCTCCACTACCTTTTGACGCAGTACTAATAATTCACAGAGCTATGTCTTCCGTGACAAGTCTCGCAATATCACTGCTCGCCGTGTTCGCTCTCGTGGCGCCATGACCCTCAGTGAGGACGTCGAAGTTGCCTCAGACTACGACCCGAAGCACAAAGCCTTCACCATCACCACCCACCACACCGGCAGCAGCTCATCGCGCACTAACATGGCCGGTGTCACCCCACCTTCGCGCAATGGAACGCCTCGCGTAGACTGCGGCTCGCCGCAAGTCGCCAACAAGGAAGAAGACTCGAACAATCTCAGCCAGTTCAACTTCACCAGCCCAATCCGCGAGCGCTTCCGAAATGCAAGGCAATCATTCCTTCCCTCTTACCACAGCGCCTCGCCCGCCAAGCCCTTCTTCTCCCATCGCCCCAGCTCATCAATCTACAGCCGTGCCACCAACGGTGAGCCCCAGAAGAAGAAGTTCTGGCAGCGACAGCGCGAGGAGCAGGAAGAGGAGACTTCCCGCATGCCCGAGATCTCGTACCCCCTCAATGTCAACCCCCAGTTCGCACACCTCGTCAAGCCGAACCTTGCGCACCACCCGAGCGTCCGACGACCCGAGGCCGACTACGACAAGATCTAAGATGGACATGGGGTGTATAGGCAGAAGATGTGTTGCGGATAGCGTTTTGAACACTTTTATGATACCACTTTCCTTATTGTCTAAGCATATTGCCGATGGGGGCAACGGCGTTTAATCATATCATGGGCATTCATCAGACTGCTATATTAGCTGTTCAAAAGTAGGATGAACTCGAATATTTTGGCGAGACGCCATGGAACTACCTCTCATTTATTGTGAACATATATCATCACATAGCAGAATATATTGCTACATTTCTCATGTTTATTGGGCAACTCATGATCATTGCTTGTTGTGTTGTGCTATTGTGCATGCTGCAATGCTTTGCAGCTATTTGTACATATCTTACATGCAGGACGCTGGATTCACCCTGCTCAATGGTAGTCTTTCTCTGTCTCTCTCTTCTCTCCAACCCCTCAATCCTCGGCCATCGGATCCATAAAAGGATCAATAGCATTGCCCTCGGGATCATACAACTCCATCCTCGTCCCATCCTCCAGCGTCAAGCTATACTCCTTGGTCTCGTACAAGCCACCCCTGCCCCTCCGCCTACACCTCAGCTTGACCTCGCCCTGCTTCCTAGTCCCCTTGACCCAAAAGCTGATGTCGATGCGGCCGTGGACCTGGTTGATCTCGCCGCGGACCCAGGGGTTCTTGCTGGCGAAATAGATTTCGTCGCCGAGCTGCTCGCGCACGGCGGGGTTGGTGCGCAGGGCGTAGAGCGTCGAGGTGACGACGCTGGACTCGGTTTTCTGGTAGTTGAAGAAGGCGAAGAGGGAGATGGCCATGGCGACGATGAATAAGGGCAGCGTCTTGGCGACTTGGGTGGGGATGAGGGGGGGGATCCTGCGCGTTTGGTCATGTTAGCTGGTTGCGTGGGTGGGTGGTGCGATGCAGATTTGACATGGAAAGTTGGCTGGCAAGAACGTACGGAGGGAGCGCGCGGTTCGGCCGCCGCTCAAGCAGGACCTCACCTTCCTTGGGCGGCGGAATCAGGTTCTCGGGCGACCACACGCTCGTCGGCGTTTTCCATGGCACAACAGGTTTGGTGAGGTCGTTTTCTGGTGGAATGGGTGCTGAGGTCGAGGCGAGGCGCGCTGTGGGGAAGCGGCGCAGGCATTGCAGTCGGATTTGGGCTGGGGCGCGGAGCAGCGCGGGAGAGAGCCGTGGAGGCGGCATTGTGTGTTATGTGTGGGCGGAAAGTTGGATTGGGACGAAGTTTGGAGGGCCGCGGCGATGATCATTTGATGCTTGGCGGGCGGTTTGCAACTTTCGACCTCGACGAGTCGGGTGGGTTCGGCTAGACTTTCCTCACTCGAATACTCGAGATTCAAACGAAGTCATTGCGCCCAAGGTTGAACCACAGCACGTCGTTGTTGGCTTTGCCCAAAGATATCATGTACCACAGGTGTATAATATCCCGAGCGAAAGTTGTCCCGAGTTGATTTTGCGGCATTGGATAGGCGCTCGCGGTAGCGGCCATGTACTCTGCACTTGAAATTGGTGGAAAGATATGTGTACGCATCGCCAGCGAAACAGCTTGTAGGCAGTGCGGATACCATGGTCCAACTATTTGCCAGAGGGCAGGTGCAATTGTGTTTCGTCTTTGCATAAATATGAAGTTGAAAGAGAACTGAGGATACTTGGCGGAAACAAGCCACAACACCTTTAGTCCTAGAACAGGAGACAGTTCTCTTCTGTGTTCGTATTAAAGCTGCTCATACATCTGTTTCCTCTAATATAGCAGAGGAGAACGATAGAGCCTACAGGACTTTAATGCTCTATTATAAGTGTATCTAATCATTAAACAGGTGCCAGGCTCCCATCCAACTATTTTGTACGTCCGAGAGACAGGTATGTTTGGATACCTTTGATCACGTCTACTACTCAGATGTTGCTGTCTTCATTCTGCGAGAAGCTCTTCAACACTAACCCTTCTAGTCCACCTTATATTTATCTCTAATTTTAAGCCACTTTGGTCAAATCCGTAATCCGAAGGTAGTTGAACATGAATAGGTACCCATTACCTCAACCAGATTTACACTGCGTATTCTGTCATTGAAATGTTCATCGTTTATTCCTAATATACAGTCGTGAACCAAACTCGAAGTTCATTCTTCGAAGACAGCCACCTGCCTTCCATCCCATTAAAGCAGCCCATCCGCTTAACCACTAACAACAGTCCCACCATTAGGATGAATTGTCTGACCACTAATGGAAGAGCTATCATTGCTAGCCAAGAAAACAAACACAGTCGCAATCTCACTTGGCTGACTCGGACGTCCCATTGGTGCCGTGAATTGCTTGATGGCTTCATCTGTCATTGTCGCTGGAATCAATGGGGTCCAAACAGGACCTGGAGCAACTGCATTGACTCTGATGCCCTTGCTAACATACTGGTTCGATAGGCCGCGAGTGAAGGCTACAATAGCACCCTTTGTCGAAGTGTAGTCGAGAAGATCGGGGCGGCCAATGTAGGCATTGATAGAAGCGTTATTGATGATCGTTGCCCCCCGCTTCATGTGTGGCAAAGTGTATTTGGACAGATAGAAAAATGGATGGATGTTAGTGTTGAAGGTATGTACCCACTGATCCCTTTTAAGATGTTAGCCTGGTCAGCTGATACTGTCTGTGAAATACCTTACTCATCAAGATCTTTGATATCCTCGACCATCATCTGATACGCGTGATTATTGACAAGGATATCAATACCACCCATCTCCTTAACTGCTTCCTCAACAACTTTTCTGCAGTTCTCTCTTGAAGTCAAATCAGTCGCATGCAAGAAGCACTTCTGGCCCTTCTCCTCAACCAACTTCTTCGTTTCCTGAGCATCAGATTCCTCTGCTGGCAAGTAGGCGATGAAGCTGTCTGCACCCTCCATTGCGTACAAGACTGCAATAGAACGACCGATACCTGAATCTCCACCGGTGATTAACGCCTTCTTCCCCTTAAGCTTGCCAGCGGCTTTGTACAGTTCACTGCCGCCATCTGGGGTGGGCAAGTGATCGACTTGGGGCTGCGGATCAAGTTTGGACTGAAGACCTGGAACAACTTGGTGTTGGATGTCGGGCTGGTAACCTATGGGAAAATGGTCGTTATTACTATATCCATATCTTGTGAACAATGACTAGTACCTTGCTCGAATTGGCCTTTCTCAGACATTTTGTGTTGCTTGTTGAGTAATTTGAATTGATTACAAAGGATAAGAAGAAGAATCGGGTGAATTAATTAGGATTATGAGTGTCTGTAGTTGAGGTGAGAATTTCGTGTACGAATGGTTTTATTGAAATTTATGATAAGTTGGTGACATCACAACCACGTCTTTTGTGGGTATCATCTTTGACACAATCGAGAGGCCATATTTTGCATTCTGATTGTGTTGCAAGTATAGATTGAAGAAGACCTCGAGCAATACATTGGGTATGACATTGTCCAACATCTAGGGGACCGGTGGTCACTCTAGCCTCTTTCGCCAAGCATTTTGGGAACGAGTGAACGGTGTTGAATGTGAAACTCTAAGCAGTAAAGATAAATACGCCAAATCATACACATCTAAGCTTCAATACTGGAAGAGCGAAGCATTTTTAAAATAGAAGACTTCAATCTGCACGGCTTTGTCTATTGTTTTGCGAGGTGGGCACTGGTGGCGTCCCACTTGTCAGCCTGAACTGTACGTAGTAGAAATAATGAAAAGCATCACACCCAGTGACGAGACGACCGGCAAACTTGCCAGAGCCTCGAGGGTCGAGGACATAGACATCACAAACTCGTGATATGAACGAATACTGCAAGCGAAATTTGAAGTTCAACTTAAAATGCAACGGCCTTATTCCTATGAACATGTCCACCACCAATTACCTGGACGCCATATTACACAGAAGGCTGGCGATAAAGTGGCATGGTTGTCTACCTCTTTCCAGCGCCCGGGTAAGCGGCTCGAGATCATCTGAACTTGAACCATCGTAATCGCAATTCGTGATCCTACAAATGACGGTCTCATGGGTATGACGTCGCCTTGGTCCCAGGATCAGGGTCCACGCGTTTGGCGCTAACCAACTCCAACGTCCTCGATCCTCAAACCCTGGCACCAACCCCCAGCCATCACCAACGTCGTCATAATAGGTTGGCATCTGCCGTGTTCCAGAACTTATTTTGGAGATGAAAGAAGCCACACCAAATCCTGAACAAGCTCATCCGACGTCATGCGCCTCAAGCTGTGTGCTGACTTGTGTCCCTGCGTGACGTACCCCAGGCATTACCAGTCGATCATATTCCGCTTTTGGGACATTCAGCATAGAGAACTTGTTTTCAGGGTCCGAATAGATGGGCTGGAGCCGCTGAACAGATGAGACAACCTACGATTCTCCTTCTATAAGAGTTGAGTGAATTGCACCAACTTAAGACCCATCAACACATCAAACAATCATCTCAAGCTACAAGCATTCAAGCAATCTCACTTCCAACCACTTTACACTTTTAACAACAACTACCCAACAACTACTTCATCATGCCTCTCATGCGCCGCTCAGCTCCCCGCACTACCCGTGCCCACCACACCACTGCTCCACGCACTACACGCACTGCTCGTCCTAGTCTGAAGACCAGACTTCTCGGACCCAAGCGTGCTACTCGCACTACTACCCGCCGCACTCCTCACACCACCACTACTACCACTACCACCACCAAGACTACCCGTCATCATGGTGTTGCGGGTACTGCCGCTCCTGTCCACCACCACAAGCGCCATGCTACCATGGGCGACAAGGTGTCCGGTGCACTCATGAAGTTGAGGGGAAGTTTGACCCGCCGTCCTGGCCTTAAGGTATGTTGACTTCTACCCTCATTCACGGTTGAACATGTACTAACGAGACACAGGCTGCTGGCACTCGCCGCATGCATGGAACTGATGGCCGCAACGCCCGCCGTGTCTATTAAAATAGGCACTGAGCATAGAGGCAAACTGTGCCTACGAGCATCTGGGAGGTTCCTATGTTTTTGCAAGACTAAGCGCGGTGTTACGATATGAGTGTACGATATTTGATTTCAGATACCCACAATCTGAGCGAGCATTTTCGTATTTAATGAATGATATTATTATTTAAGCTATTTGTTATTTGTCCTCTTTGAAAGCATCGTGATAATAAGATAAAGATTACATGCTCTATCATCATCCCAATGCAGGGCACACAGCCAAACCTCAAACATAACGACTTCAAGTTTGCTTGATATACGTTATCAATGCACGAAAGAGCATCCGTCATATACATACTGGCATTACCCGACCTGAGTCATAGCATGACGCCAGTGTGCTGCGAGGTTTAATTTCTGTGCCACTTAGTCCAGGGCAATGATTGGACTGATGCCTTGTTACGTGAATCTCAAGGAAAGGCAAGGCAAAACAAGATATGGATAAGGGGAATCTATCAACAATGCAGTAAAGTTGTATGCGTTGGTTAAGAATTATATGTTACCATGCGCGCTCCTTATACACAGCTTATCACCTTACTTCATGTTACAAGCTAGTTCGAAGAATACCTGAAAAAGCGTATACTCATTATTACAACAACCAACGGTACGGGATGGAAAATAAACGCTCAATATCAGATATCAGAGTAAACCATCGCCAAAATTCTCACTACCGCCCAACCGTCTCATCCCGATTACTCGCCAACGGCCCCTCCTTCATCTTCTTCATGATATTCCCCAGCCTGCCTCCCCCACGACCGCTACCCCCCTCAATCTGCGACCCGGACACAGCCGGCCCAGAATAAGGCACCTTGCCCGGTACTGGAGGCGGCGCACCCACCGGTTGAACAGGTTGCTCGCGGTGGTATGGTTGACGGGCGCCTTGGATCTCGGAGCGTCCGGCGTCGATGACGGCTTGGTTTTTGGCGTGCGCGGCTGGGTTGCGTCGGTCGAATGTGTCGTTGAATGTTCCGCGGAGGGTTTCGCCGGCGCCCTAGTCGTGCGTCAGTTACAGTACTTGGTGAAGTATGGGTGGGATGGAGCTTACGTGGATACCAGCGGCTGCGGCTTTGAGGTTTGCCAGCGTCGACTGCTTCTGCACTTCGTGACCTTGTCTGTATGGCACGGGATGGTTATTCGGATCATGGGATCCCGAGTCGCGTTGCTGATAGTTTTGGTAGTTCGAAGGTATCGGTGGGACATCTGGATACTGTTGCTGTTGCTGTTGCAGCGGATACTGTGGCTGTTGAGATTGAGAAGGGACTTGTCGCGGAACCCCCTGTGGCGGCTGGCGAGCAGGGTATGAGAAGTTCGCTCGCGAATTGGGAGTGATCGGGCTCACGGGATCGTCCATGGGGTTTGGTCGTTGTATAGCTGGAGACACGGAGTCTAGCTCCAATCTGTTACGGATGTTGCTCTTATTGGGAATTGGAGGTGATTCGTCGTCCTGTCGCGGCACTAGAGGAGGTAGAGGTAACTGCAGCCCCTGATCGTGCACTGGCTGCTGCTGATATTGCGCTAGATTTCCTGGAGCCATTCCTGGAGTCAAACTATCTGGCACCGAGGAATGATTTGGACTTGGCGAAATGTGATGGAGCTGGTTGGGAGGCATGGGACTGGCCGGCGATGGTGGACTCGGCCCGGATGTATTGGTTACGCTTCCTGAGCCTCTACTACCGGCAGGTTGTTCAACAGTAGTTGATCCCCCTGGCCCAGTTGTAGTTGTAGTAGTCGTCGTGGTGGTAGTTGTCACGGTGACAATGTTGCCTGTTCCCGCGTCTCGATATGTCTCTCTGCCCACACTCTCCTGACTCGAGCGGTTGTGTAGAACTTGCTTGGGAGGCGCAAGCATATCGTCATGCTTTGGTGCAACCTGCGTATTATACTGTGCGGGATTTTGACCGTTTGGTTGTGTCTGGTGCCACTGGTCGTCAGATAGTGGGCGTCGATTGCTTGTGAAACTCGGGTTCGCACTGGTGTTTTGCTCGCTGCTGTAATAAGCTGAATCGATGTTTGTATCTGCGGGTTCGAGCACTTTCTCAACCTCCTTCTGGTTGTCTTTTTCCTTTTCTATCTCCTTGTCCTTCTCCCTCTCCTTGTCCTTTTCCTTCCCTTTCTCCTTTGAATGGAAGGGATTCGACATGCGCCATTTTGACTTCTTTTCTTTCTCTGTATCGGAAGTGGTCGCTAGCGGGGGTTCCGTGGGCTTGCCAGCTAAACCTCCGGACATGGCGAGTTCTTGTCGTTCTCGACTCTTTCGCTTCTGAAGTTTGGCTGGTTGTCTGAAACCGTCGTCCATTTGGAGGCAGGTATAGTAGCTGCTTTGTTATGTAAAAGAGCTAGAATAGACGAAGCAAGTATGTTGTGAAGAGCAAAATGCAAATTTTGGGGCTTCCTCGAGTTATCGGCTGATGTGTAGAGCCCATTTCATAAGGAATCGCACCTTGAGCAAGACTCCTCCAGCGGTCCACTTACCCCGGTATGAGGTCATCTCGTGGGCTGTGGCGCAACTCAACTGTGGCATCCAATCATAAGCGCTAGATATGACGATCCGAACGGGTGGAGTTCGAGACTGCTGATGTGCAGGGGGACTAATGCCTGATGGCGTCGTCAGGGTTTCCAAGTTCCAAGGACATGACGGTCAAGTTTCAAAGTACACCTTTCCCTATTCTAAGATAGCCCATTCTACAGAGTGTTCCACGGAGTTCGTTTCCTGGGCTTTTGCATATTAGCGATATTGGGTATGATCTCGCATTGCGACGTCGTTTAGTTCATTCATAGGGAGTCATAAGGGGCTGTTGATTTCAATTGAGTTTGTCGTGTCGCGCACCCCGCTTGTGTGTGGCACATCACAGCACAGCCTCAGTGCTGAACTCCACTTCAGAGGGATGCTTTTGGGGCTTTCACTCCTCCACAATTCTGGGCATGAACGTACTTTCTGTCTGCGCTCTATTCCCTTTGCTGCACTGGTGTCGTTTAGTTATCTAAAGGCTTTTCGCAGCCTGGGAACTCATTATGGCGGAGGTGGTTGGGCTCGTTGCCAGTGTAATTCAGGTTGCTGGAGCAGGCATCAAGCTGTCCCAAACACTTTACCAGTATGCCGACGGTGTCGCGACAGCTGACAGACGAGTCAAAGACATCGCAAAGGAGATCGAACTGACAAGTTTTGTCATTGAAGATCTCGGAGCTATCTTCAACCAGGATGAAAATGCCACCATAATCTCTAATAACGCAGTTCGAACTGCAAATGAGACAATGAAAGAATGTTCGAATGTGTTTGCGGAAATCAGCGCAACTTTGAAGAAAAGCAAGAAAAACACCTTCGGCCGGTTGATGCTTCCTTTCCGAGACCCTAAAATCCAACTACTACGGGATCACATTGACAAACTCAAGAGCACGTTGACTCTCTTGATGCAGGTACTGTCGCATGCGCACCTGGTAAAGTCGAATAAACTCGGCAAGGAGGCCATTGCAAGGCAGCGCGAGGAGATCAAAACTCTTTTAGAGCAAAAGAAGATGACCACCAAAAAATACGAAGAGTCCCTGAGGAACTACAGTGGCAGCGAGGACGGTACTCTCGTCGACGATGACCTTGTATCAAACAGGGAACTTGACCAAGAATCCTCTACGAACACACTCAGTACCCTGAGCGCCGAATCTACGATTAATCTTGACTCACTTGGCAAATGTGTAAACCACATACGAAACTTGCTGGAAAATATTGAGACGCTACAACAAGCGCTCACAAACCAAGTCGACGGCGGCGACAACTCGGAACATCATCAAAGTCTCCTAGGGTCATACTTTAAGACTCGCAGCCACCTTGACGAGGTCTTATTTGGTAGCTCGAGGTCTTCCACAGTAAGAGCCAGCATTAGAGGGATACAAATCGGTATAGAAAAGAGTTTGACGGGAAGTACACACCGTAGCGACATTACGCTTACCAACACCGTGCAAGTAGCTGAGGACGCTGGGGCTCAACCAAGCGCAGAAGAGATTCAAAATTTAAAGCGAGGGGTCGAAGCTCTTCGTGTAGAGAAGGAAACTGTAAAGCTTGAAGCGGAGAGGAAATTGCACGAATATGAGACATTGTTGAAGGCCTCACAGTTGAAACTGGAGATCGAGCTTGACAAGTCAAACAAAGCCGAAGCGGCACGAAACCTTGATAGTATACGCCACCTTCCTATCAAATTTAAAGACACGCTTGGTAGAAAATATGTTCTTCCGTTTCAAGCGTGCAATACCTGGCAGGTCTGTTCCCAGTATCCCGGCATCATTTCGAATATGTTCTGACAATTTGCAGGGGATGCTTGGTATGATCAAGAAGGTGTACCTCCAAGACAGCAAATGGCAGCAGCAAATATCTGATGAAAGGTACCACCTCATGGATGCTGATGGCAATATTCTCTTACCAGCCTTTTGGGAATCGCTCGTGGAACCAGGATCGATGATCACCATGGTATTCTTACCAACTAAGCCAGTAGACAATCATAACGACAAGAGCAAAATTGATCCCAGTTTAGCATTGCCAAAGAATGATACCGAAACTGTTGGAGTTGCTGAACCAGTTTCTGGCAAAGAAGCCCCTCCCGAGGAAGCACTTGACGCTGGAAAGGTTGTCGAGGACATAGACTGTCCTACACAAGGAGAAGACCTTTTACCTGGATCCTCCAATGACATGGACGTGGATCTCGACGTTGATAATTTAGATAGGATTCTGGAAATCGCACCTCGATATCGCCGTAACCTACCAGCCAACTATCATGGTGGAGGGTATGACCCGAACACGTTGTTATCGGAACCTAAACAATTGATCATGTCCCGATGTGGTGGTGGAGGGTTTAGCCCTGATACCTCGTCCTCGAAACCAAACTCAGACGTAAAGACGAACCCCCCCGATGTCGAAGTCCCAGACATTACCATCAAACCAGTCGACCCAAGTCCCTCGCACGCAAAGAGATTGGAAGAGATACAGGCAGAAATCGAGGCCACCATACCAATTATGCGAGACAACATTCACAAAGTCAGCGAGCGAGGAGAGCGCTTGGATAGCTTGAACGACAAGACTGATAATCTTGCCGTGTCTGCTCAAGGCTTCAGACGCGGTGCGAACCGGCAGCGATCCAGTGGGCTATGGGACAGTGTGTACAATTGGTTCAGCGCACCTGCAATCCCAAGTGCCGCATCTGATACCTCGAACGACGCCGGCGATGGGACATGGAACTGGAGTTTCGGGAACTTTGGAAATGACAGGAAAGAATTGGTAGTTGAGCGCCGCCCTCTATATGGCGCTCAAAGTGAGATTATCTCTTTTGAAGAACGATTCGTGCCGTCGTCTTCGCCTGTGGATGAGGTCGACGAGATACTGCGGGAATGGACAACCGTCCTCGAGGAATAGGCGCTCCAAATTCTTCGCATTTACTTGAGTCATAGTCTACGGCAACATTACCTACATCTCAGTCATTTTTTCCTCACCAATATATCCATTTTGCCTATCTAATTTCCGGTGCCGTTTTGCCTTCGCCGTACACACCCGTCCCCATCCACCTCCGACATCGTTTTTCACGTCTCCGACACGGTCCGCGTTCGCGCCCCGATTCTGCCCGCGCCGACATCGACGCCAAGACCCGCCCATCTGATAACCAGACACAAGATCTGATAAGAAACCGCCCGCCAGATGGGATGCCGGCCTCGACCTCCGCCCCATGTTTGGGAAAGACTTCCGCCCCGGGTGGAGGCCGGCGAGCAGCGCGCGCCACTACTGTGCGTCGATGCATGCATGTCCCTACCAAGCTAGGTACGCAGAGAGGCCAACTGGTACGCCGGCACAAGTACCACACCACTACTCCTCCAACCCAGTCCCCACTGGAGCACTTGCCGTGGTGTTTTAGTTGATTCAGTGATTCAGTCCTGGTGCGCCGCCCGTCGACGGCCCACACGGCCAAAGTGCGGCAGTCCCAGGCTCGCGCGCCGCCCACCCGGCTCCCTGGATGCACCGAAATGTTAATTACAAGGCAAAGGCATTACTCGATTGCTACACCTGATGTGTACCACGGAGTGTGTCGTTTGTGCGACGGGCTCGCCACTTGCCCCGCGGGTTGACTGGAAAGATTCTGTCAAGCTGTGCGAAAGGGTGGTGTGACTAGGACGCATGCGGTAATGACCTCTGCTGGGTGTGTCGTTTTGGGGGCTTTTTTTTTGGTGGGATGTTGCTTTTCGGTTTGCTTTTTGTGTCTCGTGTGTGTTTTTGTGTGTGAGGCGGCATGGCGGGGCAATGGAGGGGCAGAACGGTTGAGCTGAACTGTGCCCAGCGAGTTGACGTTACTTTTGCGGACTTTTGTGCTACGCCGCTGGTAACGAGCATTGTCTGCTTCTGGCAGACGGTTTGGAGGTCAATGTGTATTTGGAATTCGAGGGTCAGTATTGATTGTCTGCTTCGAGGGGTGAGGCTTTGCGCCTTCATGGGGCAATCGAAACAACGACGACTTGGGCGTCCAACATCAACACCAAAGCGGACAGTGAGAAAGACACGTCTAAAAGGGATAATTGAAGTAATTTGTGATCATGTCATATTTGGTCGTGGTATCTATTTACATCCAAACTTCCATCCACCAGACGCCATGCCGAAAAAGAAGGTATCGTAAAATTTCATGTACAAGGAGACCAGCTCTTCGAAATCCTTCACCACCAGTCACCCTGGTCGTGCATGGCAGCGGCGACCTTGCGGAAGCCGGCGACGTTGGCACCACCGACGAGAGATGGGAACTCGCCCTCGGCGGGGGTGAAGTACTCCTTTGCGGTGCTGAGGCAGTTCTCGAAGCAGTCCTTCATGATCTTCTTGAGCTTCTCGTCGACCTCCTCCGAGCTCCAGGACAGGCGCTGAGAGTTCTGAGCCATCTCAAGACCAGAGACGGCGACACCACCGGCGTTGGCAGCCTTGCCGGGAGCGTACCAGATAGCCTCGCCCTTCTTCTCGCGGCGGTGGGCCTCGAAGACGTCGATGGCCTCCTGGGTGCAGCCCATGTTGGAGCCCTCGGCAATGAACTTGGCGCCAGAGGCAATGAGAGCCTGGGCCTCATCCTCGGAAACCTCGTTCTGGGTCGCTGAGGGAAGAGCCACGTCGACGTTGCCGACCTCCTTCCAGGGGCGGGCACCCTCAACATAGCGGAAGCTGTGGTTCTCGAGAGCAGTCAAAGCCTTGCGCTCCAACTTGAGAGCGGCAATCTGGTTGATGATCTCGGGAGTGAAACCCTTGTCGTCAGTGGCAATCAACGCACCCTTGCTGTCGCTAAGGGAGACGACAGTGCCGCCAAGCTCAATGACCTTGAGAGCAGCGAACTGAGCGACATTGCCAGAGCCGGAGAGGGCAACCTTCTTTCCGGCGAAGGATTCCTTTCCACCCGAGGCGTAGTTGATCATGTGGTCGACATAGTAGACGAGTCCGTAGCCAGTGGCCTCAGGGCGGATCAAGCTGCCACCCCAAGAACCACCCTTTCCGGTAAGAACACCCTCCCATCGGTTGCGAGCCTGTCGGTATGCGCCGAAGAGGTAACCGATTTCGCGGCCTCCTACGCCGATGTCGCCCGCAGGTACGTCCGTGTCAGCGCCTGTGAGTTACGTAAGTGGAATGCTCTCAGAGAAGCTATATGTAATTGACGGTGCAAACAGCAGCCAGATAGAAACGATAGGCCGCAGATAGAGCCGCTCGTTTCTAGTGGTCTGCTTTCGGAAATATATGCAAGGCAGTTGTTGACGGGCATATTGCCCCACTGAGGCTGTTGGAGAGATACGCTAGGGTGACGACTTACCGATGTGCTTGCTGAGCTCCCTCATGAAGGACACGCAAAACTTGCGGATCTCGTTGTCAGACTTGCCCTTAGGGTCGAAGTCACAGCCACCCTTGCCACCGCCCATGTTGACTGCGAATTGTTAGTGGTTGCGACTTGGTTTGCTCGGCTTGTGCGGGCACTTACGGCCAGTGAGGGCATTCTTGAAGATCTGCTCGAAACCCAAGAACTTGAGGATGGACAGATTGACGGAAGGGTGCAGGCGGAGACCGCCCTTGTAGGGGCCGAGAGCAGAGTTGAATTGCACACGGTAGCCCTTGTTGACCTGGCACTCGCCCTTGTCGTTCTCCCAAACGACGCGGAACTGGATGATGCGCTCGGGGATGGAGACAACCTCGAGGGCCTTCTTGTACTCTGGGTTCTTCTCGAAGAGGGAAGAGGACTCCAAGGTGGAGACGAGCTCTGTGAGGGATTAGATGGTGGTCACAGCAAGCATGGACGGGATCATCTGTGGTTGATGATCCAATGGTGTGACGTACCCTTCCTGGCTTGCTCAAACTCAGGCTCAGACATTGTGGGAAGGGTTGAAATGGGGTTGAGTGTGAGTGGAAGAGTAGAGTTTAGTAGCCCAGGTCAATTGAAGAGAGCAGAGTGAGTTGGAGGAGAACAAAAGCAGAGAGCTCGAGGAGCGCACTGTATATATACGCGTTGGCCAGACACAGACTAGGCAGAGGTCACTATAGCTGGCGGGAGAGGTTTAGTTGAGAAGGGAAAAGTAAAGACGAATCGAAAACGTCAGAGGCCGAGCGATTGACTGTGGTCGCGGGCTCTCAGTGGTCAATGGGCGGTTGCTGCCCGCCATGTTGATGCATACTATTCTGTACTGCTTTTCACTGATAAGGGACCCAGCCAATTGGGCGCGGGCCGCGGTCGCGGGGGCCTCTGGCACCTGGCCGCGAGATCACGTGACATGGGTGGCAGCGGAAATGTAATTGCTCTGGGTCATTTCATGGGACTGGCGAGGCTGGCCGACGTCGGATGGGGGAACGAGCGACGAGTTTTTACGTCGGGTTTTCCACGGGCTGCGCCTCTGCGCGCTGGTGGGAGCCGCCGGGACATGCGAGCGATCCCGCAGCAGCTAATCACGTTGCTGGGCCCACGCCCAGCGTTCCCTGCGCACCCAGGCCGCCAGTGCTGCGCGGACGCGGACGTGGTCCCATCTGTCCACAACAGCAGCTTCGTGCAGCGGAGATGCCGCCAAATGCTTGATGCTCGCTACTTCCGCTGCCAGTCCCCCGCCATCCAACCCCCACGCGCGACTTTCTCACCACCACGGCGCTGCTCACGGGCAGTCGGTGGGATCCCAGTCTGCGAACAACGCACACGGTCAGCAGAGGAGTGGTGGTACCATCACACGAGCGTGGTGTTGCAGAAGCCGCCTGCCGCCCGTCTTGAAGAGGGGAAGAGGGGAAGGGGAAGGGGGAAGGGGGGAAATGTGGAGGAGAATATGAGCGAGACTCACCCGTGACCAGATACTCATCCAGGCCATCCATCGTCGCCATGTCAGCCTCGTCAATCGCAAATCCCCCGATCTCCGCGTTCTCCCTGATCCTCTCCTTCCGCACGCTCTTTGGCAGCGGCACATAGCCGTGCTGCAGGCTCCACCGCACCAGCAGCTGGCCGGGCGTACAGGCATACTTTTTGGACAGAGACACAATGGTAGGGTGCTTCATGCGCAGTGCGCGGACCAGCGGCGCATATGCCTCGACAACAATGCCATGCTCCTGGCAAAAGGAAGTGATGTCGGTCCGCGTGTTGAACGGATGCACTTCGATCTGATTGACCGCGGGCGCAATTCTTGGTTTCGAGTCTAGCAGCTCCTGTAACTGGGCGGTCGTCAGTCGCTTTCCTCAAGCAGAGACGTGCAGTCGCCGCAAGAAACAAACGGCGATTGTCCTAGATTGCCCAGGGTAGAATATCGAGTACCCATGGTCGCATGATAACGACAAGATAAAGCAAGTTTGGCAGACAAAAAGGGGGACAACTTGCATGCTTCACACCGTAGTTTGAGACGCCCCCAATCTTGACCTCGCCGTCATCGATTGCGTCCTCCACCGCTCTCCAGCTCTCAAGGCGCGCTTTCTTGCCACCGTACGGAGAGTGCAGGAGGAACAGATCAATGTAGCCAAGTCCACACTGCTTGACCGATTGCTTGATGGCCCTGCGAGCCGCGTCATATGCCGAGTTTGATGCCAGCTTCGACGTAAAGTGGATATCTTCGCGTGACAGAGATTCAGTGTTTGCGTTACTCGCGAGAAAGTCTAGAACGGCTTTGCCTGACTCCTTTTCGTTATGGTACATCTGAGCTGAGTCGACCCTATTGCGTGCGCGTTTGTTAATGGCTCTGCCCGCCGTGTCCCGCATGGTGTGGACCTACCCGCGGTATCCAGCCTGTTGGCGTGAGTGTCATGAGATGCAGCAAATAGGACGGGGGAAAAGATACCTCTAGTGCCCATTGCACCGCCTGGTATGTCTCTCTCCCAGAAGTCAGGTAGACTCCGAGGTGGATCGTCGGCATGGACAGACCATTGTGAATCTTCCCGAGCCAATGTGAGCGCTCTAGGACATGGCGGCAATGAAAGCCACACTTACCTTGGTCCGAGAAGCCAATGAAAACGCAGACGAGGACATGTTGGCGCAATCGTGATCGTGATGCGCAGACAGATTCGGGCTTAAGATGATGCAGAGGGTCAGCCACGATACTGACAGATGGACTTGCTCGGAGAAGTCCCTGTTACATCATCGGGCTCGCTTGTGGCTAAGGCACGCCAATGCACGATGGAGTATGGCTGTGCACAGAAGGACAGCCCCAGGCCAGCTGATATTGCAGCGAGACGCGTTGTGTATTGAAAAGCAACGATCGCTATGAGGCGAAGTCGCAGATGGCGCTCGAAAGCATCCATTGCAACGGGACTGCTTGCTGGACAACTGACTCCATGACTTGCGAGGTTGTATCTTCGCTACACGTAGACTGCATAGCATACGTCAACGTCGTACGATGCAAACATTATTGAGGTGTTACGAGATATGGCGATCCTAGGGGCAGCCTCGCTACTCTGGTAGATCGCCGACATGAATTCCGCCGTCCTGGATGAGATGGAGCTGCATGCGCGATCCCTCTTCGCGTACCTGGCTGCCCCCCTGGTGTAACACAACTGTCGGCGGACACACGTCCCCAGTCGTTCTTGTTGCGCGCCAGGCAGTGTTCGGGAGGGACTGAGGCGTTTGGGGGCGCCTGTCAATCCCAGGACGACATTACTAACCCTTGGAGGCTCTGCTTTGAGCGAGTGCGCGGGCTGGACCGGTGCGGCCAGAAGACTATCGGCAGCTCCGGGTCTGCGACGACTTGGAACCCTGCGACACTCCCATCAGCGTCGCGAGAAAAAAAAAATTCACGAACATGGGGCCGGATAAGGTGACGAAAGTTACAGGGAAGCTGAGCAGCTGAATCGCGAAGTAGTCTGAGCCAACGACTGGCGCGCATCTGGGGGGTTTACGAATTCTGTGACGATTCGCATGTCTCGAATACACCCGTTTCGCAGTGCGTGAACGACTAGGTCTCTTACGCGCCAGAGCCACCATCTCAGGCACCTCCGCCCGGGGCAATTCTTCCACGATCCCATTGGTGCGGCCTCCAGACGGGCTCGCAATCCGAGCCGAGCGGTGGCTCTCGATTCGATCACCGCAAGGATCAATTATTCCAAAGGCTTCAATACGTTAACTCTGCGGGAGCATCAATGGCGGCGTCGACCGAAAGCCACGCCGTACAACATCCTGCGATGCTCATCAACGCCGGGGCTGCTGCGGATATAAAACCACTCCTGCGCGCACGCTCGATCCAGTTTCCTCCTCTGGACAAATAGGAGCTCCTACGAATTAGCTCTTCTGCGAACGGTGGCTCTCTTGTCGTCATTGACTGCTGGCCTGGTCCCTCGCCTACAAGCAGCCTCAGAGACCTGGACCTGGACCCTGGCCCCGAGCCTCATCCAACCCTCACTAATGAGCAAGCGCCGCGCTGCTGCATTTGACTAGACTAGCAGCCGTTGCAAACACTCCTGTCGACCTCGGTGAGTTCGTAGAGCACATCAACCTGTCTTCTGGCATTTCTGGTTGCTGACGTTTCTCAAATCAAGGTTCTCTCTTTCGCCATGACCAGCCTACCGGGCTTCACCACCAATTTCCCCGCAGGTTACCCGACCCTGCATTCAAGAGGAGGCACTTTTGCTGGTCCGGCCACATCATCGTCAGGAGGATCGCCGTCGGTTCAAAATGCATCAACCCCGGCTTTCGACATCTTCGAGTGGCATCCCGCGTACCAGAGCTGCCAACGCTTCTTTCTCGACCACGCACAGCATGAAAATGGCGTTCAGGCCGTGTGCGCCCTCATCAACATATGCCTCCCGTTTCAGTGGTCACCAAACCCTTTGGTGAGCTCGTCAGGCCCGCTCTCACATTCTTCCGGCCCAGCTGCCTACAACATGCCTTGGCCTCGACAAGGGCCCGTGACAAATACACGCGGGCAACCTGCACCAGCCTGGGTATCTCTGATACCATTCATTCGCCGTCTGGTCATCACAGGAATGGACAGCCAAGGCATCATGCACGGTTTCTTTGGAGAAGACTGGAAGAAAGGAGTTGGTCCAATGCACGAGTGTGAGCGGCGCAACTATCTCTTTGCTGCCAAGAGCGGAGGGTGGGCAAAAGTCAAGCTGCAGTACGACATGTCGCCTCACGAATCAGTGCCCTTTTTGAAGCCGCTGCAAGAAGTCCAACTAGCAGAGATCGAGGGAGCGGAGAAGACGTGGAGCCAGTGGCTGGCCATGGAGGACTGGATGGTGGGCCCTCGGGCACCGGATGTCGAAGATCAAGTACAAGAATCCCGTCACCGCAGGTCCTAGGACATAATGCTTGGAGTATGGCGTTTTATGTGTAGTCGGGATGGGTATATTTTCTGCTAGCGCCCTTGAATCGCGGAGACATGCGTGCACAGGGCTGACCGGGGGAATCGCGTGGGCTGGGGTTAGCGATTCAAAGCATTACTCGCAATCGGGATTGCATACTTAGGTACCTAACGATTGCTCCTGCAACAAGGGAGCTGAAAGCACATGGGTGCCCTGGGTCTCCCATTATTCAATGATACATATTTGGTTCGTGACTACATCTCTATGCAATCTTGTGTCGCCGTGAAGTCAGAGCAGACGAAAAGGAAAGAGCAATTTGATGTGTGCGTTTGGGTGCTAACCCCATGAGGACGTCGACAGCCCAGCCACAGCCTCGTCCACCGATGAGCAAGTGGCAGGAGGAAAAGCAAAGACAGCTCGCGGCATTTGCCTGGAGAAAGAGACACCCTCCGTCAATAAACCACTCCCCTTGCAGACGATGTCGCCGAGCACTTTTCTGCACGGCATCTTGCCGTTGATGTGAAGGAGGCTCGGCTAAAGTTGCGCTTTGGGCCGTCCAGCGTCGTAGCCCGTCCAGTGGGCCATCCCTCGCATAACACTTCCTCCACCGTCTATCAGCATAACCCACTTGCGGTGCCGCGAGCACCTGGCCTCTCCCCAATCGAACATGGACTCTATGCTCACGGAATGGGAACATTTCCTGGACCGATGCCTGGAGAGCCGCGTTCAGCCTGACTTGTTTGCTACTGCAGTCACTCAACTACATGCAAAGTCGCCTCTGCCCGGTCCAAAGCTTGCTACGCTACTCCTGAAACCACGTGCTGCAGCCGCGACCAGCATCGACCCGCGCGTGATTGTCTACCTCGAGCGCCTCCTGGCCTTGAAGAAGGTGAATGCCTCTGATGTCTTGGCCGCAACATTCGAATTCTCCAAGGACCGCCTCCCCAAAACAGGTGAAGATGAATCTGCCAAGGATCCCCAATGGAACAATCCGCCCGAGCTGGAAGAAATTGTCTTTCACCGCCTGCACAGGGCTTTTGTCACCGAGGAACGCCCTATGAACATCGGCGAAGGGATTCGGACGCTCCTTGTCCTATCAAGATGGATGCAGGCGATGGTCACCTCGCATACCAGCGACACCATAATCCAGGCCATGGCTGGTATCCAGCAGGGGCCCCAGCAACAGTCAATCAACGTTCGTGAAGGTCTTGGCATGCTGGTGGTGGGAATTATAGAGAATTCGAAAATGCTGGATATACTCAGTAATCCAAAAGGAAAAGGTGCGCCTGCTTTTTGCCTTCTCCCCCGTCAGCTGTGGGGTCGTAACGTACTTGAAGAGCAGCGAATCTTCGGGCAATTTGCTAACTCCAGGCCAGACATTCGAAAAGCCTTCGCTCAGTCACTATCTTCATTTATCCCGTTCCTTTCCCACAATTCTGTAGGGTCGCAGACATCGCTACAGCTGGCCAATCGTCTCGAGATCTCACAAAAGCAGCATGACTTTTACAACAAATTACCCACTGTCAACGGCGAGACCAACGGAAACCCGGGCCTCGAAGTTGCTGTGTTGCAGTTGGAGGCAGTAATGGATCTTCCTATTCTCAATACCCGAGCAGGCCTCTATGTGTGGTTGAATTCATTGGTACGTTTCATTCCCTGTGATGTCAACCCACGCTGACTGTTTGAAGCTTGTTGCGCGACCGCTGACCGATGAGTATACTATCATCAACTATCTGCACTCACGATACAAAGTAAGTCATCGGGTTGGCGATTCACTACACTTAGCTAATCTTCGACAGCTCGACTCACAAAATATGGCTACAGACTTGATCACAGCCGCGTTCGACATTCTCGCTAATGCAATGTATCGGAGTGAGCCTACCCAGACTATGTTCTGCTCGAAATCCTTCCTAGTCAACGAAGTACCTGTTATTCTATCACAGATATCGGCTGCGATATTCCCCATGACTCCGGAACTCTGTATCACGCAAGCGCTCAGCCACGTAGACCCAAATGCGTTTCCAGCCTTCTCGCAAGGATTTGATGACATAATGGGCAACAGTAGTTCGCTCTCAGAAGTGCGACAGGACTTCCTCAATTCATGTGCGCTGCACGGTCTCATCCAAATAGGTACTGTGGAACGGCTTCTCGGCGAGACGCCATTGCAAGGCCCGCCCGAGACAAAGTACGATAGGAAGCAGTTAATGGAGCAGTGCAGAAACAACTTCGACAAAGTGAGCATGTACATTGAAGATTTGGATAATCTTGATGGCAATGCTGGTGCCATTGTGGGTGCTGTGACCGATGTAAGCACCACTTTGCATTTTGGTTCGCCTTACTAACCGCCAAATAGTTCATTTCTCATCTCTGTGAGACCCAGATGACCATGTATCTCAAGCAGGTCTCTTGTTTGATATTCAAGAAGCCTCAAGCAATGGACGTCCTATTGCAATTTACGTCCCCTGCAAGCATCCTGCGGCCGCTCTGCCAGTTTTTGGACGGATGGCATTATGATAGTGATCAAGGTAGGTCTCTACGACTCGTTCATGGACACCCGCTGATTATGATAGGCGAGTACCAACCGGTCTACGATGAGTTTGGTGCTATTCTTGTCCTCGTCATGGCCTTTGTATACCGCTACGATTTGACATATCACGACCTTGGCATTGCGCCTGGTACATTCATTGCCAGGCTGATGGAACACGGTCATCGCAGCATCTCGCCCGATGAAATGACAGAAGCACAAGGCAAGTCACTAGGAACCTGGCTCAAAGGACTCTACGACTCCGACAAGGAAGGACTGAGCAATGATGTGTTTGCTTCATGCAGTCCACAGGACTTTTATCTCATCGTACCAACTTTCTTCAAGCAAACAGTCTTGGCGTGCTCCCACGGGGTCCTGGCATTCGAGTCAGTAAAGAGTGGACTGGAATGTAAGCATAAGTACTTCGCAGACAAACGATATATGAATACTAACAGCATCACAGATCTCGGAGAGACTTTCCTCTTGCCCTCCTTGATCGGTGGGTTGACTTGGATGTCCTCCTATGCCATTGAGCAGACCCATAATGACCTCGACTCCATCATGAGGATATTCAAGGAAATCATCATATCCACTCCCAGCTCAGGCGACGCCCAGGCTATGCACTCCAGTATTATTGCTATGGTTTCGAGCCGACTCGAGAAATGCTTTCGCACCTTGCAAAGGCGGGATCCTAGCCGTACCACTATTGAGCCGCTACTTCAGGCAATCAAAGTTCATGCGAATTATGAACGTAGCATATACCCTTCTATGAAGGAACTGGAACAGTGGACTAATGCACCAAACAGTACTTTGCATACAGCATTGAGACACACCATACAACAACTGTCACAGTGGGCGTCGACAGCCTCCATCCAGCCGAATCCTCCCAGCTACACGCATCGACAGATCTACGTGTCTTCAAGGATTCTGGGAACATTCAAGACATTGCGAGCTATTGTTGACGAGATAAAAGCTCAAACAGATGCTGGGAATGGCGCCGCAGCTCTTGACATAGGCGTATCGATCATCTGTGCACCGACAATCGAGGACAGTCCAATACCAGTTGAGTGGATGGGGAGCACAATTCCTGCTGCACCACCACCTCGGACAAGTATGAACCTACGCGAGATGCTCAAGCACGAGTTTGACAATGCAGCGAGTCTAGTTGCTACGGATCCTGGATGTGCTGAGACAATTGTACGCCTCCATCGTCGAGTAGAGGCGCAACTCGCCTCCATTGGTGAGACCAGTCTACATGCGCCTGCGATCAATTTACCAAGCGTCAACATTGTCGATATGCAGTCACAATCTATTACGGACGATATCAATAAAGCGATTGACGATGCAGCAGCAGCTTCGATTGTTGAAGATATCTCCAACATGGATAACAAGGCACTGCAACGCAGCATGGAAGAGTTGACCGGATCCGAAGGTCTGGACCTCGCGAGTATGGGAATGGGTCCTGATGGAACTTCAACGCTGGGAACCGACTTGGGTAACTTGCCTGACCTGGATCTGGATATGGGATTGGACATGGACATGAGTATGGACATGGGAGGTGGAGGCGATGATGACTGGGGCCTGGATTTTGAGAACATGTAGGACGGTTCCAGAACGCAGTGCATTTGGTGTGGAGCGGCGGATAGAACGAGTTGTCTATGTTCGGGGCTTTGGCCGTAGATTCTCTTGAATAGTTCTTGTAAGGTATACCTACTTGGGTACAGATTTCAAACCCCGCTATTGCTGCCATTTCCGTAGGAAAGGATGTACACAGATTCGCTGAGCGTACAAATGACTAAACAGAACAATCAAAACTTCGCTGAATATCTTTGTGATGTGAGGCCTAATTAAAGATACCGAGGTACCTGAGCCACTACTAAAAGAGTAATACCTAAGTTCGGCGGGGTGCAGTTGCGTAACTCCGATAGCCCCCTCCTGCCCCACAATCTTACTAGATGCCGAAGCAAGAACAACTACGAGTTTGTTAATCTCACTTGACCTCTGACACAGTATCCTGTTCACTCAAAGCTGATATCACTTTCACCTTAAACTTTCCAGTTCCAATTCTACGAGAAATTGCTCAACATGCCTTACGATCTGAAGGGACGGAATGTTCTCGTCACAGGTGGCTCAGCGTATGTTTCCCACATTCTTCAACACTGCACCTATTTGCGTCAGCAACATGAACAAGAATCAAACCACCTCCAACTTGCGGGGATGTACTTTTGAAGTTGGGCTGATTCTTTGCCAGTGGCCTCGGTGAACTCATCAGCATAACGTTCGCTAAAGAAGGAGCGAATGTCGCGGTCAACTACTTCAACCGCGTGGAGCCGGCGCAGAAAGTGCAGAAGGCGTGTGAAGAGCAGGGTGTCAAGGCCGTCGTTGTGCAAGCCGTATGTTTTGCATTTGTAAGACTACGATGCAGGTGCGGGAGTTGACGTGAGAGCAGGATATGACTTCCACGGCCGACGCGAAGCGAGCAGTTCAAGAGACAATCAAGCAATTAGGCGGTATTGATATCATTATTGCTAATGCGGTGCGTACATTTCTCACTCCAAGACCCCGAAGCTCCATCAACATATATTCTTACAGTTGAATTCATGTGACTGATCAATAACACTAGGGATGGACACGTTTCAGCGAATGGAAAGACCTCGAATCCATGAGCGAAGAGGAATGGGATCGCTGCTGGTCCGCCAACGTCAAAGTACCCAAGGCCCTCCTCTCCGAGGCGCGAGCAACATTCGAGAAGAATCCCGATGGCGGGCATCTGATTACTACAGGCTCGATAGCAGTAAGTTCTCCTTTCTTTCCGAGTATCTTGATATATGGGCATCGTTAACATCATGTGATAGGCGGTCAGCCAAGGGGGCTCCAGTATGCCTTATGCCGTCACTAAGGCTGCCCAATTGCAATTGGTGAAGTGTCTTGCCGTCACAGTCGGACCTAAGATCCGTGTCAACACTGTTCTTCCGGGCCTGTTGTTGACTGAGTGGGTAAGTTGTTACCTTCATTAGTGGTTCTCTAATATGATAGTACCGATGCTAAGCTCGTATAGGGCCTGAAGTACAGCGAGGAGCGCATTGAAGGTGCTAAGAATGCGGCGGTACTGAAGCATGAGACCTTCCTGGATGATTGTGTGTCGGCATTCATCATGTTGGCCAAGAATACCAGTATGACGGGGATGCGGATCCAGGTCGATGCCGGCTTGAATGTTCAGGGTGCTTAGAGGCACGCATGAAAACGAGCATACATGAGGATTTGAACCTTCTGCACGTCGAGGAACTCGGGACACTTTAGTAGTTGTTCGTTCATCCTACGTAGATTTACAGAGAAAGCATGTCCTTCCTGGAACAAGGCATTCTGGGGTATATATTCTTCAGCACATCTTCCAGCCCCTGTTGACTTTGCCTCCACGCCGCCGAGCTCTTTTCACTATTCCTCGACATTTTCAGTATCATCCAGTGCCCTGACTACTTCTTCCATTTCTTTTGGACTCGTGATGCCCCATACACCACCTCCTTTGACCGCGCCTTTCATGCCCACTTCTTTTCCGACCAGATTTCTCCCCACTTTGCCTGGTCCAATGCCCACATACCTCCTCACCTTTTCTTCTTCGTGGAGATACTTGATGCTCTTCCACCATTGCACCGTCTCGACACAGCTTCTGGCCAGCAAATCCTTCAACTGATCCTTGCTTGTGAAGGGCAGACCCGAGACGTTGGATATGCAGGGCATGACGCCTGGCCACGTTATGATGTCGCGTCCGTCCTCGAGGGGTTTGTAGAGAATACGCTTCATTGTCTCTTGTGCGGGCTTCATAAGATTGCTGTGGAATGGGGAGTCGGACTTTAGTCGCACGTGTCGCGGATCATGGCCGCCGAATTGGCGCAGATTGGTGAGGAGGGTATTTATGCGCGCGATGCTGCCGCTCAGGACGATCTGGTTCTTGGAGTTGATGTTTGCGACGGCGACTTGCTGGACGGCGGGAAGATCGTCTTTGGAATCGGACTTGGAGTGTGGGCCTGAGATGTCGAGGAACTCGCGGATGCCGCTGACGAGCGCCTGGAGATGCGACTCGGATTCGCAGACGAGCGCGACCATGCCAAACTCGCCGCCTTCCTCCTGCACGGCGTCTCTGCTGCATTTGCTCATGACTTCGGCGCGCCGCCGCACCATTTTGAGCGCGTCTGCGAAGGTGAGATAGCCGCCGGCCACGAGGGCAGCGAATTCGCCCAGCGAGTGTCCCAGCGTGATGTCGACGCGCTCGTTCGTCCTGAAGCCGAATTCCTGCTCCATGACGCGCAGAATCAGGATCGACGTGGCCATGATGGCCGGCTGGGCGTTTTCTGTCTGCGTGAGCTCGGCATTGGTGCCGGACTCTATGATCTTGGTGAGCGGGAGTTTGAGCGTCTCGTCGATTTCGTCGAGAATGGGCCGGGCAGTCTTGGGGAAGGCATCGAGCCATGGGCCGCACATGCCCACACGCTGCACGCCTTGGCCTGGGGGTGGTCAGCAATGGATGCACAGGGGAGAATGATAGCCAGGGCATCTTACCAGGGAAAAAGATGGCCGTCTTTGGCCTCTTCGCCGGCGGGGCCTGGGTGCTGCTCATCCATCGCCGGGCGCGCCTCAGCCCGCCGCATTGCGTGCGTCTGGGCGCGAGGCGGGCAATTGCGCTGGCGATGGGGCTCAAGGGGCTGGACATGATGGGGGCTCGGTGCTGCTAAGGGCTAGGGGGATGGCAGGAGCATGGCACCGCAGAGGCAAGAAAAGTCGCCGTCGTAGTGTCTACTGCTGTATATGCAGTTTGCGGGGATGCATGGGAGCTTCGAGCCTCACCCCGGCTCGGCCGCTTTTCCGACCCGACGCGGCGGGGGAGTGGAGTGGGCTTGACCTCCCTCCGCTATTAACTTTGACAACTTCACTCCACAAGGAGAAGAAGGCCTACGGGACTTCAATCAGCAGAGGTTTCCCACCTAAATATGATTTGGATGTCTGCTTCTCCTCCAGCCATGTCACTCTCTGCGCTTTCATTGTAGCTTCTTTGCCCTATGGGTCTGGTCGACTCTGCACATTGAACTCGAATTCATTCTCTCATCACGCGTTCCAGCCCAACCCAACTAGCGCGAAATATCTCCATCTCCTTGCTCTGTGGGGGCCGACACCCTCATGTTCAGCTGCCCACAGCCTCGTGGCTGAGCATGGGCACAACTCTACGTGAACCAATAGTTTTTGCATATTTTCCGCCTGAAACGAGGCAAAATCGCTTGGCTTTGGGAAGCTGTGGCGCTCGTCTCCTTATTTAACAGCCTGGTGCCAGCCATGTCAGACTCTCGTTCATTTCCTTAGTGCTAGAACAGAATTCAAGTTTCCTCCGTGAAGTATTAGAGCTGCTCATATCTATTTCCTCATTAACACAACAAAGGAGGAGAAATGAAGCCTACACGACTTCAATCCTCTGTTAAAAGCGAGTCGAATCATTAAAACGGTCCTAGGCTTCTATCCGACTATTTTGTACGTCTCGAGTGAGTGTAGAAGCACTCGAAGTGGCCGACGTGAGCCATGTGGGAACCTTTCGGAACTGCGCCTGCAAACCAAAAGGCATACTGGAAATCAGGATCAGACGAAAGAAGCACCTGGAATATACTTTCAACATGTATTCTAACTTTGCTCCTCTGCGCTTACACGTCTCTGCATCTAAATATCCCCGAGCATGGTAAATCAACCTGGTACCAACAACTCGGAAAGAAAGCGCTGTGGGTCATTGTTGGCATCGCTGCACCGGAAGCTGTGAGTTAATATCATGCTACCTTGAATTTCTCATACTCACTATTCGGTAGGTTGCCTTCGTTGCGTTCAGGGATTGGCTATTCGCTCGAAATTTCGAGACGGACATGCAAGCTCTCTTGCGCCCACTCCACGTAGACTCAGTTAATAGTAAAAACCTGGAAGACCCCGAATCCAGATCAAACAAACCTCGAGTCTCAAATGACGACGGCGATGCAGAAGACAGCCAATCCGAAATCGACGTGCGAAGGGCGTCACCCGATAATACTACGGGTGCGATACCTTCCAGCGATCAGTCAGCACCAAGACGATTCCACTGGACGCGAGTCCATAGCCACTTTGCTCTCATGGGGGGTTTCGCTTTTGATACAAGTAAATTGGTCGTCAACATCTTCAACGACAATCGAACGCGTCAAGTACTGAAGCCATCCGCTCTACGCATGCTTGCGCGGAGGGAGCCGGACCTCTTACCTGATATATCAGAAGAGTTTATCCTTGACAAAAGCAAGGCCAATGGCTTCGCCAAGTTTCTTGTATGCGTTCAAGCTGTCTGGTTCTCTGCTCAAGTGATTGGCCGACTGTCGACTGGTAGTCCAGTCAGCCTGCTTGAGCTAAACACCTTTCTCCACGCGCTGTGCTGCCTGGTCATCTATGCCGCATGGTGGAACAAGCCGCTCGATATTGATGAACCCCTTCTGATTGATATGTCGGAAGAACGACGTAGCAAGATTTGCGCCTGGATGATGATGCAAGAAAAGCTGAAGTGCCCCAGGATCGGCTCCAAGAATGCACTCCAAGACATCTCTGGCTTTGATTTCACACATGAACTTGACCTGGAAAGATATATTCCGGGAGCATCTGAGTATTTCTATAGAGCTCTCGGAGACGATTTTAACTTCACACGAAACGCGCCCGAGCTGTTCCGCACGTCAAGAGAAAACAACGGCCATATGAACAGACCAAATGATGTGAATCCTGACACAAACACGACCCAATGGGCAACGAGGCCGAACGGAGACAAATTCCTGAAGCTCTGGCCAGGTCAAAAGTGTCTTGGGATTTGCCTTGTACTCGAAATAGCGAATTACAAAAAGAAGAAGTCTACTCCAGGGGAATGCCAAGAAGTTTACGCCGAGCTCAGCACAGCCAATCTCGAGTGCATGAGACTTGCGAGTATCCTGCGCACATCCGATCCAACCTGGGCATTCGGCGACCATCAATTGAGTCTTTTCTACGACAAAGCTTCGATGACGAGCACGGCCGATGAAACGTTGAAAAAGTGGAAAGGAAAGTCAAACATGTTCAAAGGATTTCTGAAAGATCCAGACCCCGAGAAGGTTTTCATGGCGGGATTGATGTTTGCTGGAGCGATTTATGGTGGGATCCACCTCATAGCGTGGAACGGCCCGTTTGGGTCCTTGGTGGAGAAGTGGATGTGGCGAGTGTCCTGTTTCATTATTGCTGGTCCGCTTATCGTCATACCCACTGTCGCCAAAGCTTTGGATTTCGCTGGAGACCTTGTTAAATGGGCTGAGACCGTAATGATAGGAATTGTGATCGGTCTATCTGGGATATTCGCATTGCTGTATGCAGGAGCGAGGCTCTACTTGATTGTAGAATGTTTCATCAACATGGCACACCTTCCACCCGAGGTGTACAAGGAACCAGAATGGTCAAACTACTTTCCGCATTTTGGGGCAGGATGAAGGCAAGGCAGGTAGACGTAGATATTTCGAACCATAATGGCATGGTTTCGGGCAAAATGCGTAATGAAGTAATGATTTCGGTTTCAATCTGATTATTGGGCAGCGAGCAGATCTAGAGGGCAAAGAAGCCACAATTCAAATATTCTATCCACTAAACTCTCACATGACCTTCCTTCAACTGGATCTCGTTCTTTCCACTGCTGTGACTAGGTCTATCTTAATTACTTCTCTTGCCACGGCTTTCGAAAGGTAGGAGCAGGCTTAAGAATACTAGCAAACCGAAAAGACTTGCACATACAAACAAGGGCGCAGTCGTCTCGACATTTGCATAGCTGCCAATGAGTACACCAGTGATGCCACCAACTCTATTCAAGACTACACACATGCCATACCCCGTGGCGCGATGAGCACTTGGCAGGATTTCAGGTGTATATGCATAGATCGTTCCATAGTATATATTGGAGGCTGCGGTGATCGCTGCACTAACCCCGACATTCTGAGCCGGAGTTTTGATTTGTGTCTGAGGTAGTATTAGTTAATGGATTCGCGGTTGGCACGTTGATCCACCTACATATCCGAATTGCAGAATCATGGTGAGCAAGGCTCCAATAGCAAGCGTGCCACGTCGACCAAATAGTTTGGTTTCGACCAAGAGACCGGCAACGATCGGACCAAACAGTCCTGCGAGCTTGTTGATAGCATAGTTTCTCCAAGTCGTGTAGTTTGAAGGAGGACCATTAACGGTGGCACCTCGAGATGCCAGATAATATGGCAGGAATACCGAATATAATGGTGTCACCATTCCGATAACGAACCAATTTGCGATGATGACCAGGGTAGAATATGATAGCATTCGTGTCTCAAAAAGCCCACCAAAATGCTTTGCCAGTCGGAATGCAGACCAACGGGACTTTTCGGTATGGAGAACACGTCCTTTGGATTCCAGGTCCTCGAGCTTCAAGCTGAAAGGCCGCTTGTATTGCTTTGCTAAGTTTTCTAGCACCGTGTATGCTTCCACATCTCGATTCTGGGCTATTAGCCATCGAGGCGTATGCTGCATTCGAATGAATAAGAGCCGCGCAACGCTGAGAACCAGTACAATGCTTCCGGCTGTAAAATGCAAGTAGCGCCAGCCCCAATTTTGATCCTTGTGGCACGTTGCTGGAGTCGATTTGTTTGGACAGCTGAAGTTACTCATGTAGCCCCAGGCAAGGAGACCAGTAATGGTATATCCTACAGACCACCATATTGACATGAATGTGACCAGCCAGGTGTGGGTTACTGGTAGGAACTCGAGAAGATTCGTAGCATCTAAGACGTAGTTGCCACCGGCGCCAGCTGAATAGATGGCTACCATCGCTGCAAAAGAGACGTAGTTGGGCATGCCTCCGGCAATCAGTACGAAGCCGGCACAAATGAAGAGACTCGAGTTGAACGCCAACTTTCTCCCAATGATATCCGCTGAGAAACCCCAGAGAGCGGCCCCGGCAAGTAGTCCAATCTGAGACGCGAGAGCAACCCCAGCAATGCGTTTATTCGGTCTCCCAAATTCCCGGTCCACTGCTGGCTGAGCAATAGCGTTACAGACGATTAAGAGCTGAGGAGAATTAGAGGAGATAGCATGAGTCACATAAGTAGACTTACCGAGTCGACTGCGTACCCGAAGCCATTAAACAAAAAGAGCTTCCATTGCCATGGAGTCATCCCAATCTCGTCAATAGCAGAATTGATCAAAGCCATCTTCTTTGCCAATACTGGATCGACAGTGGAAGCATCGTAGACCTCATGGCCAAGACTGACTTGGTCGGATGTCTTATCTGATTGACTCTCTGCGATATTGGCAGGCACATGCGATTTCTCGATATCATCGACCTTCTGTCCACTGAATGTTGTCATATTGTGCAGTACCGGTACCTTGGACCTGGGTGCCTCTCGGACGTACGAAAAAGTCGGATGAAGACTGGCACCTTTTTAATAATTAGATGCACATCTAAAAGAGAATTAAGGTCCTGTAGGCTTTATTATGCTTCTGTGCTATAGTAAGAAGGAAATAGATATGTAAGTAGCTTTAATACGAACATAGAGGAGGCCTGTCTCTTTTTCTAGCACCGAGGGCGTGCTTACTCTATTTCTGACTTTTCCTGATTGACGAGAGGTGCCCCTCAGACTATGTATTCTGCCACTTATTTCTTGGCCATTCCACGCAATCCTGCCATGTTGTGACACAAACGTCTTGCTCGTATTTCGCTTCTCCGCAAAGTCTATCTCCGGTAGCTAGTGTAAATAGTGGTTGGAAGGAAGCTGCCATAGATGAATGCGGCCAATAAGGTAAGTTACAATGCTAATAACGTGATAGGCACATTTATTGCGTTTGAATGGCGACAAAAGATAAGCATATGTCGATCGAATACACCCCTGTGTATGACTAATGCACCACGCCATTACACGTGCCTACCAATCCGACGTACCAATCTGTTACCATGTAATTGCTGGAAAGAATATATAAAGAACCCTCAATTTCATCGCACAAAATTCAGAATAAGTCGTAAATACTCCTTACAACAATGGTTCTTACACATACCGGACTGACCGAGGAGGTTTTCAACTATAAAGCCCCGAACCCGCTTGTGGAGGAGTTTGAACCCCCCAAAGATCGAGCATTCTTCGCTGATGCAACGAAAAAGAATCTTTTAAATGCAGCTTCGAAAGTAACACAACTCACTCCTTTTATAGGGACTGAACTGGAAGGTATTCAGCTCAGCCAGCTCACTGATAGCCAGAAGGACGAATTAGCCCTTCTAGCCGCGGAGCGAGGCGTGGTATTCTTCAGAAGTCAGGATATCACCATTGACCAACAATATGAGTTGACGAAGCACTTTGGACTCCAAGACCGAGATCCAAATCAGGTCGATCCTCGTCATGTCACAATTCTTGGAAGAGATGACGATATCCGGGCCTTCGCAAACTACGGCGCGGATTTTCACTCTGACCACTCTTTCGAATCGAATCCTCCTGCTTATACAATGTTGAGGCTGATTCGAACACCAGAGACCGGAGGCGACACGATCTGGACAAGCCAGACGGCTTTGTACGACAAGCTTTCCCCCCACTTTCAAAACCTCTTCGATAACCTACAGGCAATTCATACGTCCGAACACGGCTATGTAAATGCCATCAACCGGGGGACACAGCCGTTCCGTCCTCCAGTGAGGCGCACTCACCCACTAGTCCGGACACATCCTGTGACAAAAATCAAAGCATTGTTCTACAACCCAGCTTTCATTATACACCTGGAAGGTCTTAAGGGCGCAGAGGCAGCTCACTCGCTGGCTTTCTTGAAGGAGCATCTTCACTCCGCAGACGATTTGACCGTGAGATGGAAGTGGCAACCAGGATCCGTGGCATTTTGGGACAACCGTGTTGTGGCCCATCGTGCCATACCGGGAGGGTACAACCCAGAACAGAGAGAGGGAAAGAGAACCTGCGTCTACGGAGAAAAGCCATTTTTCGATGCTGCGCACGGTGTGCGACTGAGCGAGTACCGGGGAAAGCCAGAGTCTGCTGAATTTGCCGAGAAACAAGTGGTGGATAACTCGACTGGAGGAGACAATGAGCCTAACCCAGTCAGAGTGGATGTAGATCAGACGCCAAATTTCGCGGAGGCTAGTGACAAGACTAAGGACCAAGTGACCGAGGATCCAAAGGGAGTCAAAGAACTTCATCGCGCGGATAGTCCTGTGGATGTCAATGAAACCAATATCAATGTTGGACCGTAAATTCATGTAGATAAGAACTAAGCAGGTACTATCGAATTGGCTTCCTTGCTCTTGATCTCCCCGAATGAAGATCCATTTGTAACCACGGTACTTTGGGCTTTCCTGATTCTTTCTGCGCGCTCCTCCCTCCCCTCACTTTTGGGGTTAAATGCGGGCTTCGTCCCAAAAACAGTTGTGCGAACTCCTCGCCTTGCTTGCTTGTAACTTCCTGGGATTGCCCGATGAGCGACCGCGCGGTTGTCCCATATCGCGACACTACCTTTTGCCCATTTCCAACGCACCTGGTGGTCTGCAGCGCTGTTGATATGGTATTCGATAAATTGAAGCAGGTGGTCTGTGCCATGTCAGCTAGGTTATAACCAAAAAGACCATATCTTCATACCAGATTCCTTCTTTTTCAGTTCTGCAAACCCGGTCACAAAGCCATTCGTAATGTTGAGGGCTTTCAGTCCGGTAACGGGATGCGTAATTACAGCAGGATGGTGGGTGTCGATGGGAGGTCGATTTGGCCCCACGCCCCAAAGGTCAATGATCGTGTCATCTACTGCTGTATTAGTGCCATTGCCATTGACTTGGAACAACGATTTAACTTGCATTGAAGTCTAGAGGTGTGGACTGCATGTAACCCCTCGATAAATCGTCTTAAATGAGGGCTCAATGCATCGTAAAGGCCATATTGCGATACCTTGAACGAGTTAGTTCGTTACTTGGTAGCTGCTCCGAATTCACGCACCCATTGTGTATCACCACCAACGTCTGGCGTTTCCTCCATTCTCAATAAACTGTAGCTAGGTGGATTGATCTCGAAACTAGTATCGGCATGCCAGTCACCTTGTGGCCAGGGAGTGAAATTAAGTATCTCGCGGAAGTCATCATTGCTGGCTCCTATGTTCACGTGCCGCTGGCCTTTCTGAGCTGGATGCTTGTCTAGCTCTCCATAGTGTTCAAACAATCGAACCTGCTGCTCAGTAGTCAAGTCCTGGTCACGAAAGAAGACTACACCTCTTTCGGAAACTAAGAGGGCGAGCTCATCTAACTCTTGTGCTGAAAGTGTGGATAACTGCACATTCGACAGCAGAGTACCGATAGACTCCGTGAGATCTTCTCGATTGGCTTTTGAAAGCAAGGCGTTTTTCTCCGGATCAGCGGAAAGCGCTCGATCTGGAGCAGGAATCCTTTCGGTGTGAAGAGGATCAGGGGGAATATGAGCAGCAATCTTCGCGTTGAAGTGCGAATGCAGAGTTATTGGATATCCAGAATCTGGGGAAATGTGCTTGCGAGACTCAAGTGAAGCCATTGCGGTAGAGAGCAATTGTCGAAAGCTTGTTTGAACTCGGAACCCTCAAGGACGACAGCTTTAATTCTATGAAGGTATCTGAGGGTGGCACCATTACGCATGAAGTTTCCGTGCTTGACATTAGCACACACATGATTTCTACTACTTTTCACATGCATGCAGAAGATACGAGTCAAGCGTTCATCCATGTATGGCACAATTATTCTTGATAATTGCATCAACATTGGGGTGCATCTACGCATGCGTAGTGGGGAGTCAGCTCCGCCTTGCTGATAACTCGAGAGCGTGATTGGATGATGCATTGCGCAACTTCGTTAGCATATCACCCAAACAAGTAACGTGAGCCATCAGTGCGGGACACGCGGTCGCGGGGTGATCGCGGACCACCAATTATATATAGAATTCTACTACGAGCAAGAAATGTCGTAACGCTGAAGACGGAGTTCAATGGTTTTGGAAAGCGAGGGTGTAATAGAGGGCAGCATCTGCTCAGGTAATTGAAAAACTCTTTGCACCCGAAATGCTACGCTGGATCCTAGCAACATACCTCTTCTTAGACAACCCAGCGGCTGTTTAGTTCTTTTCTGAAATAGCCAAGCTAATTTGTACTACGTACGTCTAATACTGCTGCTCTATTGTCTAGTATGTGGAAGGAAAAAACTACACTAAACACCAAGCGAAGGCGAGTGAAGTTGCTCGGCCCAAGCATGCAACATACTTTCGCTCACGTTACTGCCGCCGCATACCACTATGACGACCTTGCTCGATTTAGTCAGCTCAGGAAGGCTTTTCTTGACCCTTCCTCTATAACATAAAGCAACTGAGACTCCGCAAGCCAGTTCCACCATAATTCTCTCGTCGTTTGCGAATCTGACGGAGCCTTCCATGGCATCAAGGTCACTGAGTACAACGCTTCTTACATTCTGCATCGTTCCATACTCAAATGCTCGAGATGCCACCGTCCTCGCTCCCAGGGTCGTCGCCTGACTGGTAATTCCCGGCAGAGTGCTTAATTTGCCTTCTTTGAGTGACAGAGCGAGCGAATCCGCACCCTTGGTCTCAACAGCAAGTACCTGTGTCTTCTGACACTGTTCCCCTGCTCTTGAAAGTCCTTGCATGATCCCGCACAGCAGTCCGCCACCACCAACGCTGCAAACTACTGCTGCTGGCGCTTCGCCGAGATCGGCAAGGATTTCTGGAATAATGGTGGAGTGCCCATCCCAAATCTCTTGTGCGTCAAATGGCGGGACATAAACAGCTTTCTCCCCTCGCCGCTCAGCAGCTGGCATTGCAACGTCTTTTAAGTAGGAATCCGCCTCGACCCAACTTGCTCCCTCCTGAAGTATTTCGGTAGCACCGGCGTCTTTCATCTTGGAAATCATGTATGCAGAGGTTGTGAGAGGTACGACGATGGTGGCTGCGGCGCCAAGCGTGACCGCGGCGTGGACGCAAGCCAATCCAGCATTCCCTCCGCTGGAACTGTAAAAGTGTATCTTTCCTCCATCAGCTTGGCCGGAGAGTGCTTCAAGGTACGAGAGCAGGAAATTGCCAATTCCGCGGGACTTGAAGGAGCCGGAGGGTTGGAGGTTTTCGAGTTTGAGGTAAATTTGGCAGCCGGCTTCTTTCGAAAGCTTGGTGGAATATATGAGAGGCGTCCGCCGCCATGGCTTGGAATGCTCTGCAGTAGTCATGACGCTCGTGTGTTGTTGACGGAGGAGATGGTGAGCAGCATTTGCAACCTTTTGCTATATGCGACCGCTGTTCTCGTAGGGCGCACGCTAGCGGTCATTATTGCGGGGCATCGCGAACGCCTGAGGCCTACTCGAAGCTTCGTTTGCCTTCCATACTAGTTCTACACAGTTGCGCCATCAACTCCAATTTCGATGTTGGATGCGCGATCGTAGTTACAATGGCTTCTCAAGAAATGCCCATCCACAACGTAGGTATCATTTTCATGATGCCAAGATCAATTTTCAGCTCATCTTAGCATCGAACGAGAGGTCTGACCTTTTGCGTTACACAAATACGCTAGGAGCCTCCTCGAAAACACTTCCTGTAGTTGCAAGCTCTCAGAGCTGTCGATGGTACGGCGTGCTGAAGCCGAGGTTCGGGCCTATCTACCGTGAGTAGGTAATCCCAAAACACTCCCTGTTTCGGCTTGCTACCAGTAGCAGCCATGCTGAAGTCAGAATGGCTGCCATAACGCTCAATTCTCTTACTTTCCATTGATGCAAATGACATGGCTCTAAGACGCCATTTTATCAGGCTTAGTGATTGTCATGATTGATGTCAAATTTTTCTTTGCAAACACAGTCGCGTCCAGCGATATACGCCGTCACTTCATCGCCTACATTGAAATGAGGTTGTCTCAAGTGTAAGCGCTCAGGCCAACACAAATAGACTCAAAGGTGTCACATTCGGTATGATCCCCAAGTAGCGTGTGTGACATCCCGCACGATCCGTTATTCTCCAAGGACGCAAAGTATATAAGGAAGCCTCATCAAAATAGCCAATGTATCTATCACATTCTTATCACTCCAATCAATACAACCAACAACACTCTTTACCATGAAGTTCTTCGCTGTTTCACTCTTTATGGCCACTGTATCGAGCAGGGTCATCTCCAGCCGACAAAACGGCGGCGGCGCGCTACAAAGGGGAAGCCAAACGATTGTGCTGAAGGAGGTTGGAGGTGTACCGGGCAATGAGTGCCTTACATTCCGCAATAATGGTAAGACTACCTCGAATTCAGTAGCTCGCAACTCGGGCTAAAAGCGTGCTGCAGGCGAAATTGTCGACGCGGCGTGTGTGAATACTGCCGCAGACCGTCAACTTACTCCTTCGACCGTGGGCGGAAACAATGTTCTTGCAGTGCAGCGGAGCTTCTCAAATGGGTTCCGCCCAGATCTCGTCAATGTAGACGCCTGTGTTGGGTTCAATGGCACACACTTCAAAGCTCTGGACTGCGCAGGAAATAACTTCGACCCAGTAAGCTTTCAGAATGGTCAATTAGTTAGCGCGAGTGGTGCCTGTCAGAGTGGACATGACGGCAAGGCGCAAATCACTGTGGACCCAACTGGGCAGAATTGTGCGAGGTTAACAAGCACCAATGTTCAGCCAAGTTCAACATAAGAATAAAAATGAAGTAAACATTGGATCTTAGCTCTGAGGCAATTGTGTTGTATCTTTCCTTTTATGAATTAAGCCTTCGGCGTCTCCCCCAAATCATACTCAAACAGCATCATAGCGGAGGTGCGAACGGCGTGGGTGATACCTGCCTCTCGTCGCAAGTTACCAGGGCCGACACATCAGCCGGTGTGTAATCACCACCAGGGAATGGGGACACCGGCCTTGATTGCAGACCTATTTGAAGCCGCAGACTAGAAGTTGAAGTAGACCGTCATGGTGCGAGTTCTGACACCAACCAATATGAGGCCACGCACCCCTATTCCATAGTATCAAACACTCACACCATTTAGAGGATCCGAACTGAGCATCGCGCATTCAAAGACGTACAAGCAATTGTCTAGCGAAACAAGCAATGCCGAGTCGCTTGGCTTAGGGTGAAAGATCCCAGGACTCTGTGGGTCTGCTATGAAAGACCTTGGAGGCAGTTTTATTAAGAAATTGACAGGAAATCGGTAAGCCACCGGCTTGATACCTTAAATGCACTGTTCATCGGATTATTACAAGGTTCCAATTGGGTAGTATTGGGTATTCTACCGGCGGAAACTCAAGTCACATTTCCCTGAAACCGTCGTGTCTGTTTTGCACTGATCTAACGTAGTCATGTGCAAACAAATTCAAGGTATTGCCCCGCAATTGATCATCACCTGCATATGCACCCCGGATCAACATGGCACGCAGTGCAGCCATTCGCCAAGCAACACCAGGTTCCCCAGAATTGTCATTCACTCAAGAGGCCGTCGGCTCTACGGAAATGATTTCAGCCCTTAGTCTACACGAAGTCTAATATCTACAATATCAGGTAGCCTTCAGGGGAATACGGTCTTCAGCCGGTAGACAAGCCCTTAGCCCATTATAAAGACAACATTGTGCTGTGTTTAAGCACTACACCAAGCATTGCCAAGTCGACGTAAAGTAAACCCAAAATCTTCTACTACCAACATGGTTGCGTTTTCTCATATTTCTGTTGTACTATCTGTGTTTGTCGGCTCTTTTGCCGCAGCTAGCCCCACCCCAAGTGAGGATCTCCCTGACTTCGACCTAACCAATGCTCCGAACCTTGGGCGTCGCCAAGATTACAACCAGAACTACAAAACGAGCGGAAATGTGAACTTCAGTCCGTCAAGCACCGGATACTCTGTATCGTTCTCAAACGCAGGCGACTTCGTAGTTGGTAAAGGATGGAATACTGGGACTACTAGGTACGTGCCGAGGATCCTGGTACACACGGACAAATGTACCGACGTAATATCAATAGGAATATCAAGTTTGATGGTTCGACGAGCGCGACAGCAGGAACTGTCCTTGTGTCTGTTTATGGATGGACAAAGAACCCTCTGGTTGAATACTACATTCAGGAGTACACAAGCAATGGTGCTGGCTCTGCGCAAGGGACGAAGATGGGCAGTGTGACTTGCGACGACTCAGTATACGACATTTGGAAGCATACCCAGGTCAATCAACCGTCGATCGTCGGCACGACTACTTTCACTCAGTATATCAGTAACAGGGTGACCAAGCGCCCAGGCAGTGGTACCGTGACAACCAAATGCCATTTCGATGCTTGGGCTAAGCTTGGGATGAACCTCGGAGCACACAACTACCAGACTCTTTCGACGGAAGGTTGGGGTAATGCCGGAGGCAGCTCCAAGTATACCGTGTCGGCCGCCTAGGCAAGGTGCATTGGGGCTGCTGCGGTATACGGAGTACGCGATCATGTACATAATTGGATTTGGTGACATGAAGTAGAGGCTCGATAGCCGAGAAATATCATCGGTTGAGGCCGAGACTAATTAGTTTCACCATTCGTCCGCCTGTTCCCACGCAGGCTATCTCCGGTGCGCTCCCATGTAATCGCAACCCTGTCGACGCGCAGGCCTTTGCCTCAGGCTAGGCCGTTTCACGTGTCTGAATCCCATTCGTGGCGAGAGAGTCGTCAGAATCAGCACAAGTGGCCTGCGTCGAAGCTTCGATTCTGACGCTTGACGCTTGGCTAACCGAGAACGTCAGCGTCACCCCCGCACCGAGATACACAATCAAGCACCAAGGGCCCCAGCGCCTAGGCCAGACCGAACCCTTATCTCTGCTGCTAATCAGCTGATCGGCGACATCTCCATGCTTTCCTCAATGGTTCGCCATCTTCAACAGTGAATCGCTTCTTGGTTGTGCATAATAAGCGTGGCGCGGCTTTCTTTTTCGTTATCTTGGCCCTTCGCTTGAACATATAACAAGACTCGATAAGCATTCGCTCGCCTTGTCAAGGCCTTTCCCTCTCGCCCTCGTCGACAGGACGTCGCTTTCTTTCGCAATGGCATCCGACGACAACAAAATCTTCTTTGATGAAAAGAACAGCTCTCCCGCTGCTTCTGCCAACGAGCCTGCAGAGGCTGGTCAAGTTTCGGGCGTGGGCCTCAAGAGGCGTTTCCGCTTCAGTCTGGAAGTGAAACAAGAAGAGTCCAGTTTTGCGGTGACGAAAAATGCCTCCAATGCAGACTTCGACCCGATTCCTCCTTCAAAACGAACCTGGAATTGGGGCGCATATGTCGCCTACTGGATGGCAGATGCTTGGGCCGTCTCCAACTGGGAAGTCGGTAGGTCTCCCGTTATGATGTTCAAGGTGCCAAGGACGGTTGCTGAATCTACGATTCTACAGCTTCATCTATGATCGCCGTCGGCCTCAGCTGGAAAATGGCAATTGGTGCCTGTGTTTTGGGAAATACTATCATGGGTCTTGTTATTACCGTGAATGGCAGAATGGGTGCTATTGTACGTTGTACGAGGTTTTCAGCTGCCAAAAGCTTATCCGTCGCAGCTCCACACGCCTTTTCCGGTTCTTTCGCGCATGCCGTTTGGGTATTACTTCAGCTACTTCGTTGTTCTGTCTCGATGCGTTCTTGCTATTGTCTGGCTTGGGTAAGTCTGAATTAACGATACGTCTTAGTATGAGATGGCTGAACATTCGTAGCGTGCAAACAACGACTGGTGGCCAATGTATGACTGTCTTGCTCACAGCAATTTGGCCAAGCTTTCAAAATATTCCCAACCATATCCCCGAAGACCAAGGTATCTCGACTGGAGGAATGGTTGGATTCTTGCTCTACTTCCTGCTCCAGCTCCCATTTTTATGCATTCCGTACACCAAGGTATGATTTGCGCCTGACGTTCAATTTTCGCAGGTAGACTGACACATCTAGGTCCAATACTTTTTCGCCTTCAAGAGTGTCATTGCGCCGATTATCTTCTTCGCAATCTTTGGAGACACCTTGCGGAGGGCAGGCGGCACCATTAGCAACAGCACAGTCATCACCCAGGGCACGACTGTGAGCGGATCAGTCCTGACTTGGGCATTCTTTGCCAGTAAGTATCTAAGTCCAGTCACAATATCTCAACCGGCTCTATTATTCCCGCTGACGCCTTTCCTCCGCAGACCTCAACGGAGTCCTGGGCAATTATGCCACCCTTGGTCTGAACATCGCGGATTTCTCGAGATACGCAAACAAACCTAGCGCACAGAACGTTCAAGCTTTCGTGATTCCATTCATTTTCAGTGAGTACATTGCGGCCATCGCAGAATCTAGATTACTGACCACGTGGATGTGTAGCGATTGTTGGATTACTTGGAATCTTCACAGCGGCAGCAGCTCAATCTGCATATGGGGAAATTCTCTGGAACCCTATCGACATCCTGCATCTATGGATGAAATCCGGATCCCACGGGGGTCGCGCGGCCGCTGCCTTTGGCGCCATCGGCCTGATTATCGTCACCCTGGGTATCAACATTTCGGCCAACTCGATCAGCGCAGCCAACGATCTCATGGCCTTCTGTCCCAGATATATCAATATTCGTCGCGGTCAGCTTCTCGCTGCTTTTATTGGAAGCTGGGCTTTTGTACCCGTAAGTTTACTTCAGCCGCTCCTGCATGAAATGTTTGCTGAACACATTCTAGTGGAAAATTCTGGCATCCGCCGCAAAATTCCTGGCATTCTTGGGCGGCTACACCATCTTCCTTGGGCCGATGACTTCAATCCTTATGACCGAGTAAGTTGCGCGAAAGTCTAAAATGTCTCCCACGAGTCACCTTTACTAATATGATTATCCACAACACAGCTATTACATTGTTCGACGTGGCAACGTATCGGTACCAGATATGTACAATTTCCACGGCATTTATCGATACTCTCCTAAATTTGCAACTAACTGGCGCGCCGTTGTTGCATTCTTCATCGGCTGTATCCCACCTCTCCCTGGTTTTGTGAATAACATCGTCGTCGCTGGTCATGGCACGACCAGTGTTTCAATTGGTGGTCAGCATCTGTAAGACCCCATTATTTCCTCAAGTCGTTCACATTCTTCCCGCGATGGCTGCTTTCCTGTGCAATCTAGTCATAAACAGATCCAAGACTAACAAAGTGTTCCAAGATTTGCTATCGGCTACGTCTATTCCTTCTTCGCTGCTGGAGTCTTCTACTGGGCCTTCAACCGATTCTTCCCACACAGCGACTCAATCATGGATCACCCGGAAACCGGCGAAGATATCATCGCAGCACAGGACGCGAAGAATGTGGAACAGCGTCGCGCGATATATGCCGAGAAAAAACCAGGCATCATGACCAAGATTTTTGCGGTTTAGAGGACATTTATTCCATGGAATCTTCGATATCGGTCTACTGCCTGATTCACCGAGGAAGCGATATAGACCTTGAACGACCACGGTCAATACCAACCCACACTAGAATAGTAAATTCGAAACAGTTGTTTCTTGAGCCGATGTTTCCGTTGCGTGTAGACCTTTCCGTTCTCAAGCGAGACTTTTAAGTCGCTAACCTCCCTGGTTTCTAGTAGTATTCACATATCCGAGAGCCTGAAATTACTTCCTATTTATAATTCGGCGAATTCTTGAAATCCGACGCCTTGTTCGCAAATGCGTCCTAGTGATTTTGAGTAAGGTCTTTGTGTCTACCGCACTTTACTGTTGGGAAGGGCGAAGTCAAGTCAAGGCGCAGCAGCTTTAAACGAGCGCGTTTGCCTTTTTCATGAGTGAAAAGGGCGGGAAATGATCACTTGGGTTTAGTTTCTAGACTCGCGTTTAATATTCGGCCAGAAGTGTTAACCAAGTGATACCTGGCAAATTGTCGTGATCAATCTATCGAAAGGTGTCTTGGCCATACCTATGACTGTAATCATCGAGACCTCTAGTAATTTATCCGCCTAGTTGCGAATCTTGAAATAAAGTGCAGGGAAGGTCATGCTGACCATTCGCAAGGTTTTGGCGGTATACGGTAAAACTCTTGAGATCTGTATCTCAACCGTCTTGCACTGCCACGATGTCTAGATCTAGGCTCCAACTCAGGATCTGATCGCATACCCCTGCTCTAGACCGCACGTGGAAGGTAAAAAGCGGAAGTCAGTAGCTCCATCTACATTGGTGTATGGCCGCTCCGTTCCAGCCAATCATGTCAACTTCAAATCTTACCACCCAGATGAGTCAGGCGATTGTATTGCAGCCTCGTGGCAACCAACGCAAGGGTTCAATAATAAGACCTAAAATTACTTGTAAGCAAGGATGCTGTTCCAACAGGACCGTGTTTTCGGTATTGCAGTATTGGAGCCGAGTACAAATGCGATGAGTCTTCAGCTTTCCTCGACTCCTATATCAATCATCTCCTTGGACGTTTTCCTATCTTCTTCAAGATATCAACCAACTTTTCTACCGCCCTTTTCGAAGATACAGTCTTTTCCCTGCTACGTGTGATTTCACCGTAGCTCTGTCTCATAACAGATATGGGCTTCTTGTGCTGTTTCGGCTCTTCAGCTGACGAGGATGCGCAAGCTCCACGACCCACCAAAACGTCTAACAAAACCCCCGGTACACCGCGAAAATGGGAAGTAGACGACTCATGGAGACAACAATTCGCAACGATAGACCAGGCCACAGTGTCTGCAGAATTACTACGACGGCGGGCCAGAGAATATGTTGATACTCTTTATCCCCAATGCGCAAGCGCTGGTTCAATCGAAGAATTGGGCGAGAGCCGCGCTCGCCTGAGGGACGGCACTTGCTCGCCGTTCACCCACCATGATATCCTTGTGCTTGATGAGCATTTCACTGGCGTTGTATATTCCGCAGTCATGGTACTAAACTTACCCAGCGATGCCGATTTGTCGCCTGGGAAGTGGATCGAAAGCCTGGAAATGGAGGAAGCCAAATTCTACGTGCTTCACCTACTCGAAAGTATTGAGGCGAGTTCCAATGTGAAGCACGCTTATGTGAGGGTATTCGCTGGCGGCGATGCAGTGTGCTGCAAATTCTGTCCTGATAATAAGGAGCCGACTATTACAGTGCTGCAAAGCGGACCTCCTCCCGGCATGAAAGAACGGAACGACGAGATGGCACGTTCATTCCGCGGACAGGGGAAAGATTTGCCCAAAGGCCTATTCCGGAGCATATCTTTCGAATCTGCTTTGGGATCCTTGCACAGATCGAATCCAGGATGCACCATCTGGGACGAAGGACCCCTTGACTTTGGCGTCGGCAGTAAACATAAAACGGAGCCCACACGCATTCTCGTCGCGCGAAGCTTTGACGCAGGTCCAGAAAGGCATTACCAACCCGACGAGGAGATCAATGCTGCCGTTTTGAAGATCAGTCGGCCCTGGGACCAAGGAAGTAACCAGGCACCTGTGAAACTCCTTCAAAATCGGAACCCTAACGGATCACCTGGCGGAATCGTTGCCGTGGCAATTTTCGTGGCAACTCCACTAAATGAAGTGTGGCCTAAGTGCGGTGCCTACGCTAAATCTGCTACGATGAGAGCAGCTGGAGTTGCAGCCACAGATCTTCTCACGAAATGGAGTCGACAAGGCAAGATCACTGACTGTATTCTTACGGTGTGGATGGGTGCCGATATGATTATACTCAAGTTCATCGGCGAGAACTTTGGCTCAAAAGCTATCCAATCAATGAAGAACAAGGAGCAGATGCAGGAATCAACCGTCCCGACTTATCCCTCCTTGGATCCATTCTTTGTTACCGCTGAAGAGGAGAAAGAACATGGGCTCTTTGAGTCTGAAGTACAGTTCCAGTCAATCAAGAAGTTGATGAGAGAGAAGATGGAGGCTGATCCCGAGACCCATCGCGCGAGAGCCCCATTCCTGGCTGTCATGATGGCCCAACACTTTCTCGAGACAAATTACCCTGGTTGCTCCGTCTCCGATGAAGGAGAATTCCCCGTCATTGTCAATGGCGAAACGCACAGGATTCGAGACACACGCTTTGTCGTGGCTAAGGATCCAACCAAGGAATCCAACAACGTGATAGCTGCTCTGCACCTTGTACCCTTGCCTGGAGACGCAAATGTTTCGATAGTAGAGACAACCGATCGGAACTGGCTGGAGACCAAAGAGATGAAGGCCGCGGAAGAGATGCTGTTGGCAGTTTTGAAAGTGTGGTACAAGGAGGGTAGGCTAGCCGATGACTGCATGGCACAAGTCGTGATGGCCACGGATGTGACAATCTATCGCTTTGTTGATGGAGAAAGATTCGAAGACTACCCAGAAGAGAGACAGAAGCAATTCAGATGGGGTTGAATAACTTGGCCGCCAACACAGATCATGACATGAAGTCACTGGTATCTAGCGGAAATATCCAGGATATAGCACGGCCACAACTATTGGTGGTCACTTTTGACACATGAAATGAACTATGAGTTTTAAACAGATTTCTTCGAGTTGGAAATTATACTCACGGTAGTTTTGCAAGCAAAAGACGTGGATAGGGCAGGCCGAGATGATGTATTTGTATCTTCTTTTAAGGCTCCCACGTGCAGCGACGTGAAGAAGAACCCGTACGCTTGGCGCCTTCCGGGGCTGTCTTTTCCACTAGTTCCAATCCAAGGCTATTATATCTATTCGAGATTCTTGGAAGACACTACTTATCACAAGAGTAGTGTTGTTCTGAGTGGCGTCTCCCGGCCGACCTGCGGTGCTAATTTTTCTGCAAGATTACTGATCGCAATTTGGGGCCCAGCCTTCCTCTAGGTTGTGAGTGCACGATCCTATCATTAATCGTCGGTGAAATGTGCCTATTTCCTTCGGCAGTAGCTAGGCAACAAACACTACGTAGTAGGAAAAGTACGCCGGGCTAAAGTTGGTCCCTTCCCCCGTTCGAACGTTTGTAATGAGATCACTAAACAACTAAAGAACAGGCAATAATAGTACGCTAGACTCGGATTAGACATCACTAACCTTGACTTTTCAGGTACCAGCTAAATTCAAGGCGCAATTAATACTCCGTCACGGACCAGGCATGTTTAGTAAACCGGAGTAGTCGGGCGCGAAGCAATCGTATATATATAAAATATTACGAACAAAATGCTCACACAGTTTGTGATCTAAGTCTTTATTCTTTCTTTAAGGTACATACAATTTAAGATGCTTTTCACTTTGAAATCATTTCTCACGAGTATCTTCGTGATTTCACAAGTACTACCGACTTCTGCACAGGCAAGATTCCAGCGATAAGGTTATAAGCTTCCTCTACTAACATCTTGCACAGGGCTTAGCTCTTCGACCACGGAACGAAAATTGTCAGATAAATCTGAGGCCGGATACCGTATGTTCGCTCTGCATAGATGACCGAAAACGGCACCTAAACTCAATATAGGCCGACATTGCGAATACTTCATATGTCAACCTTGTGAGAAGCGTGACGATACCCTCGGGACGAACGTATCGCTACGTATTTTTTCCACCGTTCGAATCTGACAAGCCCTACCTTCTCTTTCTGCATGGCTTCCCAGACTCGTCATATGGCTGGGTCAACCAAATTGAATACTTTACTCGGCATGGCTACGGCGTTGTCGCGCCAGACCTGCTAGGCTATGGCGGCACAGATAAGCCAACGGACTTGGAGAGTTACAGGTTGAAGACTATTGCTTCAGAGGTTATGGATCTTCTAGACTGCGAAGGGATTAGCCAAGTGGTTGCTATAAGTCACGACTTGTGAGTAAGGGGCTGGCATATCTTGTCATTACTTTTGCAAAGAAGATCGAATGTCTAACTGACAAATCGCTAGTGGAACTGCAGTTCTCAGCACAATCCAAGCCTACGATCCGGCCCGTTTGCTAGGCCTCAGTTTCCTCACCATGGGCTACACTCGCCCTGGTGCTGACCTCCCCTTGGCTGCTATTGAAGGTTTGAACAACCAAACAGATGCCTTGCTTGGATATCCAATCTTTGGATATTTCATCTTCCACATCACCGACGAAGCAGCCGCAGCCTACGACAACCACGTATGCTACATTCCTCACCTCCTTGTTCGAAGACTGACTTGAATAGCTCGATAGCGCATACAGCCTTTGGTTCACGAACAACGCGACCTTCCAAATGGAACATCTTGCACCCCTTGACAAGCTGCAGCAATGGCTGTTGGAGGATCAGGTAGCACCATACGGTGGCTCATACATCACCGAGGCAACGAAAGCACAATGGAAAGCCATTGTGACGGCCCAAGGGGGACTAGGTACAGGTCTGAATTGGTACAAAGCACTGCTGGCAGGCATTAACCAAGCGGACGCAGTCGGTGAGTGCTTCATCACTCATTTCTGCACATATTGCATGTACGCTAACACCCCCACAGCTTTGCAATCCGTATCGCCAATTATCGCCAAACCTACTCTCATCGTCGCCGCGAACTCCGATCCCATTGGCCTGCCGATCGTACAGATGAATAATACGCTCCCATATGCGCCGCTGGCGCGCATCAGGGCTCTCGATTCTGGACACTTTGTCCAGGTCGAGGTAGCTGATCAGCTGAACTTCGAGCTACACGAATTTCTTAAGACGCTCGCTTAGTTGATACTATATCACCAAACCGTACCACTAAGGTAGGGTTAGGTTGCCCCCAGGGGCGAAAACTGCCTACCCCTAAGGCAGAAACCTACCTCTAACCTAAAGACTTACCTCCTCCTAGAAGACTTACCTCTTGCCCCTAGGGGCAAAGCACTAACATGCTCTTAGATTAAGAAAGTGGTCCTCTGCCCCTAGGGGCAAAGCTCTAAAAGGCTCTTATATTAAGAAAGTAGTTCTCTGCCCCTAGAGGCAAAGCATTTAAAGGCTCTTATATTAAGAAAGT